>ONZH01031383.1:0-374120 GCA_900303285.1 Rhinella marina
TTTTTATAATGGCAATTTGCATATACTCCAGAATGTTATAAAGAGTGATCAGCTTAACAGCAATTACTTGCAAAGTCAATATTTGCCTAGAAAATGAACTTTATCCCCAAAACACATTTCAACATCATTGTAGCCCTGCCTTAAAAGGACCAGCTAACATCGTTTCAGTGATTGCTCCATTAACACAGGTGTGGGTGTTGATGAGGACAGGCCTGGAGATCAATCTGTCATGATTAAGTAAGAATGACACCACTGGACACTTTAAAAGAAGGCTGGTGCTTGGCATCATTGTTTCTCTTCTGTTAACCATGGTTATCTCTAAAGAAACACGTGCAGTCATCATTGCACTGCACAAAAATGGCCTAACAGGGAAGAGTATCGCAGCTAGAAAGATTGCACCTCAGTCAACAATCTATTGCATCATCAAGAACTTCAAGGAGAGAGGTTCCATTGTTGCCAAAAAGGCTCCAGGGTGCCCAAGAAAGACCAGCAAGCGCCAGGACCGTCTCTTAAAAGTGTTTTAGCTGCGGGATTGGGCTACCAGCAGTGCAGAGCTTGCTCAGGAATGGCAGCAGGCAGGTGTGAGTGCATCTGTAAGCACTGTGAGGCGGAGACCCTTGGAGCAAGGCCGGGTCTCAAGGAGGGCAGCAAAGAAGCCACTTCTCTCCAGAAAAAACATCAGGGACAGACTGATATTCTGCAAAAGGTACAGGGAGTGGACTGCTGAGGACTGGGGTAAAGTCATTTTCTCTGATGAATCCCCTTTTCGATTGTTTGGGACATCTGGAAAACAGCTTATTCGGAGAAGACGAGGTGAGCGCTACCACCAGTCTTGTCTCATGCCAACTGTAAAGCATCCTGAAACCATTCATGTGTGGGGTTGCTTCTCAGCCAAGGAAAGCGGCTCTCTCACAGTCTTGCCTAAAAACATAGCCATGAATAAAGAATGGTACCAGAATGTCCTCCGAGAGCAACTTCTCCCAACCGTCCAAGAGCAGTTTGGCGATCAACATTGCCTTTTCCAGCATGATGGAGCACCTTGCCATAAAGCAAAGGTGATAACTAAATGGCTCAGGGAACAAAACATAGAGATTTTGGGTCCATGGCCTGGAAACTCCCCAGATCTTAATCCCATTGAGAACTTGTGGTCAATCATCAAGAGACGGGTGGACAAACAAAAACCTACAAATTCTGACAAAATGCAAGCATTGATTGTGCAAGAATGGACTGCTATCAGTCAGGATTTGGTCCAGAAGTTGATTGAGAGCATGCCAGGGAGAATTGCAGAGGTCCTGAAGAACAAGGGTCAACACTGCAAATATTGACTTGCTGCATTAACTCATTCTAACTGTCAATATAAGCTTTTGTTACTCATAATATGATTGCAATTATATTTCTGTATGTGATAAAAACATCTGACAAACACACATAAAAACCAGAGGGCAACAGATCATGTGAAAATATTATATTTGTGTCATTCTCAAAACTTTTGGCCATGACTGTACTCTTTTATTTTTACAAGGTATTGTACACAATTCTCACAATTAGAGTTTAGCATGCTTTAAAAATAATTAGTTAGTTAGGCCAATGGCCTCTCTTTTAGTTGGCTAAATTTTGCTTTTTTGAAGTTTGGTATTTTTGTTCCTCCCTGAAGAAACGCTCTTTTGAATGACAATTGGAAGGTTATTATTTTATGGTATTTCCCAGGTGTCCCCCAACCTCCACATCTTAATACTAAGTCCATTATGGCCATCCCTATAGTCCAGGGGTCAGGAACCTTTTTGGCTAAGAGAGCCGTAAACGCCACATATTTTGAAATATAATTCCGCGAGAGCCGTACAAAATGTTTAAAGGGCCATTGACAGATCAATCGCTCCAATGTTCACTTAGTACAGCAAGGAATGCTCCTCCCTGCTGTATAAAGCCACAACTGGACTGAAACAATGGTAATTAGCAGTAAAAAAATTAAATAAATAACTTACATTGTGAGCTTGCGATGCATGACATCAGTCCAGCAGTCTGGCTTCTTCTTTTTCCTGCGCATGACTGGAAGCTGGCATTGGTGTAATATGGGTGGCAGATGTTTTTTAAGGCCATATTTTTATTTTTTTTTGGGGGGGGGGGCTATATAATGGATTATGTGGGATTATTTTCAGGGGTGAAGTGGGAAGGGGGGTTGGTGGGACACACTGTATTACACAGCCCCTTTATTGATGCAGCTCACTGCTGCTGACCATGAGGCTGTGTAACAATTTCCATGTTATAATGTTCACCTTCAAAGCAGCAGCACAGCCAGGGGTTTCTGGAACGTCCAAGGGAGACACAAGGGAGGAGGCAGATGCCGCTTCACTAGGGGACGCAGGTGCGTGCTTGCAGACGGCGCGGCTATGCAGGGAGTTATGGGAAATGTAGTCCATGCTCCCTGCCGCTCACCACTGCCGCCAATGCTTATCAGGCCATCAAAGAACTACCAATATCAGCGTGCACCGCGGCCTGATGGAGCGCGGTGCATGCATCCTTCCCATAGACAGGTAGCAGGGGTGTAGCTAAAGGCTCATGGGCCCTGGTGCAAGAGTTCAGCTTGGGCCCCTGCCCCCCCCCCCCCCCCGCCTAATACAGCGCCTCATACCTCTTACATCCAGTATAATACAGCGCCCCATACCTCTTACATCCAGTATAATACAGCGCCCCATACCTCGTACATCCAGTGACGTCTCCTCGGATGTACATCTTCTCTTTCCTCATCTTCTCCTTTCAGACCAGACGCCATTTTTCAGCCATTTCTCATGTCTGCAGTTTGACAGAAAAAAATCTTAGTTTACTACTTTTCCATCATCCTCCCATCTTCTGGACAAATCATCCTACCACCCCCAGTACTGTGCCACTAGTACCACACAGATTATGTGCCAGTAAGAAATGCCCCAATAATGCGCCAGAAGTTCCCCCCATTGATTCCCCCCCAAAATCATGTGCCAGTAAGAAATGCCCCAGTGCCCCCATGTGCCAGAAAAATGCCCCCCATACCAGTAAAAAATGGGCCCCAGTGCCTGTAATAATGCCCCCAGTGCCCCCTTGTGCCAAGTAAGAAATGCCCCAGTGCCCCCATGTGCCAGAAAATGCCCCCCATACCAGTAAAAATGGCCCAGTGCCTGTAATAATGCCCCCAGTGCCCCCTTGTGCCAGTAAGAAATGCCCCAGTGCCCCCATGTGCCAGAAAAATGCCCCCCATACCAGTAAAATGGCCCCAGTGACTGTAATAATGCCCCCCAGTGCCCCCTTGTGCCAGTAAAAATGCCCCCAGTGCCCCATGTCAGTAAAAATGCCACCAGTACCAGTAAAAATGCCCCCAGTGCCCCCATGTGCCAGTAAAAATGCCCCAGTGCCAGTAAAAATGCCCCCAGTGCCCCATGTGCCAGTAAAATGCCCCCAGTACCAGTAAAAATGCCCCCAGTGCCCCATGTGCCAGTAAAAATGCCCCCAGTGCCCCCATGTGCCAGTAAAAATGCCCCAGTGCCCCCATGTGCCAGTAAAAATGCCCCCAGTGCCAGTAAAAATGCCCCCAGTGCCCCCATGTGCCAGTAAAACCCAGTAAATGCCCCCAGTGCCAGTAAAATGCCCACAGTGCCCCCATGTGCCAGTAAAAATGCCCCCAGTGCCCCCATGTGCCAGTAAAAATGCCCCCAGTGCCAGTAAAATGCCCACAGTGCCCCCATGTGCCAGTAAAAATGCCCCAGTGCCCCATGTGCCAGTAAAATGCCCCCAAAGCCCCCATGTGCCAGTAAAATAATAAAAAAAAATTAACACTTATACTTACCTCCAGCAGCGATGCGATGCAGGCCTCTTCTGGCCTGTGTCCCGCGCTGTACGGCTCAGGCGGCGCGATGACGTCATCGCGCCGCCTGAGCCGGCCTCTGATAGGCTGCAGGCCCAGTGCCTGCAGCCTATCAGAGGAACGGGCAGGGGAGACACCTCTCCCTCCCCTGCCCCAGTACAATACAGTCATCTGTATCGCCGTCCTGAGGACGGCGATACAGATGACTATGGAGATGAGCGCTTCCATAATGGAAGCGCTCATCTCCCTCTGCAGGGCCGCGCCGCACCTGACGCCACTGACAGGTAGGAGCCCTGTCTGCGAGCCAGATACGGCCATCAAAAGAGCCATATCTGGCTCGCGAGCCATAGGTTCCCGACCCCTGCTATAGTCGGATACTGAACCTATTGGGAAAGATAATTTTCTTTGGTTATTGCCAAGAACCTGTTTCCTTTATGAGATATATAGGTTTCAGTTTTCCAGTCTATATCTGGGTAGTTGAAGTCCCCCATAATAACAACCTCATAATTTCCCACCTCATCTATCTCGTTTAATAGTAGATTTTCTGTGGACTGGGTATACTAAGTGGCTTATAATAAACTCCTATTAGTATTTTATTATTGTTTTGCCTCCATGTATTTCTACCCACAGTGACTCCACATGTTCCTGTCTCTCACTCATATCTTGCCGAAGTGTGGGCTTTAGACAGGACTTTACAAAAAGGCAAACCCCTCCCCAGATCCTCAGACCCCCATCAGACCTCAAATCAGACCCAAAATAACTAAATTCACTTACCTCTCCTGCTCCGCTGCTACCCTCCAGGTCCTGCGTTCTCTCCTCCAGTCCCCGCTGGCTGGTCTTCTCCAGGCCCGCACAGCTCTGTGACCTGACTGCGTACGTCAGGTCATAGTGCACGTACTATAGCCTGATGCTGTACGCAGTCAGGACAGTGTAGTGCGAACCCAGAAATGACAAGGAAGGAGGGGTGAGTACAGCACTTCACTAATCGCTCCTCCCTGCCTACCGTATTTTTAGACTATAGGACGCACTTTCCCCCCAAAAGTAAGGAGAAAATTGCAGTGCGTCTTATAGCCCAAATGCTAAGGAACTCTTCTATTATGGAAGCAGTCATTAGCATGCAGGAGGCGCAATGAGCGATGAGGGAAGCGCAGCACGGGTGTACTCATCCTCTTTGTTCTTCTTCGGGGCTGCCCTCTTCACTTTGTCCTCGCTGCATACAGTGTCAGGACATAATGCATGTAAACATGCACTATGACCTGATGCTGTGCAACGTAAGGTCACAATGCAGCCCAGGCCTGAAGCAGACCAGGGAGTGGTGAGTGGATCTGAAGAGTGGCAGCGCGGTCGGGAGCAGGCGAGGTAAAACATTTTTTAAAAATGTCTGATCTTAGGTCTGATGGGGGTCTGATCTGAGGCTGATGGGTGTCCAAACTGAAGCTGATGGGGGTCCGATCTGAGGCTCAAGTATAAACTGCTAGTAGTGCTTGGACAATGATCATAAAACCTAGGTGGTACACCCTTTGAGTTTTGCAGCAAGGTTCAGGCAGGGTCACATCAATACTGGGTCGCATATCCCCTGGCTGTGTTGCAGGCTATCATTCTGGCATGGTAATGGTCATACAGATGCTGTCTATCCTCCTGTGATATGTCATTCCAGGCTCTTTTAGTTGTTGACTGCTGTGCATGGGAGATCCGTTGTCCCGTCTATTCAAAGACATTCTCAAGTGCTGGATAGCCTGAAGAGCATGTCTTGTAGCATGGGCAGTGAGTGGGCAGGCATTATCTTGTTGGAATATCACGTCTAGTTGAATGAAAAAAAGCAGTAGGACTGGTTCCACAATGTCCTGGATCTGCTGATAGCTGGTCAATGTTCCATGCACAACTACCAGACAGGAACGGCCATGGTAGCTAATCTTCTTTGAGACATAGCATCTTTTCTTATATAGAGATCTTGGTTTGCATCTGTCTGTCTTAACCATCCATAACCATCTCTAGGTTTGTGAGTGCCCTCCTCTGATCATTGTCAACACCACCGATGCATAACATTCTCTTCCAACTCTTCCCAAAATCTGACGGATGGACCATACATCTTCTCGAAGTCCCACTATTCAATTTTTTTCAAAGAGCATTAATTACACAAATGGTGCCTTCATCTAGCAGGCATAGTTAACACTTCAACAACACTAAATTAACAGTCCTGTAAGAGAAGACGAAAAACAGTACTGTCAGACAAAAAAAACAACAGTGATGCCAGACAAAATAAAGTCTGTGGGACATCTGTATGTAAAGTAAGGATCTTGGAAGTATGATCACTAGATGCAGCACCTTCCAGCATGGCCATATTGGCTGTTTATTTAAACTCCTTCTAGGTATTAATTTTAATTTTCTGGTAGTGCATATAAATAAAAAAACATAAACCTACTTGGCATTGCCACATCCACAACAACCCATCCTATAAAGGCTATCTGTCAGCAGATTTGTACCTATGAAACTGGCTGACTTGTTACATGTGTGCTTGGCAGCTGAAGTAATCTGTGTTGGTCCCATGTTCACAATTGCCCGCATTGCTGAGAAACATGATGTTTTAATATATGCAGATGAGCCTCTAGAAGCAACTGGGGCATTGCCATTACACCTAGAAGCTCAGCACTCTTTGCAAATTCTATGACCTTTCCACTTTGATTGACAGGACCAAATGTGATGAGGTTTACACTACCTGGTCCTGTCAATTAAAGTGTGGAGGGCGTGGCATGGTTAGGTGCTTGATTTTATACAACCGTCGCATCGGGACTGAATGAAACACTGAATTCATTGATTAAGAGGTGTATTCTAATACGTTTACAGGATCTGTGTATTAAAGGTTCTGATTGGTGAGGATGCTGAGATCCCCACCATTCGCTAGAATGAAGAGAACAAGCAGAAAGAAGTGCTTTCATAGAATGCTCTCTTTCCATATCATCACCACGACGGCACCACAAGGAGATTGACCCCTGACCTCTGTAGGGGCAGGAACCGAAAAGGTTAAAGGCACACCTCCCTCCACCAACACCAGTGTTTCCTGTCCCTACAGAGGCCAGGACGGAGAAGGATCTCCTTGTGGTGAGGAGAAGTGATGATGATATTCCCTGGCAGAGTTCCATGCGATGACCTAGGCCTGATGGAAGTGGATTTTGTGCCTTACCTCTGCCCCCCTGCCCGCCCGCGGTCCTGTACCAACGCTGGGCAGGGGACTATGGGAGGACTCGTCCCGGTTAATCTGGGGCCTGCTCCCGGCGCGATCTCCCTCCTTCCCCCACATGGGTGTAGCTGGGTTGCGCGGCCATATGTGGTGACGTACTTCCGGTGGCGACTGGAAGTCGGCGGGTGCATTCCGGAGGCGGGAGGCGGGTAAGTTAAATTCAGGGAAGCTGCGTACTGATCTGAGGTCTGTGTTTGGCGTTCAGCATGTCGGGACCCGAACCACGCTCTCCCAGAGATCCGGAGCCTCCTGCACCGCCATCTGTAAGTCCGGCGTCTGTCTGCTTATGTTGTGTTTTTCACATTATGGACGCTCGGGGGTTTCTGTGGTCAGGAAGTTTTTATACTTACCTCTCCTCACTTTTCATCACGTGGTGGCACTTTTAGACATTTGGATTCCTGCCTGACCTGTCTTCTGTTGTCTCATAGGCATCTAAGGAGACACAGAAGAAGGCAAAAAAACCTGCAAGGTGTATCTCCTGCAGCAAAAAATTGCCGGATTCCTATGTCAAGAAACTCTGCAAAGAGTGCATCGAAAATGTCATACGGGATGAACAACCTTCCCTGCTACAGGAATTTCGCTCTATGGTGCAGGATGAAATCCGTACTTCTCTTGCACAAATGAATCCACCTGTCCCACCACCACCTAAACGGCCAAGATTATTGGCTCATCCCTCATCTTCTGATCTAGAAGACCAGGATGAAGATATTGTTTCGTCTAAACTGGCTGATGATGACGAGTATATCTCCGAATCTGATTATGCAGAAGGTTGCAAAAAATTCTTCTTCAAAAATCAATGGGGGTGGAAGTACAAAAAGCGCACTCTGTCCAGGAGGAGCTTTTTGGCGGACTAAGAGCTAAACGAGCTAAAGTATTCCCCTTTAATGAAAACATTAAGGAAATGATCCTTGAGGAGTGGGTAGAACCTGAGAAACGCCTTGGTATCTCTAGGGACTTTAAATCTCGCTTGTTGTTTGATCTGGCTGAATCCAAGATCTACGACGAGATCCCTAAGATTGATGTACAGATGGCAAAGGTCGCTAAAAAAACGTCCCTTCCATTTGAGGATGCTTCCCAACTAAGAGATCCCATGGAGAGGAAAGCCGATGCCCTTCTACGCAAATCATGGGAGGCGGCTATGTATAACATCAAAACTAACGTTGCTGCAACCTCGGTGGCCCGGTCCATGACTCTATGGCTCAATGAGCTGGAGAAACACATCAAAAATAATACTCCTAGGGAGGAAATTCTTAATTCTCTGCCACTTCTTAAATCAGTGACTGCTTTTCTGGCTGACGCTTCCGCCGAGTCTATACGGTTTTCAGCCAGAGATGCAGGTTTATCAAATGCTGCACGCAGGGCAATATGGACGAAGGCCTGGTCAGGTGACAAAGCTTCAAAGATGAAGCTCTGTTCCATACCTTTTTCCGGTGAATACGTGTTCGGCCCTATCCTAGATAAAATCCTTGAAAAGGCAGCTGATAAAAAGAAGGGTTTCCCAGAGGATAGACCCTATCGCAGGAAATTTCCCTTCAGATCAGGAAATTTCCAAGACAGATCCTTTCGTGGTAAAGGAAAAACAGGTCGTTGGAGTTACGCAAAGGGAGGCAAAGGAAGGGGATTCCTTCTTAACCCCCAGAACAAACCAACAGAAAAACAATGACATTCGCGTGGGGGGCGATTAAAAAATTTTCTTCCAGCCTGGGAAAGCGTGTCATCGAATCCCTGGGCTCTGACTGTGATAGAGTCAGGATACAAAATAGAATTCAAATCGCTTCCCCCAAACAAATTCCTCATTTCCAATTCCCCAAATCTAAATGTCATATGGCAAGAGATCAAGGTCCTGCTGGACATGGAGGTCATAGTCAAGGTTCCACGTCTCGAACAAGGGACAGGGTACTACTCTTCACTTTTTCTTGTAAAGAAAAAAGAAGGAAGTTTTCGTATGATAATAAATCTAAAATTTCTAAACAAATACATTTGGTATTGAAAATTCAAAATGGAATCCCTTGCTTCAGCAATCCCTCTAATCATGCAGGATGCATACATGTGCACAGTAGACCTAAAAGACGCCTACTATCACGTCCCTATCCATCAAAATCACCAAAAATTCCTTCGGTTTGCGGTCCAGGACAATCGGGACCGGATTCATCATTTTCAATTCACCGCTCTACCGTTTGGAATATCCTCTGCCCCCAGAGTTTTTACCAAACTAATGATCGAGATGGTGGCATTTCTGAGGCAGGAAGGACTGACTTTAATCCCATATCTGGACGATCTTCTGTTGATAGCCAATTCCTGTACTGTGCTACAGAAGCATCTAGAGACCTTGCTGTCCACCCTGCAAAATCTAGGATGGATAATAAATCTTCAAAAAGTCACGCCTTCAACCATCCACGAGAGTACAATTTCTGGGGGTTCTTCTAGATTCCCACTCTCAAGTGACTCTACTTCCCCAGGAAAAGATTTACACCCTGGTGGAGAAGATTCTTTCCTTCAGGAAGAAAAGGACTACTTCAATAAGAGAAGCAATGAGTCTTTTGGGTCTTCTCTCCTCTTGCATTCCATCGGTAAACTGGGCCCGATTACATTATCGGACAATGCAGGCCTGGATTCTGGAAGTGTGGAACAGAAGACAATCATCCCTAGATCTCGTGATTCCCATTCCAGATTCGGTCAAAACCTCTCTCTGCTGGTGGTCGCACGCCAGGAATCTGACGACGGGGGTAGTCTGGAAAAAATATCCACAAATTCAGATTACTACAGATGCCAGCCTGTCTGGCTGGGGTGCAAAAGTAGGCAGTCTCGCTTTCCAGGGGACTTGGTCTCTGTCTGTAAGGACCCAATCCTCAAATTACAGAGAGCTCCGAGCAGTTTGGGAGACGCTGAGGGCCGCAGAATCTTCTCTCCGGGGCCTCCACCTCAAGGTACTGTCGGACAACACAACGACGGTAGCATACTTATCCCACCAAGGAGGTACACACAGTGTCGGACTGGCCCACCAGAGGACTGGAGGATCCTCCGGTAGGCCCCAAGCCAGGAACCTATAGTGCCGTTGCCGTTGCCCCGGCGCTAGCTGCCGACAATCTAAAGCCCCCTTAATGGCCTGGTTCCTGTACAGATCAGCCCACCCAGCCACTTAAAAAAAGCATACTTACCTGTCCTGCCACGCTGCCGCTGTCCTCGGCTCCCACGCTCCACTGTCTTCCCTTCCGGCGCGCACTATTCCCAGCGCGCCGGCAGGGAAGACAGTGGAGCGCGGAACCTGATGGCAGCGGCAGCACGGCAGGACAGGTAAGTATGCTTTTTTTAAGTGGCTGGGTGGGCTGATCTGAGGTCTGGGGGGGGGAGAGACCCTGATCTGAGGTCTTATGGGGCACAAGACGCTGACCTGAGGTCTGATGGGGGCACAAGACGCTGACCTGAGGTCTGATGGGGGCACAAGACACCGACCTGAGGTCTGATGGGGCACAAGACGCCGACCTGAGGTCTGATGGGGGCACAAGACGCCAACCTGAGGTCTGATGGGGGCACAAGACGCCGACCTGAGGTCTGATGGGGGCACAAGACACCAACCTGAGGTTTGATGGGGCACAAGACGCCGACCTGAGGTCTGATGGGGGCACGAGACACCAACCTGAGGTCTGATGGGGGCACGAGACGCCGACCTGAGGTCTGATGGGGGCACGAGACGCCGACCTGAGGTCTGATGGGGGCACGAGACGCCGACCTGAGGTCTGATGGGGGCACGAGACGCCGACCTGAGGTCTGATGGGGGCACGAGACGCCGACCTGAGGTCTGATGGGGGCACGAGATGCCGACCTGAGGTCTGATGGGGGCACGAGACGCTGGCCTGAGGTCTGATGGGGGCACAAGACGCCGATCCCTGTACTGTGACATCACTGTGTTTATTATCCCTGTACGGTGACATCACTGTGTTTATTATCTCTGTACTGTGACATCACTGTGTTTATTATCCCTGTACTGTGACATCACAGTGTTTATTATCTCTGTACTGTGACATCGCTGTGTTTATTATCCCTGTACAGTGACATCACTGTTTTTATTTTCCCTGTACAGTGACATCGCTGTGTGTATTTTCCCAGTGCAGGAAGAGATAAGTGGTCTGTGTTTGTTTTCTATTTTACAGGGTCGTGAATGCAGAGGACTGCAATAAAATGGTCAAACAGGGGTCTGGGGGAGTGTTTATTTCAATAAAATGTTTTATACTTGTGTGTGTGTATTTTTTTTTACAATACTACAGTTTTAGTAATTAGGGCTATCTACAGACGGCCCTGATTACTAATACTGGGCTTAGTGCTTGCCGGTATGGCCAATAACCGTGTCCCTTCCCACCCTGGTAGTGCCGGGCTACCGCTGCTGGTTGTATCTGGCTGGTGAAGGAAAAAAGGGGGGGACCCGACGCCATTTTTTTAAAATTATTTAATTATTTTTGTAAAAAAAATGGCGTGGGGTCCCCCCCTTTTTTCCTTCGCCAGCCAGATACAACCAGCAGCAGCAGCAGCCTGGCACTACCAGGGTGGGAAGGGACACGGTTATTGGCCCTTCCCAGCCTAATGGTACCAGCCTGCAGCCGCCCCAGAGCCAGACCCTCAATTTAGAAGGTCCGGTCCTGCGGGTACCCGGCTCTTCCCGGCACCCCTGGTGGCGGTGGGAGCCGAGGTAATAGATGTTGGGGTTAGTGCTGGCCTGCCATACCGGCAAGCACTAAGCCCAGTATTAGTAATCAGGGCCGTCTGTAGATAGCCCTAATTACTAAAACTGTAGTATTGTAAAAAAAAAATACACACACACAAGTATAAAACATTTTATTGAAATAAACACTCCCCCAGACCCCTGTTTGACCATTTTATTAAAAAAAAAAAAAAAAAGCTGGTCCGACGTAGTCCACCGAATCCGACGTAGTCCTCTGCATTCACGACCCTGAAAAATAGAAAACAAACACACAAACACAGACCACTTACCTTTTCCTGCACTGGGATAATACACACAGCGATGTCACTGTACAGACATAATAAACACAGCGATGTCACTGTACAGACATAGGCCCTGATTTATCACACCTTCACTCCAGAATTCTGTCTTCAAAAAGTCGCACGATAGGGCTTTTGCGACTTTTTTGCGCATTTTTTTGCGACTTTTTGCATGTGTAAACAACTCACTCCAGTTTGTAATATGGGTGGAAAAGTGGGTGTGGTTAGCCATGTTAATGAGTTTCACTCCAGATTTATCATTGCGACTTTTTTTAAAAAAGTCGCAAAATAGTCGCAATCTCACTCCAGGAGGAGGGTGGAGTAGGAAAAGTGGAGTAGCTTCTCTAGACAGAAGTGTTAGGTTTAAGGACAAGCCACATTTATCAAACAACCTGTGACGTTTGATAAATGTGGCAGAAAGTACTCCAACACAGACTGAAGCAAAACTGACTTCAAATATTTTCCTAATGATAAATTCCCCCCATAATAAACACAGCGATGTCACTGTACAGACATAATAAACACAGCGATGTCACCGTACAGGGATAATAAACACAGTGATGTCACCGTACAGGGATAATAAACACAGTGATGTCACAGTACAGGGATAATAAACACAGTGATGTCACAGTACAGGGATAATAAACACAGTGATGTCACTGTACTGGGATAATACACACAGTGATGTCACTGTACAGGGATAATAAACACAGCGATGTCACAGTACAGAGATAATAAACACAGTGATGTCACTGTACAGGGATAATAAACACAGTGATGTCACTGTACAGGGATAACAAACACAGATATTTCTTTATGGTGGGCCCCAAGAATTATTTCCTCTGGTGGGCCCTAGGTATACTCCAGTCCGACCCTGGGTACACGATCCCTGAAGTTGCAAGCACTAGCACTGCGGATCTTTCGATGGGCAGAGGAATACGTGAAATCCATCTCGGCCATCCATCTAAAAGGATCTTTAAACCTGGAAGCAGACTTCCTAAGCCGAAAGACCCTAGACCAGGGATCAGAAATAGATCTCTTTGCGTCAAAAGAAAATGCGAAAAACACAGAAATTTTGCTCTCTAAATCCCAGAGACAATCCCTGGGCAATAGATGCACTCTCTTTTCAGTGGGACTGGGAACTATGTTATGCGTTCCCTCCCCTACCCCTGATTCCAAGAGTAGTCCAAAAGGTTCAGCAGGGAAACTCAACTGTAATCCTAATCACGCCCTACTGGCCGAAAAGGAGCTGGTTCTCCCCATTGAAGAACCTTTCGATAGCAGACCCGTGGATTCTCCCCGCTTGGCCAGACCTTCTACTTCAGGGGCCTATTGCCCATCCCCATCCGCAATTTCTGAAATTGGCTGCCTGGATCCTGAGATCAAGATCCTAAGAAGCCAGGGTTTGTCAGATGAAGTGATCTCTACTCTCAGGGCAAGTAGGAAAAAAGTTACTTCCGCTATTTATCTTAAAGTCTGGAAAAGATTCTGCTCATGGTCCAAGAATCCATCTCCAAGATCTATAGCTCCTTCCTGGAACTTAAATACTGTCCTGACAGGCCTAACCCTGCATCCATTTAAACCATTGGAGGATTGCTCCTTAAAATTACTTTCCTTTAAAGTAGCCTTTTTAATAGCTATCACTTCTGCTAGGAGATTAGGAGAAATCCAGTCCATTTCAATTAGAGAACCCTACTTTAAAATTCTGGAAAACAGATTAGTCATCAGATTAGACCCTGGATTACTTCCCAAAGTACTTTCTAGTTTTCACAGAAATCAGGAGATTATACTTCCTTCCTTCTGTAATTTCCCGACGAATGAAAAAGAGAAATCTTTCCATTCCTTGGATGTTAGAAGAGCGGTACTCAAATACCTTCAAGTCACAAAGGACTTCAGGAAATCCGAATAGAATATACATTAATATTCCTATTAAACAATAATCCTTTAGATATTTGGTCCATTCATGTATGTTCTCCATCTATGGGACAGTAATATGGATTCCAGCATTTTTTGTATATGAGTTTTATTTTTAAAATGTTACTTGCACCGGTTTGGCTCTGTGATTTGGTAAACACTGGTGTTGGTGGAGGGAGGTGTGCCTTTAACCTTCTCTGTTCCTGCCCCTACAGAGGTCAGGGGTCAATCTCCTTGTGGTGCCTTCGTGGTGATATCATGGAAAATGAATTACCGGTAAGTCTAATTCCGGCTTTCTTGCTGCAGGAGACTAACCTGAGAGGGGCTCACAGGCTTTCTACTGAGGCCATATTCTGCAGCTAATCTGATAAAAACCTTTGATGTCACTATGACATATCAAGAGTTTTTTTAACGTACAGGGACACTTTACTTACCAAGCTAGCCTGCGTCTTTAAGGGGATTAAAATGCCTCCATAGTTCCCCATTACTGGGCCTCTATAATGCCCCAGTAATGCCCTCTATAATACCTTGTATGCTCTCCAAGTGACCATCAACTGACACATTCCATGTGATCATCTGTGGTTCGGCATACAGACCTTTTTTGGCCTGTGATGTCTTCGTCCTGACACAAGTGGTCGCAATGATGTCATCACTTTGTAACTGCCTGTGCTGTTCATACGCTGCCTAGGGAGCGAATGGTGGGGCAGTAAGCCATCAGCTCCTGTGCCCTATCAAAGTATTCATCTGCATCACCATCTTGAAGACAGCAATACAGTTGAATCTAGGAGGGCACCTGCTGACAGTGTAATTAATTACAATTAATTAATGCTAGGAGCATCAGACTGTTATATAAACGTCCGGTTGCTGTGAGGTGGGCTTGGGTGCCCCCCTAAGCAATGACCCACCAAGAGGCTTCCCAGTATGGTTTATGGTCAGTGTGCCACTGCCTAAGAAGCACACAACCTACCAGAGTGCTTTTGTCAGCCAGTAATTAAAGATGCACCTCATGTTGGTCATCCTGTGTCTTGCGAAGGGACGAATTATGTGGGGTGAGAGGGCAAACTATTCCTCAATCATGATAACAATTAGGGCTGGTGGTCCAAATAATCCATGCAGTGGTCCTGGCTCTGAAAGGGCAAGCTCATTGGCTTGAAGCCATTCACCCACTCTGTGAACCCTGAAGGTGCAAGCCTCTTTCCAAAAGACCTTGAAAATATGAAGCCAGTCTTCTGCCTGGGTCTGTGGCATCTCTCCCTCTCTGAATCACCACCAGACCACTTAGCAGGTCAGTGGGATGATTCACAAAATCGTGGTGGTCCCCAGCAGGAACCTGAATGAAGTGATGCAAATGTGTTTTGCTTGCCAGAAATCTGAAAGGAAAGAACCCCATAAGAATATCAGGGTGACGTTTTGCCATTTTGGTCTCTACTAGTTCTTTTTGGATAAACTTACAAATGGGCCATTTTTTTTGTTCTAACTCAGGGTGGCATAGCGGCAAAGGGGCTATTTACATCTCTGCTAGCTCTATCAGGGTGACAGGGCGCAAAAGGGCTATTTATGGCTGCTAAGTCTATCAGGTGGACAAGTTGGCAAAGGACAATTAGGCCATTTATGATTTTTTACGTCTCTGCTAGCTCTTTCAGGGTGACTGAACAAAAGGGCAGCATGGGTTCATGCCTCAGGGTGAAGATGAGCCTTTCTTCAGGAGCTATGCAGCATTGCATGTTGGTGTCCTGGTAGGTGAAGCCAGGGAGCAGGTCTGCCAGCAGGGCAGTGTCGGACTGGAGTGCCTAGTAAATTCATTCTGGGGGCCCACTGTACAGCTACATGCAGATACTACCTGCTCACAGAGAGACAGGCTGCAAGAAGACCCTGAAGATGACTGATCATGGGGGTCTCTGCAACAACTTTGAGAAGGCAAGTCTCTGGGGAAAGAAATAATTTCCACTATCTGATGCATGTACAGTATAATAATAAACTGGGTAGTTTGTTAAATAATCTACCCAGTTTTTTTATATGCATGCAGGCTGGTTGAGATGATATGCTGGGGGCCTACCTATGTCAGGGGCCCACCGGGGGATTCACCTGTTCCCCTGTGGACCAGTCTGAGCCTGCAGCAGGCGATCGAAGGTCGGGATTGGAATGCAGCAGTAATTTTCCAGGTGCAGTTGCAGGTTACCGTAGAGGCTGTGGATGTGACCTTTTCTGGGGTAAACCCAATGCCTCCTCCTCAGTTCTTCATCCAGCACAGACATAGGCCTCATGCACACGAACGTATTTTGTTTCCGTGTCCGTTCCGTTTTTTTGTGTGGATAGGATGCGGACCCATTTCAATGGGTCCGCAAAAAATGCGGACAGCGCAATGTGTACTATCCGCATCCGTATGTCCGTTACGTAGCCCCGCAAAAAAAAAAAATAGAACATGTCCTACGGATGCCATACGGACGTCATCCGTTTTTTTTGCAGATCCGCAATTTGCGGTCGTGTGAACGAGCCCTAAATCACTGAGAGGGAAGCCAGTACAATAGGGCTGCAAAAGCAATAGAAAATAGTGCCAGTTTGACCAGGTCACCTTGCTAACGGTGTTTCCTGACAAGGTGCAATATGTTACACAAAACACAATGAGGTCCATAGTTTGCAGACTGAAATACTGAAACAGTTGTCTGCATCAGCCCTTTAAGGGTTGGGCACAGGACACCATTTTCAAAAGCACATTACAGAAAGTGCCCATACAGTGTAATGCCACAGATAGGGACCGGAGTGTCCATCTTGTCTTCACCTCTAAGGCCCCTTTCACATGGATGAGATTTCTGCGCGGGTGCAATGCGTGAAGCGAACGCATTGCACCCACACTGAATTCTGACCCATTAATTTCAATGGGGCTTTTCACATGAGCGATGTTTTTCACGCATCAGTTCGCCGTTGCATGAAAATCGCAGCACGTTCTATATGCCCCATTGAAGTGAATGGGTCTGCGTGAATCACACATTGCATCTGCACGCAAGTGCGGATGCAATGCGTGATTCACTGATGGTTGCTTGTAAACATTCAGTTTTTTATCAAGCGTGTGAAAAACACATCAAAACGCATCAAACCCGTGTGAAAAAAACTGAACGAACATACGCAATCGCAGTCAAAACTGACTGCGATTGCGTGCGGATTGGTGCGGATTTTCCGGAACGCACCCTGAACGCATCCGGACTGAATCCGTGACGCTCGTGTGAAAAAGGCCTTATACTATTTTTCTCTATTTCTGACATATTTTAGCAGCCTCCTGCGGGTCAGGGAGCACAGCACACCCTAATGAATGTGCCTATTCCTGTCAGGCAGCAGGTAACCAGGCTAGCCTGGAGCACTGACCCTCCAGCCGGAGGAGGGACCTTCCAGTTATTGACATGGCCAGGCCCTCGTTCTCCATGTGACAGCAGCTGAACTTGTGTGACTTTCTTGCACATGGGGTGGGAGGGAGCTGTGGGAAGGGCGCCATGGTGAGGGAGGCCCGGGTTTACTGCGCATGAGGAGACAGAGGCGGGCCCGGCTGTGTGAGCAGTGTGTGTTCTGAGGGGACAGCGGGGGTGACACCCGGGAAGCAGGGAGACACCATGGTGTTTGAGTCCGTGGTGGTGGATGTGTTGAACCGTTTCCTGGGGGACTATGTGGTGAATCTGGACAGCTCGCAGCTCAAGTTGGGGATATGGGGCGGTGAGTGACACACCCGTTCACGTAAATAACATCACTCTGCTGGGTGACATGTGCCTCTGCACTACAGCAGCTGTGCCCCCAGCCTGCTCCTATATCTGGTGCTGACAGCAGGGGTGCCAGCTGTGCCAGGCATGCCACTAGCCGTGTTCACATGGGTGGCTGTGTGCATGTATGTGTACACTGGAGGCTTACAGTTCTTTCCTCACAATAATCTTATGTAATGTGTCACTGGAATATAACAGTACTGTTTATTGTCTGTGTGGCCAGACATGTCATGCTTCAGGATGCAGCATGCAGAGGGGGAGATTTGGCAAAAAAGGCTGCCATTTCTGCTTCATGTGCGCCAAATTTACTAACGTGCAAAATACTGCCTTTTAGAAATCCGCTCCTCAGTGTGCTCTGACCTGACTCTAAAATTCTCCTGAAAATACAGCTTCCTGCATGTAGCGCCACTTAAAGGGGGGCTCTTATCTGCATTAATTGAATCGTGTTTGTCATGACGCAAATGTGAACAGACACAGGTTTTTTTTGCCGCGATTTATTGTACTTTTGTGTATTAGTGGCATTTGAATGTATACGGGAAATATGAAATACAGGACACTACATCATTTTTGGTACTGACATTTTTGTTCATTAGTTGGCTTTTTTTGGTTTTTCTGCTCTAGCTCTTGGTGGTGTGTTTTTTTTTTTTTTTCAGGCGTTTTCACATCTTCTCAATAGGGGAAAATGGCATGAAGAAAACACTAGTGGGCAAACACTGTTAGTAAAAAATGGTCAAAAAAAAATTGGTGCAAATTTGTGTGTAGGGACCCTTGTAATGTTAATAATACCACCCTAAACCCCCTTTTCGTCCTGAGATGACCCTCCACCAGCAGTGACGATGACATGCCTGTACACCGCACAGTAGCGGTATATAGAACGAGAACACAGGCCATTTATTGGCTGCAGGGGTCTGATGAGGTATAATGGCGTGTCACCGCTGCAGTCAGAAGAACAGGATTCTGAGTTCAGGCCAATAAGTGTCTTTTTTATTATTATGTCCTTGCCCTTTGTTAAAAAAAAAACTCTTGGCCAACTCCTTCCTTTTATTTTGTTAATTGATTGTTCTTCCTTCTGGGTCACAACAGTGAAATGGTGCATAGTGCATAGACCTGGCCTATCCCGGGCAGTATTACCCTACATGGTGCCCGCTTGCTGGAGAATGTAGCAGAGGCAGCATCAGGTTATACAGTACCTAGCATTGTGTGCCACCACAATTATAAAACGCTGGTGAATGTTTAGTAAATCAAAGCCACGTCACGTTCCTCGATGCAAGCAAAAAATTTGTCAAGTGTCAGTGGGGATTTTCCTGCATCGAATATGCCCTGTGTTTTATGTGTAAAGCAGCTGGTTCTTCATTTGTGCCATGCACCCCTTAGCATATGTGCCCAGGAGCATTTCTTGGTGCATACGCCAAACATACACTTTAAATGAGCGTAGTTCATGTGCTCTTCTTCCTATTGCCAAGAAGAAAAAGTAATAGTGCTTCAGATCGTCTATCAAGCAGTGGTGTCATTGCTTTGTGCTGCAGGAATTAAAGGGGTTGGCCCATGTCACACATTGGTGGCATATCGCACTCCCTCAGCTCTTTTCGGAACTCGCATAGAAGCGAATGGCGAGCACGCCGCGCATGTGGGGTGCTTTCTGCTTCGCTTTGGGGGCCCTGTTCTAAAGATAGGTGCCAGTCCCAGAGGTGGGACCTGCACCTGTCTGACATTGGTGGCATACTCTAGTGTGAAATGGACCAGCCAAAGGGGACTTCCCAGGACTGGTCTGTCCTTAGGAAAGGCCATCAGTATTACATTGGTATGGGTCAATCAGCTGCCTGATGGGGCTGTAGGGTTCCAGTGAGTGCTGTGTTCCCGTCATTGTTTAGCAGGCGCAGCTCCACATTTTTACCGTCTGTGTCTTCTATTGCAGTTCACTTCAGCTTTGCCTCAAGAGAATGAGTCTGAGATGTAGCGGCCACAGCCTCTTCAAACAGCTGATTGGCAGTAGGTGTGGAGAATTGGACCCCTCTGATCTAATATGGATGGTCAGCTGTGGCCATGCCCACTTTTCTGAAACACGATGAAAGATGCAGTGATGGGCTTTATTGGTCTCTCACTGCATGTTGGTGAGATGAGTAAGGAACTCCCATGGGCACAGATGAGGATGCCACATGACTTAAAGGGGTTATCTGGAAAATAATGATCACCTATCCTCAGGGTCCCAGTCACAGCATCCCTGCCTATCATCTGTTTCAAAGAGCTGTAATGCTCACCGGAGCTCTGTGAGTGCTGTGGCCTCCCAGCAGCTTACCAAACAGAGCGCTGTATATTGTATAGCAGCTGTGCATGCTATTGCAGCTCACCCCCATTAACTTGAATGGTGCTGAGCTGCAACTAGGCCACTTGACCGATCTACGGTGACGTCACTGGCCTAGGAAGAGGCCGAGGCGCTCACTGAAGCTGACTTCCGAGACCCCTGCTGATCTGATATTGATGAGGATAGGTCCCTTTAATAGGATACGTTCAGAAATGGTGAATTTTTGCACTTTTGTTGCAGATTCCACACTGCAGGGCTGTTTTTAAACATTGATGGGCCCTCACCTCAACATTGTTTATTAGCTTCTGATGTCTAGTTCCAAAAACAATTATATCTATTCATGGACAATTTTAGGCACATTGATGGGAAAGATTTTGAATCACAGGTGGTATGTTCTCTGATTGGAGACATTCACTTTCCCTTTCTTCTCTATCTGGCCCAGACCACCATGACAATTTCTTTCAGTCTTGGCTTGTCTATATAGAGTTTTCTGCAGTGCAATACCGCTGCCCCATTACTGTACCTGCTGTGCTGCAACATGTACCCAGATACTGTACTTCAGAAATAAATAATAACTCCACACAAAGATTTTACAGTAATAGTGCCAGAGCAGTCAGATAGTGTCCCTAAATATACTAATGCCAAACAGACAGTGCCTAGTAAGTAATAGCGCCTCAAATTTATCCCAGATGGTAATAATGCTCCATATAGTAAGGGTGCCCTCTTTTGTGCTCCACACAGTAATATTGTCCCCATTAGGCCCCACACTGTAATAGTGCTTCTTTTAGTGCTCCCAACCGCAGTAATATTTCATCCTTGGTGCCCCGTATAGTAATAATATCCTCAGAGAGTTGTACATTTAGCATGTATGCCAGAAAAGCTTCCAATGTACACACCAAATGTGTCCACAGTACATAAGTATACTGTGTGAAAGACAACGGTATCCAGTACCCCTAAATACATATAGACACTGACATGCCGTACATAGCAGTTCACACTCTTTCCCTCTGGCTTCAGGAACTGCACACATCTGGTCATGTGACCACACCGGTCCTTCAGCCGGAACAAGACCTGCAGATGAGGGAGGAGCATTGGTGGTCACCTGTAAACTGCTCTGCTCTCATTTTTACTATAAAGTCCGATGGGAGGCAGGGAATAAGGGTTCATTCAGACGGCCATATGCTGTCCGCAAAAATACGGATCTGTTTTTTTGCGGACAGTTTAGCATGTCTGCAAAAAACCGGATTGCTTTCCGTATTTTTTGCGGACCCATAGACTTCAATGGGGGCACGTCCTGATTTTCACTGACAAGTATAGGACATGTTTCAGTGTTTTTGCCGAGCTGTGGAAGGGAAAAAAGGGCCCCATAGAAGTGAATGTGGCAGCATCTAATCCGCAAAAAAACGGATCCGTATTTTTGAGGATAGCGTACGGCCTTCTGAATGAGCCCTAAGTTGTGAGAATAATGGCAAATAAGGCCCTGTATACGGGTGAATGGTGGGGCAGGAATCAATAGTTTTCACCTGAATCTGCGTTTAAAAGGTGTAAACACAGTTCTTTAAAGGGGTTACCTGATGTCACCCGTGATGCTAGGGAGGCTGATCACTGTCTGCTGTTGGCTGCTCCCCCCTGTCGCTGGATGATCCGCGTGACGGAGAGATGCAGCGGCAACCGTGCATGGATCTGGAGTGACGCAGTGCCGGGCAGCGGGGTTAGTATGATCTGTAGGAGGGCACCTGGCATTTTTAGAATTGGATAACCCCTTTAAGGTCCTTTTACTTCTTTAGCTGGCAGGTACAAACAAAACGTTCCGGATAATTGCTTGATCCTCAGGGAGATTATGACTGGATTCAAAGCGATCGCTTGTCCTCTTACAGTTTAATTGTCTCTGGGCAGCAGATGCCTGTACAGAAATGATAATTTTATTATTAGATTTTAATTCCAGAAAAGAGCAGTATATAGAGAAATGATGATTTTAGGTGCCGGCCAAATCACATGATCAGTTCCCTGTCTTCAGTTTGCCAGCTAGCAATGCAAATCATATGTTTACTTTGGTAGATACACTGTGAATGCAGTGACAGGTAGTTTACTCTTCACATCTACGTTGGAGGATCTGTCAGGGGCGTCCGTCTCACATATCATAAAAATGTGCAGGACAGAGTTGTGCAGCATGATGTTCTGGTAAAATGCAGGGTCACATGATGACCAACGCCATTATAGCCTCTGTGGTCCATTGGGCGCCATTTGTGTTTGTCATGTGAAGGTTCCAGTGATTCCATTATTTTTCTTCCAAGAGAATCAGGCCTCATGCACAAGCACGTAATTGTTTTGCGGGTATCCACAAACCACAGATACCGGCTGAGTGCATAGCGCTATTTATGTATTTTTCTTACTCCTGTAGAATTGTCCTATCCTTGTCTGCAAAATGGACAAGAAGAGGAAATATTCCATTTTTTGCGGGCCGCAGAATGGATGTGCAGATGCGGGTGTGCTGTCCGCATCTTTTGTGGCCCAATTTAGATGAATGGGTCCTCATCCGATATGAACAAAAAATTGGATGCGTCACAGCTACTTCAGAAAGTGTAGAACAAAATGGGACTCGTCTCTTCACTTTTTGACATAGTCCAGTCAGTTCAGAGTGTTAGACTGTGCAGGGACACAACTTCTTCACAAGAGGGATTGTAATGCTAATTTGTCAATTTATTCATACGTTTTGAGAAGGAGTAAAAGAGGAACAGCACAATTAGTTCTAAGAAAAAAATACTCCTGCTTTATTACTGTGTGGGGAATAAAAGTATTTACTAAAATAGGACATGTCGGAGAGCGGACAGCTCCTGTTTGCTATGCAGGCATGCTAAGAGCAGAGGTCGCACTAAATTTTTTCTGGAAGAGTAAAAATACTCCTCTTAACATTTTTGAGGAGTATTTTTAGCTAAGAAGGAGTACAAAGCTGCAGTATTTCAAATAAATGTTATGTAGGCATACATATTGTTAAAGGGAATCTGTCGCCTCCAGTAAGCCCTATTAAGTACAATATTACATGTATCGAAAACCTGCCGCTGACTCCAGATCAGTAATCTGTATGGCGACATTAACCCCCATTCCCCCGCTACGTGCCCGCAATCCGGCTGTGAAATGCATAGATGGTTCTCCGGGAGTCCTTCCCATTATGTGCACATGCGCAGGAGTCCTCTCAATGCATTCCATGGCTGCTTTGCTGGCGCAGTGCAGGGGAATGGGGGTGAGTACTGACATACTAAAGACTGGTGTTTTATACGTGTATTACTGTACTTATTAGGGCTTGCTGGAGGTGACAGATCCCCTTATGGTTGCTATGTATTCAGGCAACTATGGCAATGAGTAACCTCATTGATTGGATGAGTAACCTCATTGATTGGATGAGTAACCTCATTGATTGGATGGTGGAAATCAAAGTACTTAAAGAGGTTGTGCAGGCCATTTGTAATGATGACATAGCCTCTGGACAGGTCATCAATATCTGATCGGTGGGAGTCCGGCACCCGACACACATTTGTGGCAGTTGCAGTAAAAACTGCGATTTCACTGCACCAACTGATTATTCGAAGATGGTTTGAGCTGGATAGTGAGGCAACAAGGGGGTATAGCATTTAAGATAGGATAGCATCTGGATAGGTCATCAATATCAGATCAGCGAGGTTCCAAAATCCAGCACTCCTGCTGATCAGCTGGATAAGACGGTGCTCCATACGATGTCAAGTACTCGCACTATTCAAGTGAGCGGAGCAAGTACTCGTCATTACACTGCACTTCCGAGACGACAGGCAACACTCGCAACAAGCTCCGCTTCCTCTTCAGACCCTGGGTGGCACTGGCTATGGTTAATAAGCCCCTGTGTGGAGTCTGCGGTAAATGAACAGCAGGCACTTATAGCCAATTGGTAACGTACAGACTCAGATACACTATACTGGACTGTGGCAGTATTGACTACCGTGTACTTAATTATTATATAACCTCCCAGTGCATTCACCTCAGAACCAGTCACCCCACCCAGGGGCTTATTAACCCTAGCTAGTGCCAACTAGGGTCTTAGAGAGCCAAAATGACAAATCAGCAGCTTATTAATATCAAAGCTCCTCACTGGCCGCCGACCCTTGGCTGTGACCCTAAGGTACAGAACTTTGTTAATGGATGTTTCAGACACCAGGAGTATTGGGGCTCATACACACAAACCACAATGGGTCCGCATAAAATGGAAATGACTCCAGGTACATTCTGTTTCCGTATGTTCGCATGGCCGTTCCACAAAAAATATTGAATGTCCTATTCTTATTCGTTTTGAGGACAAGGATAAGCATTGTTGCAATGGATATGCAAAAAAAATGGATGCAATATGGATGTTACGCGGACGTCACCCGTATTTTATGCGTATCCATGTTTTGCAGACAGCAAAGTACATTGTCGTTTGCATGAGCCCTTGCTGTGCATGAATACAATTAAGGCTTTAGAGTACATTCGTAATTGCGGCCTCTAGCTAAGAGTCTGATTTTGGAGCCCTTATTATCGTAACGCAGTATTATGTCAGTGTTATCCAGCACATTCCAGACTTCTAAGGGTTACATAGCATCATAAATCAATATAATGCTATGCGACCCCTGGCAGTGCTGGAAGGTCAGGCTGGGTGGTGCGCTGCGAGTTCACAGTGCGACACCTCCTCGTTTGAAAGGGGTCTAAGGGCAGACACACACTAGCGAGTTCAGTGCGATAAACTCTCAGCGTGTGGCAGTGAGAGTTCCTGCTCTGTACTGTGCTCCTCTGACAGTATCACACAGCATTAGGCTCCATTCACACTTCCGTGAATGGCATCCGCATCCGATCCGCAACGTTGCGGACCCAATCACTTTCAATGGGGCCGCAAAAGATGCGGACGGCACACTTCCGTTCCGCGGCTCCGGATAAAAATAGAACATGTCCTATTCTTGTCCGGATCCACGGACAAGAAAAGGCATTTCTATTATGTGCGGTCCGCAAATTGCAAATTGCGGACCGCAAAACACGGACAACACACACACGGATGTGTGAATGTAGCCTTAGGCCTCATGCACACGAATGTGTGCCGGCCGTGCCCGTGCTGCGGGCCGCAAACTGCGGTCCGCAATGCACGGGCACTGACCGTGAGGCCACCGCATGTGGATTGCGGACCCATTCACTTGAATGGGGTCCGCGATCCGCTTCCAAGGGTCCGTACTGCTTGCGCTACTTTTTTGCGGTGCGGAGGCATGGCCAGAAACACCACGGAAGCACACTGTAGTGCTTCCGTGGTGTTCCGATCCGTGCCTCCGCTCCGCATATCCCGGATCGCGGACCCATTGAAGTGAATGATGCGGCCTGCACACGGCCGGTGTCGGTTTATTGCGGACCCGCCGTATGCGGACCGCAATACAGGCACGGCCGGCACACGGCCTAAGGCCTCTTTCACACGACAGCATTTTTTGCGGGCTCCGATACGCATTTTTCACATGAAAAATGCGGACCCATTCATTTCTATGGGTCCGCAAAAAATGCGGACAGCATACCGTGTGCTGTCCAAAAAATAGAACATGTCCTAATCTTGTCCGTATTACGGACAAGAATAGTGGTGTTCTATTAGGGGCCAGCTGTTCCGTTCCGCAAAATATGTAATGCACATGGATGCCATCCGTTTTTTTTTGCGGATCCGCAATTTCACAGTGTTCGTGTGAAACTAGCCTTATACAATACAGGACAATCAGGGTCACACACAGTTTTAGATCATTATAAGGCTCCATTCACACTTCCGTGTGTCCGGTGTCTGTGTTTTGCGGATCCGCAAAACACGGACCATGTGCGTTCCACAATTTGCGGACCGCACATAATACAATTGGCTTTTCTTGTCCGTGTATTCGGACAAGAATAGGACATGTTCTATTTTTTTCGGGAGCCGTGGAAAGGAAGTGCGGATGCGGACAGCGCACTGTGTGCCATCCGCATCTTTTGCGGCCCCATTGAAAATGAATGGGTCCGCACCCGTTCCGCAAAATTGCGAAACGGATGCGGACACATTTTACGGAAGTGTGAATGGAGCCTTATGCTGTGTGATCCTGTCAGAGGAGCAGAGTTCAGAACAAGATCTCTCACTACCACACGCTGAGAGTTTCTCACACTAAACTCGCTTGTGGGTGTCTGCCCTTAGACTGTTTTTGGCACAGACACATTATTAAATCTGGGCCATTGTATTGAAATTTATAGGCCCCCATACACAATAGATTGTCGGCCGATATTGTGTATGGGGGACTTAAATTGCAGCATCAGAAAATTGCCTATTGTTTAAATCATGTTATGTTAAAATATTTTTTTGAATTTTTATTTAAAAAAAAATTGGGCAGTTTTCGCACTGGCCACTAGGCCTCAAATATATAAGACTTCCTGTCTTTTGAGAGCAGCCTAATGGGCCATAGACACAGTGGACAGGAGTCCAAGTCAATGAAAAAATAAAAAAGTTATGACTCTTTGAAGGCAGGGAAGGAAAAACCCCAAAAAGTTTTTGCTTTGTCTAATTTTTGCTACAGACAGAATACAGGATTTATTTCCTACACTGCAGTTGGAGGAAGAAATATGTTGGCAGGACTATACAATCGGCTATTGTAAGTAATGTTTTTCTAAAACGTGGTTTGTTCCAGCGCTTTGTGGTGAATCATAGAGTTGGTTTTCAGAACACCACATGCCGATCCAAACCTAATCGATTTGAAACTTTGGGGGAAAAAAAGGAGCCTTCTGGATTTATAAACTTTAGTCCCAAATCGCTTGACAGAATAATCCTGTAAATTTAGGAATAATTCAGTCATTTTTGAATATATGTTGGCTTCCCTATAATCAAATGAAAGCAAATCCTCTAGCTAGTCCCAATCACAAGCCTCGTCCTCATTTCCGTATCATTTTCAAGGCTATGAAAAAAGCTTCCTTGCTTCATCTGGGAAGATGTCCATGAAGGATCCATGTTTGGATCCGTTTTAGTCTTCAGTGAAAAATAAACGCATCATGGATGCCATTCGTGTTATGTCCGTGATTTTCACTGACCCATAGACTTCAATAGGTGTGTTTGGTTCGCACCACGGTCAGTAAAAAAATACTGATGTGTGAACAGACACATTGAAATCAATAGGTAAGTGCGGACAGCACAGTGAAAAATGGAAATGTGGACGAGGCCTAAAGCCTCATTCACACGTCCGTGTCCGTGCTCAAATCCGTGAAGGATCCGTGTTGGGTCCGTGGGTCTGTTTTTTGCTGTCCGTGTTGCATCTGTGTTTCACTGACACTGAACTGCTGAAAAATAATTTTCATAGTATCTCTTCTTAATGATCCGTGAAACACGGATGACATCCATGAGGGATCCGTGGTTTTCACAAACCCATAGACTATAATGGGCGTGAGGGATCCGGGAACACGGATCAAGATAGGACATGCATCCGTGCTGAAAACACTGACCCACGGACCGTGATGAAACACTGATGTCTGAACACAGATATTCAATTGAATGGGGATGTGTGCTGTCCGTGGAGAACACGAACAGAAGACGTCCGTGAAACACTGACGTGTGAATGAGGCTTAAGGACCATGTGTGGTCTATGAAATGCATTCCACGTGATGACCACATCTCATGTGAAATGAACTCCATGATGATTTGTGATGAATGATGCTATGAGTTCCAGCCCATCTGAAACTTGAGCATGGGACAATAGACCTGATGCTGGACTGGAATGCACAGCGTCATAGATTACCGTGATACACCAAGTTCGGCTCACGTGAGCAGCGGTTGGTCCCTTTAACGCACCGATCACACAGACTGCATTTCGCGCCCATATGAATGCAGTGAAGCGATCAGTTGACACCAGATGTAAATCACAGAGCTGATGACTATTGTGCCGAGAGCCCTGAAGCACTGAAGATATTACTGTGTGTACAAGGGTGGTTAGAAATTCAGTATCTTTCCTAGTTTACACTTAGACCTCTTGTCTCTGATGAAATTGATTAGAGCCAGGCATTCTCTCTCCTAGGGCTCAGGATTTGTTTGTAGTGTCCATTGATTGGAGTGGATATAGCTTAGAAGTGTAGCATACAACACTACTGGCTACAGAAGATGCAGAAGCGTGGCGTTGTCACTTCACAGTAGATTTATAGGTTTTTACACATTGCGTTTACAGGAGACACTGAAGTTCGTCACTTACCTCTTTCTGTGTTTTACTAGCAGAGAAAATCACTTTGACCGCAGTGAGCGTACTATACAAAATTCTAGAAAATAATAGTCTGCAGCTGCCAAATAGGACATTAAATAAATGGGTGCGGCTTTTTCCACAGCTCAGCCTGAACAATACAGAAATGGGCAATGATGTAAGTGGTTGTAATGTAGATACTGATGTCTGTGGAAATAAAATGAGAAAGGGATGATTCATGTAGTGCTAATAAAATACTGGATGCCTGGAGGTTTCTTCTATATTCATTTTTACTTCATATTTGTTGTTATTCCACCACGATTCTGGACTATTATCTACATGAGTAGTGCTGCAGATAAGGCCTATTTCACATTTGCGGTAAACCGATCCGGCAGGATCCATGAATATGGGGCGCTAATGTGCGCTGCCCATTCACTATAATGGAGACCGGCGGAGATTTGGCCTCTACCCGGCAAATATGCCAAGAAGCGGCCGGACAAAAACATGCATGCAGCGGTATTTGTCTGAGAGCTGTGTGTGCGTCTGTGTGTATAATGTCATGGTCCTGGAGAATAAAGAACATACCTAAAAAGTAAATAATGTAGTAGATCAAGCCTGGCGGGACACTACACAGCAATCACCAGAGGTGCATGTACTTGGATATATTTAATGAGATGACCACATGAGCCATTGCTGTTTGCTTCAGTGGTCAGCAGATGACACACCTTCTGTGTTAGACCCCAACGTTAGACCCCTACACCTCACTTTCTAATTTTCTGTTGGCTAAACCTGGGGTGCGTCTTATAGTCTGAATAATATGGAGGACATCAAGTTGTTGGCTGATTTCTGTACTGGTTCTTTTATTTTCATGGCCTGCTTTCTCTGGAGCTCCTGCTGGTGGAGCTGCAAGTTCTAAACTATAATCTCTGTATTGAAATCTATGGAAATCATGTTAAGAGCTGAGTGTTGCTCTTGGGAATATACCATACATTTCTAAGATGGAAATAGCAGCAATAAGAGGGGGACAATACTTTGTTACATTAGTGTTACATTAGATTCCAGAAATCCTTGCAAATCTCTTTTCAAGGCCTCATGCACACGAACGTGTGCCGGCCGTGCCCGTGCTGCCGGCCGCATACGGCGGGTCCGCAATAAACGGGCACCAGCCATGTGCAGCCCGCATCACGGATCGCGGACCCATTCACTTCAATGGGTTCGCGATCCGGGAGATGCGGAGCGGAGGCACGGATCGGAACACCACGGAAGCACTACGGTAGTGCGCAAGCACTACTTTTTTGCGGTGCGGACCCTCGGATGCGGATCGCGGACCCCATTCAAGTGAATGGGTCCACGATCCGCATGCGGTGGCCTCACGGTCAGTGCCCGTGCATTGCGGACCGCAGTTTGCGGCCCGCAGCACGGGCACGGCCGGCACACATTCGTGTGCATGAGCCCCAAGGGTGTGAAATTCCTCAGTATTCCTCAACAGATCCATCCTCAAACTCCTATTGTTAGTTGTAAAAGATCCTGAATCTGACATTTACAGCTATTTATGGCAACATATCCAACTTCCGATAATCATTTTGGCTATTAATAGTAGGTCCTGGAGCAAAATCCGTGAGGGGATCACATTAGAACTGCTTGCCTTGTCAACCTAAATGTGTTTTAAGAGAATATAGCATCAAAATGATATGCTATGACATCAGGGTTTTCTTTTAAACATTTTTGGTGATGTAATTTTTTTTACCTGACCTGTTCATTTAAAAACGCATTCCGTTTTTTTTACATTTTTTTTTATATATCAGTAGCTCACCACCAGTGTAATTTGTTACACCCTTTTTCTGTCCATGTAGTCATACTAGGGCTTTTTTGTTGTTGTAGTTTTTAATGGTGCCATTTTGGGGTAAACATAACTTCCTGATTAACTTTGAATACCTTTTTCGGGGGGAGGGGTGTTTATCAGAAAAAACTGCAAAAATGCCACTGGAACTTGTTCATTTTTCAGTATAAATAACATGATTTATTTTCTGGGTCAGTACGATTGCAGTGATCCCAATTATGTATGTATATATATATATATAATTTTTTGTTTTACTACTTTTGCACAATAAAACCCCTTTAAAAAATATACCGTTATATATTTTTGCATTGGGACATCCCAAGATGCTGTGTGAGGGCTTGATTTTTGCGAGACTGCTTGTTGTTTTGGGGTACATAATGTTTGATCTCTTTTTATTCCGTATTTTTGGTGGTAAATATGCAAAAAGCATTTTCTAGCATTGTATTTTTTTTTATTTTATTTTTTTGCGGTGTACCATGCAGGATAAATTACAGTTGGGTAATGTGGGAGACCAAATAGTTGGACGGGATTTTATTTTTGCAATTTTTTCCATTGAAAAGCATGTTTTAAGAAAGGTGTGTGTGTATGTGTATATTTTTTTTTTTCATTTTTAAATTTTTTTAACTTGTAATTCTTTTTGTTTCACGAAACTCTATTAAACTTTTATTTTAGGGTACTGTCACACCTGCGTCAGGGGACTCCAGCTGTTCACCTACGCTCCGGCCCCATTCACTGTAATGGGGGCAAACCCTGCCGAAAGGCGGCCGGAACAAAAGTACAGAAAGGCACAGCCTGATAGGGATACACTGCAGGCTGGCCTGGGGGCCTTCATCATACCCCAGGCTGCAATGCAAAGACCTTGGCACCCCTTGATCTGATTTGCAGGGTGACAATGCCTGAGTGAGGGAGCACCCTCTTTCTAAACCACTTAGATGCCATAGTCGATATTGACTGCAACATCAAAGATATTAAATGGACCAGATCTGCATTTCTGCCCATCTGGGCTGTTAGAGCAGGAGCCTGGCTCTCACATGAGACCCATGCAGCACTTAGACTAGGACCCATTAGTGACAACTGTAAAACGACCTATTGGGGGTCACTAAAGGGTTAATGGTGTTTTATAGTGCTAGATGCAATACTGTACATATAGATAAGGCTTTGTGCACACCTCCTCCTTTCACTCCTGTCACTCCACAGTCTCTGAGGCAGGAGACGGCGTGCTCTCTCTTCCTGTAAGCTGTGTGGTTAGTATTTTGCATCAGTATTTTTAACCCAAAATCAGAACTGGATACTAAACATTGGGGAGGTGAAATCTTTCTATTACATAATATAATTCCCTTTCATGTGTGTAGGTTCCACTCCTGGTTTTGATTTGCAATACTAATGCACAATACTGACCAAAACGTGCTTTTGTGAATGTGACCTAAGGTTGCTATCGCTTTTAGTGCCCTTCAAGCAGTGGCTGTGTTGCAGCCCAAAGCAACAGGGGTGCACAAATTGATGGAAATGCTAACTTGTTATAGCCTGTTAACTGCAAGGAGTTAGTCTGCACAGTGTCATTGCTTTGGGCTGCATTGAGGTCGCTGCGCAGTGATACGGTAACATAGTAACATAGTTTATAAGGCCGAAAAAAGACATCTGTCCATCCAGTTCGGCCTGTTATCCTACAAGTTGATCCAGGGGGAGGCAAAAAACCCCTGTGAGGTAGAAGCCAGTTTTCCTCACTTTAGGGGAAAAAAATCAGAATAACTCCCTGGATCAACGACCCCTCTCTAGTAACTATAACCTATAATATTATTACCCTCCAGAAATATATCCAGGCCCTTCTTGAACTCTTTTAGTGAACTTACCATCACCACCTCCTCAGGCAGAGAGTTGCATAGTCTCACTGCTCTTACCGTAAAGAATCCTCTTCTATGTTTGTGTACAAACCTTCTTTCCTCCAGATGCAGAGGATGTCCCCTCGTCACAGTCACAGTCCTGGGGATAAATAGATCATGGGAGAGATCTCTGTACTGACCCCTGATATATTTATACATAGTTATTAGATCTCCCCTCAGTCGTCTTTTTTCTAAAGTGAATAACCCTAATTTTGATAATCTTTCTGGGTACTGTAGTCCACCCATTCCAGTTATTACTTTAGTTGCCCTCCTCTGAACCCTCTCCAGCTCTGCTATGTCTGCCTTGTTCACAGGAGCCCAGAACTGTACACAGTACTCCATGTGTGGTCTGACTAGTGATTTGTAAAGTGGCAGGACTATGTTCTCATCATGGGCATCTATTTATCCACATTGGTTTTTTCTTGTTCCTTACCCTTTTATTCCCATAAGGTATGTACCTCTCACAATAAGGCCCCATTCACACGACCGTATGAATGGGGCCGTATCTATCCACAAAAATGCGGGAATAGATGCGGCCCCATTCACCTCTATGGGGCCAGGAGCCGCGGCACGGAGCTAGCTCCGTGCAGCGGCTCTTTTGAAGCATGTCCTATACTTGTCTGTGCGCACGGACAAGTATAGGCATTTTCAATGGGGCCGCACGGCGTGTGTTCCGAGCGCTGCGGAGTAATGCGGGCCCGCAAATATACGGTTGTGTGAATGGGGCCTTAGATATTAGGATGCTTTTAAAAATCTCCCATTTTGTGGCTGTATTTTTATTTTTGAGGACTTTGTCCCAGTTAGTTAGGCCTATGGTCTCTCTTAGTTGGCTAAATTTAGCTTTTTTGAAGTTAGGTATTTTTCTTCCTCCCTGAAGAAACGCTCTTTTGAATGACAATTTAAAGGTTATTATTTTATGGTCACTATTTCCCAGGTGTCCCCCAACCTGCACATCTGTTGTTCTGTCAGGTCTATTGGTTAATACTAAGTCCAGTATGGCCGTCCCTCTAGTCGGGTCCTGAACCAGTTGGGAAAGGTAATTGTCTTTGGTTATTTCCAAGAACCTGTTTCCTTTATGAGATATACAGGTTTCAGTTTCCCAGTCTATATCTGGGTAGTTGAAGTCCCCCATAATAACGACCTCATTATGATTTGCCACCTCGTCTATTTCATTTAGAAGTAGATTTTCTGTGGTCTCTGATATATTAGGTGGTTTATAATAAACCCCTATTAGTATTTTATTATTGTTTTTGGCTCCATTTATTTCTACCCACAGTGACTCCACATCTTTATGTCCCTCACTTATATCTTCTCGGAGTGTGGGCTTTAGACAGGACTTTACATAAAGGCAGACCCCTCCCCTACTCCGGTTTTGGCGATCCTTTCTAAACAGACTGTAACCCTGTACGTTAACTGCCCAGTCATAGGTATCATCCAGCCATGTCTTAGTTATTCCCACTATGTCATAGTGGCCGCTATATTCATATTCTTTGCAGCTGCCATAAAGCAGATCTTACTGCATAGTCTATGTAGACATTACAAGAAGGAAGTGTGCGCCTCCAATATGGCTGCCCCCAGCACAATGACTTTCGGGTATATAGTAATCACTGTAGTAGTACAGTAAATACAGTAGCTGCATTTATTTCATAAGAATTAATAAATTGCTGGTACCATAAACTGGATGATTATTTTAGACTTTTAAGCAAAAGTGCTCATGGCTTTGTCGTATTCAGCTCTTTGCAAGACATTAATTATACAGTAAAGCTGCACAGTCATCATTTTGACAGCATGCCCCCTTTATGTTAAATGCTCATGGGATTCCTGACCAGGAAAGTGGCAGGGATTTCTAAAAACTGCAGTGTATATATTTCTGTGCTTCATTCCCAGACAATATCTTCTCCGGGGCATAGAGAACAGATGCAAATATTGAAATTACAACTACCTAACAAAGCTTTAGATTTAATTAGCTAAATAGAAAGGTTGAAAACGCTGAAAATTGGTTAAATCGTCGTTTGTTTAAAGTGAGTCTATGCCATTTGTTAGCTTGAAGCTGAGGGCATTTGGCAATTTACATTGTTTACTATGTGGTTATCACACTGGGGTGTAATTCTGTGCTCTAGGGGCTCATGCACACGAACGTTGTTTGGGTCCACATCCGGATGCGGACTCATTCACTTCAATGGGGCCACAAAAGATGCAGACAGCACTCTGTGTGTTCTCCACATCCGAACCTCCACTCCGCTGCCCTGCAAAAAAACTAGAACATGTCTTATTCTTGTCTGTTTCATAGACATGGATAGGACTGGTATGTTGAGGGCCATATCTTCCGTTCTGCAAAATGCGGAACGCACACGGCCAGAAACCGAGTTAATAAAAGGAAATCTAGTAATTGAAAAGAAAATATATTTTATGATAAACATATTAAAAATAAAATTGTGGGAATTTATCAAAGTTTTTGATGTCCCCTACGCTGCTGGAGGAAGCGCCTAAAGGGTTTTCAGTATTTTACTACTGATGACCTATCCTCAGAATAGGTCATCTATATCAGATCGGTGGGGGTCCCGAGTGTCGATCAGCTTTCTGTGAAGTCAGCGGGGTTTCTGTGAGCACCACGGCCTTCTTGCAGCTTACCAAGCACAGCACCGTACATTGTATAGCAGCTGTCCATGGTATCGCGCTCAGTCCCATAGAAGTGAATGGATAGGTTATGAATATCAGCTTGGGGGGGGCCTGACTCGTACCGCTGTGGGCCAGTCCAAGCCTGCTTCAATAGGACGGGTCCATCTCATTCATTGTTTTGGTTTTCATTGCAGGTGCCGTAGCTTTGAAGAATCTTGAAATAAAAGAAAATGCACTGGTAAGAAATGATTCTGTGGACTTCACATTAAACATATAAAAGTTTACGTCATGTACTAGACTATAAAGAAATGTGGTGCAGAGAGTACTGGCAGAATATTTATGTTGCCGTGAACAGTTGGCATATGGTATGAAATATGTATGTGCATATTTATTAATAACATCAAAATAAAAACCATCTGATTCTTCTGCTAGTCAGAAAACATCAAAAAAAGACATAGGGGGTCACTTTGTGGCTTATTTATGTCTCACATTTTGTTGCAAAGGTCTTTTCCCTGCTCACACTACTTTTGAGAAGTGGGAAAAAAGGGGGTGTGGCATGGGTGGGGATGAGGGCAGGTGGCTGCCCTGTCTCCTCCATAATTTTTCATGCCAGTTTGGCGTGGAAAATGATCTTAATCGATGCCAGACAAAGTTATATAAAGTTATATAAAGGCCACGCCTCAACATAACTTTGGCTCATCCCCCGGCAGCGCACAGGGATTAAGACCGGCATATCAATCGCCGGTCTTAATAAACGTCCCCCATATTGTTTAAATCCATTTTTTAAGGTTAAACATGTTTTTGAAGAATTTTTAGTGGTGTTATTTTTAATTTTCCATGTCACTACCTATATTTGCAAAAGTGCTAAAAGCTTACAGTTTGTGAACTGGCCACTAAGCCTAAAAATTGATGCCACATCTTAGTCAGTTCAGATCACTTTTCAGAAGTCATTTCATTATCACAGGCAAGATTACAATGACTGATATCACCTATACATAGATGCACAGGATCTCCCATTCACAGTAGATGATACCCTCCTGACCTCTGCACTCTCCCATAGATGTCAGTGAGGTTCAAACCTGTCCGTTGTGTCCATGGGCACTGCTTTAACCACTTAAAGGTGAACTCCCGCAAAAAATTTTATTCCATGTCCTGCTAGAAATATACATGATGTAGTCTGTAGTGAATGTCATTTTCTTACTAGTGTCTGTATTTGTGAGTTATATCTCCCTGATGTTTCTCATCTGTGTCATGAGGACTCACCACCTCACACAGCATCTTATGTGTGGACAGGAAGTCTATTTCTCTATGCATTCCTATGGGAGCCTCACTTTTAGTCTCATAGGAATGAATAGAGCAGTGACTGGCTTCCTGTCCTGGGTCAGTTGGAGGTCAGGGAGTTGGTCACACGACACAGCTACAATTAGAAGAGAGGTGATAACTCACAGATAGTCACTGATGAGAAGATTGCATTCACTACAGATTACATCATGCACCTTTCTAACAGGTCAGAGAATACATTTTTTTGCGGGAGTTCTTCTTTAACTGCTCGGGCAGTGGTAAAAGTAGCTAACTGAAGGGGGAGGGCTGTTTTAGATGCTGCTGTCTCCTGAATGGTAGCTAGAAACAGGCAACTGGTCTTGTTTGAAAGCTGATAGTCCAGGCTTTCATACAAAACCGCTAAATTCCAAACAACAGAGGAGAAATCACTGTTAGAAATCAAGTCGGGAATAATTGTGGGTAAAACCTGCTTTTACTTTCACTTTCAGCTGCATTAACTGCATCCCGATTTCTATCAGTGATATCTTCCCCTGTACTGAAAAGATTGCTGTCATTCTGGTATTGTCTGAATGTCAGCTTTCAAACAAGACTAGTTGCATGTTTCTAGCTGCTATCATTCCAGATATAGCAGCATCTAAAGCAGTCCCCCCCCTTCCAGTTAGCTACTTTTCCCACTGCTGGAGCTGGACTGGGGAAAAACAGTTAGGTGGTTAAGCAATATGTCTAAATGCTATTAAGAACAGCTAAGACAAGATGGTGGCCCCGATAATCATGTTCAGGAAATAAAAAAATCTATATACAGAAAATAAAACCGATTAGAAAAAAGGATATGTGCTACTATCTGGTTTTAACTGGCAAAACATTGTAGGTGACACATTTCCTTTAAAAATTAATTTCTTTATCAGATGAAAATACTTGAGCTGTTGAGCAAAAACCCTAAACCAAGAGTAATGTACTCATTTCTACAATTTATTCTTGGGTTGTTACATTTTCTTGTAATCTTAAATTATAGTACCAAACTGTTTTTTTTTTTTTTGTTTTGTTTTTTTATAGAGTCAACTGGATGTGCCTTTTAAAGTGAAAGCAGGTCACATTGGTGAGTTATTCAGAGTTCTGTCTACACGCAGCCCTAAAAGAGGTTGTTTCCAGGTGGGTGCAGCATGTTGCATCTGGTAATCGGGAAGCCTCGCAAATCTAGTATTAGCATTTACAAACCAAAGAGTTTCTTTTTAGAAAGGAAAGTAAAAATGACGAAGTGCATTTTATATTTTCCATTTTGATGGTAATAATAGCCACATTTGCCTGAAAAATGTCATATAATCTATTGTGTGTTTATATAGGCAAACTTGATCTTAAGATTCCTTGGAAAAATCTATATACTCAACCAGTGGAGGCCGTTTTGGATGGAGTTTACTTACTTATTGTGCCTATTGCTAGTAAGTTCTTGTTTCTTTCTCTATCGTATGGTTTTTATTAAACATCTTCAACGCCAGAAGTAGAAATCCCTGGGTGCTTTTTGTTAAGTGTAAGCGTAGAATATATTAATCATAATATCCATTACTTCTCTCTCGCTCATTAGACCCTCTCTTCCAATCGATTCCATTTCTAGCAGTTTTAAAGGCAACCCTCCATGATAGTAATAATAATACCACCACATTTTAAGGGTGCTGTCCAGATGGGAAAAAAAAACATTTTAAAACATGTCAGAGCAGCACAAAAAAACAAAGGTAATGATACTCACCTCATTGATCCTCGCTGCTCCTGGTCTGACACTTACTGACAGTTCCTGGAGGTCTCTAGTTTTCTCAGGTCCCTGCAGACACACAGGAAATGACCGCTCAGCCAGTGATTGGCTAAGCAGTCATTTGCTGTGTCTTAAAGGGAACCTGTCATCTCCGAAACACCCCCTGAACTAGAGTAAGCGGTGTATAGTGTAAGTGATGCTGAATCCGAATATGTAAGTTTTATCTTCATACTCACTTCCATTCCGACGCTGTGCTCCCACAAACCTGCAGTAAAATGCACTCACTGGACTCTTCTTTGAGTCCTCTCCATTATGTGAGTGAGCACTGGAGTCCAGTGAGTGCATTTTACTGCAGGTTTGTGGGAGCACAGCGTCGGAATGGAAGTGAGTATGAAGATAAAACTTACATATTCGGATTCAGCATCACTTACACTATACACCGCTTACTCTAGTTCAGGGGGTGTTTCGGAGATGACAGGTTCCCTTTAAGAAGGGCCAGAAATAGAGACCAGCCAGGAAAGCTTCAGAATGGCAGCGGAGGGAAATTGGTGAGATGAGTATCACTTACTTTGCTTTTTTACCTAATTCTGTCTATTTTTTTTTTCTTCTGGTCATTAAACACCTTTAGGTTGAGCATGTGTAAGATTCTTTAACAGGCCAGCTAGTACTACTGCAGCTAGAATGCTTTACCAGATTACCGGTTCTCTTTACAATGAATTTCAGGGGTGTATAGGGAACTTAAAGTGGCACCATGTGACAGAAGATGGGCCAAAACAAGTAAGCAGGGACAACAGAAGTAGGCGAGGCCTATAATATTGTAGTGCTGCACAGAATACTGCCCCAGCAGAAAATAATACCACAGGGCAGCACAAAATCCCGCCACACCAACCACAGTATTTAACTGTATCATCTTCTTGAGTTGAGTTCTGCGGCCATCAAGATGGCTTGAGTGGCCCCCTGGGCATCGGCCCACCTGGAAATTTCCCTGTAGGTCCTATGGCCAATCCGCCCCTGATGAACTTGCTGTAATTAACAGTGGTTTGGCACCTCTGAACCAGTCACTCGGAGATACACATAGTAAGCATGCATAATACCAACATCTCTTCACAATGATGCTGTGCCGGATGAGGTCCCATAGCAGGCAGAGAGACACATAATTAAAATACATACAGTACACACCTCTTTGAAATAAAGGTTGCGTGGATGCCACATTGTAGTGTGAATTGCAGCCTAAATTGGCTGTAATTAACATGCAGCATGTGCCTGCAGTACTGCAGCTATTGGGGCTTGCTGGGAGTTGTAGTTTTGCAACAGCTGGAGGGCCACCAGTTTGACATCCCTGACTTAGAGCATATTACAGAACTGGGATTCGTAATCATGGCTGCTTTTCTATGAAAGCCTAGTAACGCAAATCTTTTTAATTGTGCATGTATATCTATGGTCTAGTTTTTGGCATCTTGATAGGCAGGCATGAATAGTTCCACCCTCTGTTCCCTGTTGCTTCTTTGATTTTTTTTTTTTTTTTTTTTAGAGCTGAAAAAGTGTTTTCTACTTGGTGGTTGTGGTGATGGGTGAATAAATCTATGTTTAATGTGAGACGAATAGATTTGACAAATACGTTTCATTTTTGACCTTGCATAACATTTTTTTTGTTATCTTGGATCTTTTGAAAATGTTGCGTGCTTTTCAGGTATAAAATATGATGCAGAGAAAGAAGGAAAACAGTTTTTGGAAGCCAGACAGCGGGAACTACTGCGGATTGAAGAGGCTAAACAAAAAGTGGCTGATCAGGGTAAGGAGATCTGGTTTAGTGGACTTCTGATAAAAAGAAACTGAAATCTGATATAACGTTCTCGTCTCTTTAGCTGTGAATAAAAAGCACTTACTGAGGTTGTTCACTTTGGACAACTACTTTAGTTATGGTGATTCTTCTCTCAACTCTCTTCTTTATGAATACTATTATTTTATTTGAATTGTTTTAGAAAAGCCGAAAGAAGAAAAGCAGGATACCTTTGTAGAGAAGTTAGTAACTCAGGTTATTAAAAATCTTCAGGTGAAGATCTCCAACATTCATATCCGATATGAAGATGACGTAAGTAAAAAGAATTCTGGGGCAAAAAGCGGCGTAAAACTGGTGGAATACACGTCGTACTCCAAATTTGTGTATGTCTTGTGGAAACTTCTTATGGCTCCTTCGACAGTTTTCAAAAGTATCTACTAAAGTAGTTTGGCAAAAAAAAATATGATGCAAAATATGCCAGCCTGAAGGAGGCAAAAGGGAAGGAAAAATATCTGTCATATCTAGAACATTCAGCATAGAGAGTTGGGCATTTGGTAAAATAATTTTTGCTATCCTTTTATAAATATGCCATTTGTGATAATATTGGTCAAACGCTCTCATTATGCATTTCATTTATTGTGCAATTGCATGTAAGGGTACGACCACATGCAGCAGAATGTTACATGTGGATTTGCAACTGATTTCACCTTCTGCTTTGCATGTGATGGAATCCGTAGTGGAAACCTGCAGCATAACAGATTCAAAGTCCTCACTACAGGTCAACTTACCCTGTATTTTTTTAGGCTACAGTATGTTTACATCACAAGTATTGTGGCGTTTATTCTTCATAGGGTCTGCTCACAATCCAGCTTCCATTCTTTCAATGGGAAATCAGTGACCGTTTTGTTTCTTTGGCGCTGGTTCCACATGTGGATTAGTCCCATTGAATGAGGCAGATATGGCATTTCAGAAATCTGAAGGACAGGGTTTTCTGTCATGGATTTCATAAGAAGTAGATTTTTCTTACGTGTATTTTCTGCCAGGTGAACATATCCTAATGCAGTGAGATTTGTTTAATGAGTAAGTGCACTTTACATCAACTTTTGACTTGTCAGAGTGACATATCAAAGGTTTTGATCGATAGGGATCTGAGCGCTGAGACCTCGACTGTTTTCTAAAACGAGGAGTTAGAAGCACTCCTTGAGCGTTGTCTCTCCTCGCTGCTGAAGACGACAGAAATGGAGACGCCTCAATAGAAAGTGAGCCATCTTCACTTCCATCATCAGCAGCTGGGACAGCACTCAAATTCTCACAGATCAAAACCTTTCATATGTCACTGTGACAGAGCAAAAGTTAAGTAAAGCGCAGTTACTCTTTAAATCTCATCCAGTTTGCTGCTATGTGGTGAATTTGTAACATGCAAATACTCTGTCGCAGATCTGCATCCGTTTAGATGTACCGTAATAGTATTCTTGGGGCAAGCTCTTAAAGGGAACCTGTCATTTACAGTTTTCGCAATTAACCTGACACCATCATGCTATAATTATTATTTTAATTGTTAGAATTATTAATAAAAATATAATTAAATCGGTTGTACCACGGAAAATATTCAACATTTTTCAAACCAGCACCTAGATCTGAACACTTTTCTATTTGAATGTAATTAAAAATTTTGTAGAGCCACTGACTGGTTCAATAAAATGCATCTGTATAGCGCCACCTGCTGTTTGTTCTTTTTCTTATTTCTCCATCCACCTCACTGAGGTTGTCACACATGCTGCCATCAAACATATCTTCTGTTAGAAATTGTGGCAGTTACAGGGAAAGAGCTACAGCAGAAATGATATGCCCCCTGAGGAAGTGACATCAGAGAGGACACACCCCCCAAGCTGCCAGCCTGAAATAAATCTAGCAGAATAATTGGAGCAATGAATGCGGGATCGCTGCTTCCATGTGAGGTACAGGGCTGGTTCTTGCTTTTTAGAAACATGATGTCTGATTTTTATTTTTTACATCAGTCATGGCATAACCCCCTCAATTAGTGTTAATAACACGCCGCTGTTTAAATCATCCGTTTTACTGTACAGAGGTGAGGAGTCACAGGGTCCTACTCTGCCTTGATTGACCTCCCCCTGGGCTTCAGAAGCCAAGCTCTGCCAAGCAGGACATCAAGCTAGGCAGAATGGACGTGCCGACAGCCAGAACACCGCAATTCTTCACCTCTTCAGCTCCGCCCACATGACTCTTTCTGTCACCACGATATTTGTTGACATTATACATGTCATTCACTCACTACGCCTGCGCCGAATACTGAACGGGAAGGCACAGGTGTCCCCCCCGCTCCTAGAGGCTAATTTGCATATAATAAAAATAGATGCACAAAAAACGGGGCATCATTAAAAAAAAAAATGGCAGAGTTAAATTCAGGAGACATTTGCACATGTATAATGTCAGCCTGTTTAATAGTGAAAATGATGGTGACAAACCCTTTAATAAAAAAGATGATTTACTAGAAAGCAGTATCATGGCGTCAGTTTAATCGACAAAACTCTAGTTCCAGGTTCCTCTAGCCATCAGGCAGTTAATTTAATTGGAACACACTCAATATTTATTCAGGTTTGCTCATACCATGTCTATTTTAATGCTGGTCTAGTGTCTCTTCAGGAGATGTTAAAGATAAACAGCATGCTAGTTAACCCAAGCAGCTGCTTCATCTTTCATTTGTTACTGCGTAAAGTATACACAAATGTCGGGGAAAAGAGAACTACTGTATTCGATATTAAACTAGACGACTTAAAAAAAAAAAAGTCGTCTAGTTTTTTTTTTTTATTATTAAATCAAAGTTTGCCAATAATGAAGCCCCTAAAAGCAGTATAAACAGACGGTTGCCTAAAGGAAGTACCATATGTTTCCAAAGCATAGAATGTGCATACATGTACTATAAATGAATTTACTGTCGTTAATTATGAAATCTATTCCTTTTATTTTTTTTGAAGATCACAAATTCTGAGTGTCCACTTTCCTTTGGAGTCTCCCTTCAGAACCTCAGTTTACAGGTATTTCTAAGAAACTGTGAAAAATAGAATAAAGGCTTACAGTTGGCTTTCTGTAATGCATTTTGCTCAGAATAGATAAGTTACTATTCACGTAAGTGTTTAGATAAGAAATTTCAGTCCTATTACTCCATCAGTTCACTGCACATGAACGTCTTTTGTTCTAGAGACTGCATCTGTCAGTAAGGCTTAATTAGAGTTTGTTGTACCTTAAAAAAACATACTTAGTATCAGCCTGTTATCATTTTTGATAATGTATTTTTACAGAAACAGTCCAAAGTACAGTACAGTGTAGCACTATACAGGATAAGGATCTGATCAGAGTTACTAATTAATATTATACCATATATGAAGAAGAATATTGCAGGACTGAAAAATGTCAGTAATGAGATGGTAGAAGGGCACCAACAAAATCTCAAGCAATGTGTTATGGTAGTGGTCCATGCCCAACGCGCTCCACTTCTCCCACAGGGCCTGGCCGCTGTATTGCTTACCCATTCTCGCCGACTAGTTCCCTGGTGGGCCGTCCCCGCTGGTGTCTTACCTTTTCCCAGCCCTCCGGGACATGGCAGCACCTCTCACTCTTTTCAGGCTGAGGCCTGTTGCTTGCCTGCCTGCTTTTCCGCTCTTAGGGCGCATAAGCAGACTCCCACTGGGTCTTAACAGGCTAACGTGCACCTTAGTCTTCCCCAGCCAATGGTTGGCCATCCTGGGCTACTTAAAGGGAGTCTGTCACATGTTTTTCACCAATATAACTAAGAGCACTGCTCAATACAAGATTGCATATACATCCCTAACATACCTGTGTGCACTTTGTGCCTTTATTCCATGTCCAGGAAAAGCACTTTTATTCTGCAGGAAAACAGCTCCTAAGTGCCCAGCTCTGCTGCTCCAAGTGCCCAAAGCAAACTAGACTTAAGAGGGGAGGGCTGCTTTAACTGCTCATATCTTGTTTGAAAGCTGGCATTCCAACCTTTCAAATGATACCAGAATCATAGCGTTATATCTACTATTTCAGAAGATATAGCTGTTAGAAATCGAGTCGGGAGAAAAAGTTGTTTTTACTTTCACTTTCAGCCTCTGCACTTGGGAGCTGTTTTCCTTCAGAATAAAAGTGCTTTTCCTGGACATGTAATACAGACACAAAGTGCACACAGGTATGTCTGGGATGTGTCTGCAATCTTCTGTGGTACACTGCTGTTAGTTATATAGGTGAAAAACAGGTGAAAGACTCCCTTAAAGGCACCTTCCTCTCTGGGAGGGTGTCTAAGCAGTAGATTCTAATAATGCCCTGCAAAGTTGTGCCGTTATCTTGTTCGTCTGCTTGTACACCGACCTTCGCCTGTTGCTGGATTTTACCCCTCACTGCCTGACCTCCATACTGATCTTAAGCTGCCCTCCCTGACTTTTGACTGTTTATTGGAATGCACAAACTCAGGCTGTCCCTGACATCGGTTTCACACCAATGTCTCTACTTTAGGAGGTAGTGACCTGCTGGTTCCCTCGCAGCAGAATCCAGATTCCTGTACAGGGATTAACAGGGGAAGGCCGGGGACTGCCAGTAGTGTTGATCGGATCAAGCTTCATATCCAAGTCTCTGTACAGCATTAAAAAGTATGGCCTCCGACGAGGTGAAATTTGTTATCACTGAAATCGCACAAGAATTCCATGAATAACTTCGACATTCAATTTTTAAACTTGAAAACCATTTTAAAACAGGACCGTCTTTGGCTCCAGGTTTTAAAATTGTTTTCAAGTTCTAAAATTGACGTCTGAATTTATTCACCCAAGTTCTGCGAGACTTTGGTGATAACGAATTTCCCTCACCAGAGCCCATACACTTGAATGCTATACAGAGACCAATCTTCGTACAGCATTCAAATGAAGTTTTGAGCGAATCAACTTCGGATCTTGGATCTGAAGCTCGATTAGCTCAACACTAACTGCGAAGGTAATGCCCTTAGGAGTAACCCTAAAGTGAATCTGTTTTGTAGACACAGCAGATTCATATGCGCTTTGTTATCTAAGAGAAGGTGTAGGACAATACAAACTTCAGGAGCATACAGAGATATCATAGAACCCCCCCCTCCCCGTTACATTTCTGATGAACTTAACAATTTAGTAAAATAAAATTCCTTTCCTCCTCACCCATCTTCTATTTTGGAAAAACAATTGCTTCACAAATTCTGAACAAACCATATTTTAAGTATTTATACCAGACAGTTGTCATAAATGTATTAATGAATCTGCACCTTAGACACCACTTTGCCAAGAGTTGACATTTTTCTGGAGTTCACCAGGGCATCCTCAGTTTTTAAACAGGTTGGGACAGGTTTGCTAATCATGTCTTATATGTAGACAGTTTAAACTTAGACCTGGATGCCACCTTTTTTGGCTTACTTTATGCCAGTAGTTTGGCATATTTTTGGTGCACATTGTTGCAACTTAAAGGGGTTGTCCCACAAAAATATTCTACAGTTTTCAAACCAGCACCTGGATCTGAATACTTTAGCAATTGCATTTAATTAAAAATTTTGTATAGCTACTAAGTTATTCAATAAAATATATCTGTATAGTGCCACTTAATTTCTTTGACCTGCTCACTGAGATGGCCGCACATGCTCAGTTTCATCCCTCAACTGCCTCCTGAGTTGTGATGGGGAGAGCTGAGACACGCCCCCTGAGCTCCAGCAGAACAGACACGCCTCCTGAGCTGCAGCAGAAGAGACACTCCCCTTGAGCTGTCAGCTTGATATAAATCTATCAGAGCAATGAATGGCGAGATCTCTGGATCCATGTGAGGTACAGGGCTGGTTGTAGCTTTGTTAAAAAGGTATTGTCATGTACTACATGATGTCTGATTTTCATTTTTCACGTTATTCATGGGATAACCCCTTTAAGTCACATTCCTTTCTTGGTTGGGCCCACCCTTTCTTCATAGGCCATGCTCCTTGTCAGACTAGTTGAGAAAAGTGTCCAAAACACTTAATAAAAATGAGGAAAAGCTTGTCCGCCAGTTTTTGGCACAAATTAAAATGCTCGCCTGCCATCTCTGCAGCTCATCGATACTCTGGCATCAACATCCATGTGACTGCTGCGGCAAAAAAAATTACCTGTCACTTATGTGGCACGTCACTGGGTCACATGCCGCAAGGGTGACAGGTCAGCATTACACCCAGTGATTGGCTGCATCGGTGACATGGCGCGCATCAACAGGATGTTGATGTCAGGGCATTGTGGTGCTGCAGAGACTGGGGAGCACTGGGGACCAGGTAAGTATGAACCCCATGGGAGGTCTTGGATAATATTTTTAATCCAGAATTCTGGCTCTTGTTTGATTATAAGATTTGATCCAATGTTTTTATAAGTCATGGTAAATCATATTCCTCCGCAGTAGAAGAGTAGTAAGGCTACTGGCCAATCAACTCATTGTTATAGCCTTACAGAATCTAGCATAGTGTGACCTGTCATCATCCTTGAGAAGTGATAAATGGCAGAACTCTGGAGTGAGGAGAGATTTGTCACTACCAACTAAAAAGCCTCAGTCTTAGGGCTCATCAAATTCCAAAAGTCATCCTGTTCCATCTACTATATGTGACATCTTGTGGATGTTGCCATGCTCACTTTATGAAAGTGTGCCAGTGCAATGTTGACAATGTGTAATAAACAATTGTAGACATTTATTTGCTGCATGAGAGAGCAGGAGAAGCAATTCTACAATATGGTGCCTGCTTCCCATTGTTGTCAATGGGAGGCTGCACAGCAGTTCGGGCGGCCGGTGGTTTAAAGCAGGACCACACCAAGAAGGGACGTGTGCCTTTTAGGTACGGTGTGCAGACAGATGCTGCTTTAAGCCACAGCGGCTGCCCACTAAGCCACAAGCGGGTCTGCAGCATCCAAAGTGACAGCATCAAAATCCGCCTTGTGAACATAGCCTTAAGGTAGTTTGTTTGCTCAAATTGTATAAATTTAGAATTTTAACTCTCCGTAAGTCAGTATATTATAAAATAATTTTTTTTCTTTTTTTTTTACAGACATCTGATAAAAATTGGAATCCGTGTTTACATGATGAATCTTCCAAGTTATTTTATAAGGTAATTTGATATATATGAACACAATTTCAAGAGGGTATTTTTTTTTACATAAACGGACAGATTTTTAGTGTGATAAGTGTAAAGTTAATGAATCAACCTTCTTTGTCAACCAATTCAATTAACCATGTAATTAACTGATCAAGCATACTGTAGAAATGGCTTTGAATTACTAGTCATAAATCTTCATTACAATACTCATTTGGAATAATTTTTGCACAGTGATCGTTTTTCACATCTTTTATGGGGGCACAAAAAAACCTATCATTCTCAGCAGCACATCCCCTTCGTCCACAGGGACATGTGCTGCTGGCTATAAAAACTGTATGGGTATAAACGATCGTGCTAGGGTCATTCCTCCCATTCTAACATATTAAATGCTCCATAGGTGGCGGGTGCCGACTCCTGCCGATCGGAGCTCCCGCTGTGAAAATGAGGGACTTCGATTGCTTACCATGACAGCCTGTGCGCTTTTGAAGCTTCCAAGTCTATCATGGTAGTCCTCCTTCTGAGCTGTGCACGAGGCACAACTCAGCAGGCAGTGTGGCAGAATTCCAGATTTCTATTATGATGAATGGGATAAGGGATCAAAAGATCCCAAGTTCTAGCCCCCTCAGGGGCGTAAATGTTATTTTTAAAAAATTAAAAAAAAAGTTTAAATCACCCCCCTTTCCCTATTTTACATATAAAAATATATACAATAAAAAAATAGACATAACAGTTATCACCGCATCCGGAAATGTCTCAACTATTAAAACATGAAAAATATTTTTCCTGCACGGTGTACACTGTAACGGAAAACAAAATAAGAACACTCACTTCACCATTTTTTGGTCACCTTATTCCCCTCAAACACCAGTGATCAAATGGTACCAATAAAAACTACAGTACGTCCCGCAAAAAAACAAGCCACCATACAGCTCTGTAGATGGAAATATGAAAAGTTATGGCTATCACAAAAGAAAATTTAGATTTATTTTCAAAGGTTTTTATTTTTTTTTTAAAGAAGTAAAACAAAAAAAAAACTATTCAAATTTGGTATCTCCATAATCATGTTGAGCCATAGAATAAGGATGTTATGTCAGTTTTATTGCACAGTGAACACCGTAATACCAAAAAACAAAAAAACTTGTTTCGGAATTGTGGGTTTTTTTCAAGTTAACTCCACAAAGAATGTTTTCGGTTTTTAATACAAGACATGGTAAATTAAATGGTGCCATTAAAAAGTACAACTTATCCCGCAAAAAATAAGCCCTTATATGAACAGAAAATTTTAAAAAAGTTCTGGCTATTGAAATGTGGCAAAAACAAAAATGGGCCTGGTACTTAAAGGGGTTGTCTGGGTTCAGAGTTGAACCTGGATTTATCCCCTTCTTCCCCCACTCAGCCCCTGTGAGATGAGCATGCTCATGCTCCAGTGCTCTCCCTTGCCCTGCGCTAAAGTCCATCCATTAGTGCCGATGACATCAGCGGCCTCCGCCTAACTTACCCATGGAGAGCCTGGTACGTCACCGAATCTCCAGAAAAAGCCCTTGCCCTGCACTGCTCATGTCATAGGAGCTGCCTGGGTGAAGAAGAGGATGTCCGGGTTCAATTAAAAAAATTCTAAGTTTAAATCACCCCCCTCCTTTTACAAACCCCTTTAAGGGGTTAAAGTAGTTGTCCCAAGGACATTTGTTGAAGTGAGACAACCCTTCTGCTTAGTTGTATCAGAAAATACTACTGTCTCCATTTTACAACTTGGATAAGTCAGGGGAGGAACTTCTAGCTTTTCTAACTTTTCTGTATTATTATGTTATTTAGAATATTAAAGGGGTTGTCCGAGTTATTTTTTTGTTCTTTATATGTTTCTAACTTGTCAGGTATAACAACTTTCCCATATACTTTGTGTTTCCAAAGCTGCTGGTTTCTCAGAGCTGACTGAAGGTCACATGACCTGTGATGTCACCTTATCTCTCTGCTCTGTGATGTTTCGTTCACAAGCCTCAGAGTTCAGATAACAGTCTGTACACGAGACGTCACTGGCCACGCCCCCTTCCTTTGCCGGGCTGCTATCTGCTGTCTCCCTGGTTTCCTTCAGATAAAACATTAACCCCTTCAGCCAGAACACACTGAGGGCTCAAGGCTTTAGAACAAACAGTAGCTGCAGCAGTGAGAGGAGACAAATGCTGGGCAAGGAGCTATAGAGGAATTGTATTGTACAAGAACAGGTAGGGAGAATTTCCTGTGTGTATCAGCAGTGTCATTGTACAGCTGGGACTTGTAGTCCTGCACATACAACATGCTGCTGAGTATTCCAGCAGGCAGACATGTCACTCAGCACTTGTATTCATTCCCTTTGCAGAGAGGGGGGGAGAAGGGGGAGGGGCTGAGATTGTTGTTATTGCATGTAAACAAAGACCAGAAGAGAACCAGGGAAATGAGGAAATATGGATTTTTTTTGCCTAAAACTTGCTTAACTTAGGCTACTTTCACACTAGCGTTAGCACGGATCCGGCACCTAAAGGGTGCCGACGGATCCGTGCTAACGCTATACATGTGTGGAGCCGGAGCAGCGCTCCGGCCCCACACATGACACACATTAAAACAACACACAGACTACATACAAACAAACATACAGACATACATACAGACATACATACAAACATACAGACATACATACATACTCACATACTCCCGGGACGCCGGCAGAACGTCTTCACGCGCCTCCTGCGCGCAGTGATGACGATTCCCCACAGCGCCCTCTGCTGGGCGCAGTGGGGAAATGTCATCGCAGCGCGCAGGAGGCGCGTGAAGACGTTCTGCCGGCGTCCCGGGAGTATGTGAGTATGTATGTATGTATGTCTGTATGTTTGTATGTATGTCTGTATGTTTGTTTGTATGTCTGTGTGTATGTATGCCGGATCCGGAATGACCCCCCATTGGAAATCAATGGAGGACAGATCCGGATTACTGGTGTGTCCACACCAAACGGATCCGTCCCCATTGACTTGCATTGGGGGTCATTCCGGATCCGTCTTGGTGCGGATGCCTGGACCGGAGAGCAAACCGCAGCATGCTGCGGTTTGTCCTCCGGTCTGAAGACGGAACGGAATGCTTTCAGGAGCATTCCGTTGTCTTCAGTTCAGTTTTGTCCCCATTGACAATGAATGGGGACAAAACTGAAGCGTTTTTTTCCGGTATTGAGCCCCTATAACGGAACTCAATACCGGAATTTAAAAACGCTAGTGTGAAAGTAGCCTTAGTTATATATTGCTGCCCATCAGATTTACAGTGCTATATTTTTTTTTTCATAACTCGGACAACCCCTTTAATAGATATTTGATACTGTGTGTTATGTTTTATTATAGATTGTACGCCTTGACAACCTGTTTGCCTACTGGAATGTGAAATCTGAGATGTACTACCACCGATCGTACAATGAAGCTTTGGTATGGACTATATCTTCCTTAAAAAAAAAAAAAAAACTTGAGGAGGGATATTTACTACTCAACATGGGAGGTGCGGCTTATCGAAAAGGGGCATCACTTCCCGTAAAAGGGTGCATCACCCAAATATGGCACAGTACGCCAAAGAGTTTACCAAAGTTTTAGCTCTCTTTTGGAGTAAATGAAGCGAAGAAATAGGTGGTGTAAGCAGACAGTCTATAGGTGAGCCAGATTTATCATCCAGCATCAGCAACTGTGATAAATCTAGCACAGTTTAGGGTTGTCTTTCTTACATTTAGAGTGTTAGTAAATGAGGGCCATGGACTGCAAGTCCAATTGATATAGTGATTATTGATGAAATTTCTCTGTTAATGTCCGTTATTACAATTTCATGTGCTAACTTTATTTTTCAGGGTATTTTGAAGTATGGTGTGGCTTCTCAGAATGTCATCCCTGAAGGTTATGATTTTGGTATGTGTATCATAAACTAAAATTGTGTGTGATCATAAATTGAGATTTATGCTTAAAAGCTCTTCTCACTAAAATTGTCATTGTAGCTTTTTGGAAAAAAAAAATGAAAGCTGGATTTTTATTGGTTCTTACGTCTTTACTGACAGTATTTTATGCATGAGACTTGTATATACTTGTCTGAACCTGCAGGTTTTTTTTATGGGACAGAACAGTTGTATTATGTATATGTGGGTAGCCAAAGATGATGTTTGGTGAAAGATGGGTTGGACATGTTGAATTTTCCCACCTGAACCAATCTGAATGTGCAAGTGAATCTAGGCGCCTGAAACAATAGCTTGCTGGATGAGGAGCTGAGCGGTTGCTTATTGCGCTAGCTCCGGAGCCTGCATCTATAATATAGCGGCACACAGCAGAGACAAGGTCCTGATCTGCAGCAATACATAGCGGGATATCTCCTCCAACCCTCCATCTTACCAGCTACAGGTATGGGACGCACCAAGAAGAAGGAGGAGGCGCCGAGCAAAAAACGAGGCATTCACCAGGGCGGCAGGAGAAATCCAAAATGGCGCCCGCTCCTCACACCATGCGGCGCCAACAGCATACTCAGATAATGATTCCCGCGCCTCTCCAGTGCAGGGGAAAGAAGCACTTCTTACATATCTGGCCAATCAGTCTCATTATCAGCCTCACCAGCTAAAAAACAGCTTAACCCTGCGGCTACCCCCTATCAGCACCAAATACAAAGTGCCATATCTTCACATAGTGAAATAATCATGCACCAAGACAAAAGTGCCTCAGCACATCACCCTAAGTTACCTCAATCTACTGATTTTTAGTCTGAACCAGTTACAGAAGCGACCCTGAGGTCCTTGCTAACCGATTTGAGGCACTCAATTCAAAAAGATATTACTTCTGCATTTACAGCCTTACAAAAAGATATTACCCAAATTGGTGAGAGAACATCTCATATTGAGGATAAAATGGAAGAATTTACTAATGCCCACAACCAGCTGGTGGACGCACACAATGATGTAGAGGATGACATATCAGCGCTGAAACTTAAATTAGCAGACCTCGAGGACCGTTCAGGACGCAATAATCGAAGATTTAGAGGGGTCCCTGAGTCCGTTGAGCCAGAAGCTATTAAGGACTTTCTCACAGATTATGTTGTAGCATTGATTCCTAAAGTAGAGCAGAGAGATTTATTGATCGATAGAGCACACAGAATTCCTAAGCCCAGAAGCGCTCCCAGCGCCGCACCCAGAGACATTATCGCTAGGTTGCATTTCTACCACTTCAAAGAACTAATCCTCAAAACAGCATCTTCTGCACAAGACCTTCCTGACCGCTTTAAGAATATTCTAATATTCTCCGATTTATCAGCAGCAACTCTGAACAGTCGCAGAGAATTTGCAGCCGCCACCAAAATCTTGAGGGACCACAACATCTCTTATAAATGGGGCTACTCGGTGAAACTCCTAATTTTTAAAAACTGAATTACCCACATAACCTCTTCCCTGAGTGACGCCATGAAACTACTTCAAAAATGGTCCTTAACCACTGTGGATGAAGACAGCAGCTCAACCTTGAAGAAAAGACCCCCTACCCTCGCAAGAGAGTGGACCTGAAGCCGTATCGGATGAGAAATAACTTTGCCTCTCTACTTAAAAGGATATATCCTTTTTACCTTCCAATCTAGGGTCCTTAGACTCTTTTTCCATTTATATTCCATTGCAGGTCTCCTGAGAGTTGTCTGCTTTATATTTTCTAATCACCACCTCCACTAGTACCTGGATAATTTGGTATCCAGCTGGTTCTCTTTGAACCGAACTTTGTTGTTATAGACAGGGCTAAAAGGTTTTATTTAACCTTGTCTAACCCCCCTTTTTCCTGTGTGTATTTTTTTTCTTTTATTCCCCTTTATTTCAATTATTCTCAATTTTATTTCTCAGTTTCAACTGTTTAGTGACAAATAGGCTTGATATTTCATATTTGCAGCTGCAGAGCGACTGCGTCACGCATAAATAGGGGTGCCCGCGGTTGTTCTGTAGCACATTATGCCCTTTACTTTGTATTACCCAATAACTAACAATGGTTATCAAACTGTCTTCAATTAACGCCAACGGATTAAATAGTCCATTTAAAAGATCCTTATTATGGAAGGAAGTTTGGTCTCTTAAAAGTGACGTGATCTGCATTCAAGAAACCCATTTGAATGAGTCGACATTTTTAGATTTAAACATAAACAATTTTCAAATATATTCGCATCACATGGCAGTGAACAAGAAAAGAGGGGTAATAATTGCTATTAAGAATTCTCTGTCCTTTCAAATGATTCATAGCAAGATTGATGATAATGGAAGATATATTATACTAGTGTGTAGTATCAATAACGTAACTTACACATTAGTCCCTTTATGCACCAAACACAAACCAATTAGCTTTCATCAAAGAAGTGATATCTATTGCCAAATCTGTCAAACAAGGTTCCCCTCTCCTTCCATTGACAAATCAATACACACAAAATCTCAAACCTCCTTACAATTTGCGCACTATTTATTAGCAGAGGACTTATATGACACTTGGAGAGTGTTACACGCATCAGAACATAACACTTTTTTTTCACATCCTCATAAACAGTATTCTAGGATTGATCTGATAATTGTTGATAAATGGTCCTTACAGAATATCACATGCTTTAGTATCGGTTCTATAACGCGGTCCGATCATGCCAAATCTCAGAGGAATTCAATCAGCCGTCATATGCACCTTGGAGGACTAACAACTATCATTTATCTTTCCCATCTACCCAATCACAAATAAATAAAGCCCTTCAAGAATATTTCAAGTTCAACTGTACTTCAGATGTCCAACCTTCCACGATTTGGTGCACTCATAAAGCTTTCGTAAGAGGCCATTTTATTCGCATTTTAGCCTTCTTAAAAAAACAGAGACGTTTATGTACAGAACAACTGAGTTCATAGCTACACTAGAAAATGCGCACAAAAATAACCGCTCTCAAACTGCATTTAACCAAATTAAAGATCTACGTTATGAATTATACCAACTTTACCAAAACAGCTTTGAACTTAACTTGAGAAAATCCAAAGCCAAATATTACGCACAAGGTAACAGAGCTAGTAAAATTGGAGCCAATAATATCAAAACGGCCCATGATAGAAAGAAACTCCCATTTATTTATAATTCTCGCAAAGAAAAAATTATTAATCCCCAGGACATATCCAATACGTTTGCTGAATACTATACTGATTTATATAATCTTCAAAACAATAACTCAGTGCCCCAACCAACTCCAGACCTCATTAACAAATCCCCCGACTATCCCCCGATCAACTTACCCATTGAACTAGCAGAGATTTCAAAAATTATCAAAGCATCCAAAAATAACAAGTCCCTGGGTTCAGACGGGCTACCCAACGAATACTTCAAGACCTTTGATAAGATTCTTTTACCTCATCTTTTATCTACCTTCTCCCATATAATGACTACAGGTAACACACCGTCTGGAATGCTTCAAGCTACCATAGTAGCTCTCCCTAAACCAGGGAAAACTCCTGATCAACCAGGAAATTATTGGCCAATAGGCTATCCCCTCTCATTCCTTGCTTGGTACACCATGACCAAGAGGGGTTTGTTAAATCTAGACAAACACTAGATGGCACCAGACGTATAATAGATCTTATTTACACTGCTAGAACAAGACGGATGCCTTCTCTCCTTCTGTCACTGGATGCGGAGAAGGCGTTCGATCCAGTGCATTGGGGGTACTTGAGATGAGTTCTATCGAAATTCTTCATATTTGGACACTTTGCCCAAGCTATATCTGTACTTTACTCGAAACACTCAGCTAAAGACTTTATAAATGGAATGATATCAAACCAATTTCCGATCAATAACGGAACAAGACAAGGGTGCCCGCTCTCCCCTATTATTTTCGCATTAATAATCGAACCTTTGGCAGAATGCATTAGGTCTCATTCACAAATTGCAGGTTTAGAGATTGGTGACACAAATCACAAGATTGGCCTTTTTGCCGATGACATTATATTGATGCTTCCTAACGCTACAGTATCCCTCCCCATCGTGATGCAAATGTTACAATCTTTCAGTCTCTTATTACAGCCTCAATGTAGCTGAATGCCAGGTTCTTAATCTCGGCTTGAAAGAATTGGACCTTACTACATTGAAAGCTAATTTTCCTTTTAATTGGAACTCTGAATATATTACATATCTGGGAATCCAATTGACTCCCTCAATCGCTAATCTTTTACCAGTGAACCTTAAAATCCTTAAAGAGAAAATTAAGAATGATTTAAGCAGAATGAAAAAACACGAAATTTTGTGGATGGGGAGGATATCCGCTTTGAAAATGTTCATTATCCCACAAATCCTTTATTTATTCCGCTTGCATCGATACCTATAACATTCTTAAAAGAAAGACTTCTACTAAAATATATATGGCAGGATAAGAAACCAAGAGTTCAGGCAGAAATACTCTATTTACCCATTTCTAAAGGGGGCCTGGGTTGCCCATCCATTGTTAGATACTACAGAGCCTGTATATTTGAGCAAATAAGATTTTTATGGCTAAATAATTCCAACAAGCATTGGATCTCCATAGAGAAACCCTTAATGGGAGTATCAGATCCTCGAGTGCTTTTCTATTCTTCATCTTTGCAGAAAAACCCTTCTATCCTTAAGATCCCCCCTACAACCCAAGCTGCACTCGAAATATGGAATTTACTTTCCACTAAGCTAAACCATATTAAAATCTCCCTTTCTGAGATCCCGTTGGCAGTGGTGGGGAATTGCATCTCAGACCTGAATATTCTTAATTGGATTGACTTAGGCATCAAAAAATTGGGTGATTTTTATTCTAAGGACACTTTAGATTCGTTTACGGATCTGAGCTCCAAGTTTAAAATCCCTCAAAGAGAGTTCTTTAAATATCTACAAATTAGACACTTTGTGTCAGGTTCAAAATCCCCTATTACTGCTAACACTTCCCAAATGACGACGTTACTATGTCACCCGTCTCCTAACCTTAAAGCTTTATTTCTCAGTTATCATTTCATGGCGGAGAAATAGGCCCTAGTTGCAAGTGACTGTCCCCAAAGGCAGACAATATTTTTTTTCTCCTGGATCTTTGGGGCCATTATGGTATCGGAGCCTGGGCTTTCTGGAGCATACTCTGGTCACCAGTCCAACCCTGCACTTTACATATTTTTTGCTAAATTGCTGAAAGATAAAGTCTAACATTTTATTTTTCGTCAACTTTTCAAGTGCAAGATTTAGGCTTCATTCACACGACCGTATTTTGTTTCCATGTCCGTTCCGTTTTTTTTGCGGACCGTATGTGGAACCATTCATTTCAATGGGTCCGCAAAAAAAACGAAAGGTACTCCGTTTGCATTCCGCTTCCGTATGTCCGCATTTCCGTTCCGCAAAAAAGATAGAACATGTCCTATTCTTGTCCGTTGTGCTGACAAGGATAGGCATTGTTACAATGGATCCGCAAAAAAAACGGACACGGATGCCATACGGAACGTCATCCGTTTTTTTTGCGGATCCGCAATTTGCGGACCGCAAAACACATACGGTCGTGTGAATGAAGCCTTAGTGAAATGTCTGATTGCTTGGACACGAGGCTACAATATGCTACATCTTAGTTTTCGGTTTCCTTTTCTTTCAGTGTTTCGTCCGATCTCAGGAAGAGCAAAGCTCCGTATGAATCCACGTGCCGATTTCGACTTTTCTTCACCAAAAATAGATCTGGATGTTAACCTGCAGGACATAGCTATTGAATTTAATAAACCACAGGTAATAATAATTGAGATGGTTTTTGTGTATGTCTGAAGGGTTTCGTATTTCCCATACACACAGTGGACGGCTGTATTGTTATTATTGTTGCCTTGCATAAATGACTCTGGAAATCAGTTTATTCTTTTATAATGTTTGCTGCAATGATAAATACAAGTGGTTCTTCTGTATGGCAGAAATCCTGTCATCATCTGGTGAGGATCCAGTAAAGATTTACACTCACTAACAGGCTGATTTGAGTGTGTCTGAGTAAAAGCAGTAATGAAGAGCCTCTTAAATATGTCATCAGGGAGGGAAACACATGCATTGTAAACTCTTTTAAATTTACTAAATGTGTTTGCAGAGATACTCATTATATCCACAGGAAAGAAAAAAGAACCCTGCTTTCTTCCAAGTAATTGGTCTATTCATCTCTTAACATGCACTCATTGGCCTTTGTATCATAAAGGGGTTATCCAACTCTGGATAGGTTATCAGCATCTGATCGTGGGGGTCCGATACCCGGGATAACCACCAATCAGCTGTTTTCTCACCCCTGCCAATCAGCTTCTTCTCACTGCTTACCCGGACGACTGACATCACGACCATCAATCACATAGCCCAGATGCAGCCCATTCACTTGGGCCTCCCATTCACTCAAACAGCTGATCGGCGGTGGTCCTTAGTTTTAGGTCATCCGTTACAAAGAGTTGGATAAAAGTTGATGACATTCCCATTGACTGGATTAGGGCCTTAAATGCTTTACATGTTTTTACATGTTTTACAATTGATACAAGAATTGTGTGCATTTTGTTCTGTATCTTGCTTAATGCTAATTCATGAGTTATAGTACTGTGCAAAAATTGTTAAGACCTATAATGCCCCCCAATATGCCCGGGCCCCTCACACAGATTGTACTTGCCTCGCTCTTCGGCACCCACGTCGCTTCTGATGCTCCCCGTTTCATGGATGAAAACATTAGCAGGCCGCGACAGGAACAAGCCTCCCTAGTAAAGCGGGTGACACTGAGCAGTTAATGATATTATCCACATATTTAGGATTGTTGTCTTCCTGAAGAATAAATTTGGAGCCACTCAGATACCTCCTGATGGTATTGCAGGATGTATACAGTACTGTATTGTCAGGATCCACACCTTACAGAATAATTAACCCCTGAATGTACCATATGAGCTTTTCACTCTTGTGTGTGACTTTCAGGCAAGAGCGTTGCCCAAATACTTCCTTTTTTGACTTTAGTAAAGTATTCTAAATCATCCGATGAGCATCCTGAATTCCTGTACACATTGAGGTTTTAAAATAGTGCGGCTAATAATATATGTGATAATAAAAAAACAAATGCCTTTTATCTCTTTCAATGACCTGTAATTTAAAAAAAAATAAAAAATTGTGTTTTCAGTACCACAGTGTCATGGAACTTCTTGAGTCTATAGACATGATGTCAAAGAATCTCCCATATAGAAAATTCCGACCAGATGTTGGCGTTCACAATAATGCTAGAAAATGGTAAGTTAAAACCTAAAATAAAATATTGCTGTTCTGACTAATACCTATCCTCTTCACATTGCAATGTTAATGATCTTATTTTCTGATCACTGACCGTTGAAATAAATAAAATGATCATAATAAAAGTTAAATAGGGAATTGCAGTTTGAGTTGTTTTAATATGTCAGAGCAATACAAGACAATTATACACCATATTGTAACATGGCCTTTAGAATCATCAGCTTGGGTTACGTGTTACTTGTTATTTATATAACTTCAATGCCGACTAGTATACATTGTTCAACTGATGCTCATTCATCCGGTGATCCTGGCTTTAGTGCAGGCACATCATTTATCATTTCTGGGCAGCAGATCGTTCTGTCTAAACAGCAATCTGCTGCCCGGAAACAATGGAGCTGTATGAGGACGAGAGGCCGCAATATCGATCCCTCGTCCACACACTGTGAAGCAGATTGCTGCATGTAAATGCAGCGGGCTCCTTCGCTGAACAAGCAGTCGGCCGTCAGGAAGGAAAGCTTTCCTTCCCGACAATTGGCTGTTACATCGTGCGGTGTAAACCCGCCTTAACAGTCTTTTTGCACAAGCTGAGAATTGGGGCATTTATCTTAAACATAAATTAGTTTCTGATAATTGACCTGTTTAAATCTGTCAGATATCACCTGACAAACGAGCAAATGCCTGTTTGTCAGGTGATCACACCTTTCATGTGGAACCAAAAATCTCCACTTGTTAGCAGCTCATCATTCTGTGTAAGCTGGCAAACAATGAAACTCTATGAGCACAAACAGTCATAGTAGTAAATATTCATCCCCACGCATCCCCGATCCTTGCTGCGTATAAATGCAATGAACAGGCAATGATTGGAAGCAAACGTTCCTCATTCCCAATCATTACCTGCTGTATTAGCCTATAGATGTCCCAGACAATTTCAGCATGTTTTTTAAAAAAACAAAAAACAAAAAGTCGTAGTTGTCTGAAAAATATGGTAGGTATATTGGTTTTGTATCCAATTCAGGTCCATACAAGTTGTATTTTATTCATTTATTTTATTCCTAATATTTCTACATTCTAATCCATTACGTATTTTATTGCAAAACAGGGATCAATGTAGGATTGTTGTATCATTCATAATAGAGGGTGGTGTGTGACAGACTGTAGGGGAAGTGACAAATGCAATACTTCTTTAGTGGAAATTACTTTCTATGGCCAGAAAATGCTGCCCACATATCTGGCAGGCGGTGAACCACTTGTTCCGTTTAATGTAGAGTGAATTGGGTAACTATTCTAGTCTCATCCCAATGTGTTGGAAGGCTGACAGAAATCCGTAAGCATAGTGTATAGGATAACGATTAAAGGTGCTATTTGTGGCTGAGACTTTATGATTTATATGCAGGCTACACAAGGACAGCGGTATACAGAAAAAGACAAAACATGTAAATTGTCAGTCAGGTCAGAATTAGGCATTTTTGGTTAGGATTACCGTATATGGATTGCCAGTATGGATGATAATCCATGATTTTATTGTTTCTCTCAACTGTGTCAATATTTTACATTATTTTGCTTTTACCTTTTGTACAAGAGGATGATGATTTTCTTTTAACAATGGAATAGGTGGAATTATGCTATAACTGGCATCCTTGAAGTCAATGTAAAACCACATGTTCATATGTGGTCATGGAAACATATCCGGAAACACCGTCAACAGATGAAGCGATATAAAGACTTGTACAGAACCAAAATAACGTCAAAGAAACCATCTGAGGACATTATTCGCATGACAGAGGTAATGATTTTATTCCCTCTTATGTAAGTAGTGTAAAAATGCTCTTTGCAACTTTTTTTTCTTCTTAAAAAGGAGCATTTAAAAAGTCACAAACATGTAATTTGCGACTTTTTCACGCCACCTTCCTGGAGCAAGGATATGATAAATCTCAATAATCTTTATTGAGTTGATTCATACACAAATATAAAAATGTTAAAAACTATGTTAAAACTGAATCTCAGCTAAAAAAGAACCCAGACCTGTCTTCCCCATCCCTCCCACATATAATATTATCACAGAGTGTAATATCAATTCATATGAAGTCAGACAATAGAGCACCCCCTTACGCTATTGACTGACTTTCTCAAGGCCGCACTGAGTGTCAGAGGTGATGTGGCGGTGCTGCGGATGAGAAGCTCAAACATGGCGGATTCACACCATTTCATGCACAGACACAGCGGGAACAGGTGTAATTTATATTCCCCCATTATCTCCCTATTTATACCCTGAGTTTTTCTATTTCAATCTCCTCCTCATGAGGCCTTGAGAGGTGAAACGTGTGTCACGGTGTTTAGCACTGTGCGGCCATATTTGTGGGTTACTACCATGTCACAGGGTATGCCTGATTTGGGCTTGTTATTATAGGACCCTTGGGGTTGTTTGCTCCCACTTTTAGGGTTACTTTAGTTAGTTACTTGTGAATAGGATATATTTATACCTTTGGGATTAGATTTGGATATGTTATAACTGGTATTATGCAGTCTAGCCAGTATTGGACTGCTCTTATTCTATTTGGAATGTGCGTTTAGCCTCATATATGCCCTGACCAATTTTTTGCCTGCCTTATTCTCTCCTTTTTTATGTTTTTTTTTATTATTATTTTGTATTTATAATAACTTGTAACATTTTTGATTATTATAGTAGTACTATAGTTTTTTTGTTTTTGGTTTACCTTATAGTTGTTTTTCTATGGGCTAATTGTTATTACTATACATTTATGGTTGAGGACATTTGTAAGTTTTTCATGATTGTTCTGGCTGCAGGCTGGATCTGGGATTGAGGCAATGTGGCTTTTCTGTAGTGGTGAGGCAGTGTGGCTGGCATCATAATGGGGGCAATTCCATTAAAAAACATAGTTTGGAGACATATCCACTTTATGGATGCCTTGTGTCACCTTAAAAACAAAACTCTTTGGAGCTAGAAATGTACATCCACTCTCTACACCTGAGCACCTCTTCAGGACATGGCGCAAAGGGTTTTGTAACCACTGACATTTATCTGAAAGAGCGCTCTCACTAAGCTTTTTCCACAACTCCCATAAACTACAGTGTAAAGAGCAGAGTTCTGCTTTCTGCAATAAAGAGGTATTCCTGTTTCAGAACAACCTCCCTTCCTTCCCCACCTTCCCAGGAGGTCAGGACTATGGAAACAGCTGAGTGGACTGTGCAACCGAGTAAATGAGAGCTACGGAAACAGCATAGCACAGTGGGTTATGCTCCTTCTGTCATTTGTCAGAAGAACAAACAGCCGAGCTCGCCTTTCCATAACTCCCAGTCACTGGAATAGGAGCTATGAGTGTAATACAGCCCATTCAGCTGCTTCTGTAGTTCTGAGGAGACCGCCACATACAGGTGGTGCTGGATGGGAGGGAGCAGGCCAGTTGTAAAGATGTGTGTGGGTTGATCTATTAGAGACATTTATGGCATATGCTGTGGATATGTCATAAATGTTTGAGAAAGAAATAATACCCCTTTAAAGGGACATCGCCATCATTTTTATATCACATATTAACGGCCTTATCATTCTTCAAAGTCACCCCATGTATTCTACTTCCTGTCCTAGGTCTTTAATCTTCTCTTTTGTTTGGACTTAAAGTGGATGTCTCACTTCAGCAAACAGCATTTATTATGTAGAGGAAGTTGCACTTACTAATGAATTATGATTGTCCATATTGCTTCCTTTCCTGGCTGGATTCATTTTTCTATCACATTATACACTGAGGTGGTACAACAACCGATCAGACATTTATGATGTATTCTTCTGGTATGCCATAAATACCCACCACTTTAGACTTTTTTTTTTTATAATCTTTATTTCCAATATCAAAATATACATGCAACATATACATACAACAAGTACCAAACATTTTTTTATATACCCCTATACAAAAACCACCCACAACCCCCCTTCTCCCCGAGTGAAAAAAAAAAAAAATTCCCCCCTTACCCCTGGTGTTTATTTACCACACCACTTTAGACTTAAAGGCTATGTACACCTTTGGGGGCAATTTTCTTTTTTTATTATTGCATTGTACTTATTTTGAGCTAAAAATGATATTTTTAGTTGGTCCTTATTAAAAATGTTAAGCCCCTTTCTTTGTGTAGCTTTTAGATTCTGTAGTAGCAGGCTCTTAATTTTACTTTGTTCTGCCAGGCAGCTCAGCTTACAGCTCCTTATCTCTGGTCTCCCAAACATTTATTATAGCTCAGCTCTTATCTTACTGATAAGAATGTGGCTTGCATAAGTGTTTATGACCTTTTAGTAATTTAGAGATAAGGTTTATTAGATGACTGGCACAAAGTGAAAGTACAATTCACACAGCTAGACAAACAGTTAATCGTTTGTGATATAACGGTTTAATATTTGTAATAAAGAATAATTGAAGAAATTATTTTCAGCCCAAAAAGAGTAAAATGTAATCATTACAAAAAAATTGCGCCTGAAGGTGTACATAGCCTTTAACCCCTTGAGGACAGAGCCCATTTTGGCCTTAATGTCTGGGCCAAATTTTTGAATTCTGACATGTGTCACTTTATGTGGTAATAACTTTGGAACGCTTTTACTTATCCAGGCCATTCTGAGATTGTTTTCTCGTGACACATTGTACTTCATGACAGTTATAAATTTGAGTCAATATATTTCACCCTTATTTATGAAAAAATCCCAAATTTACCAAAAATTCGGAAAAATTTCCAAATTTCCAAATTTCAATTTCTCTACTTTCAAAATACACCGTAATACCTCCAAAAATACTTATTATTTTACATTCCCCATATGTCTACTTTATGTTGGCATCATTTTGTAAACGTCATTTTACTTTTTTAGGACGTTAGGAGGCTTAAAAGTTTAAAAGCCATTTTTCAAATTTTCACAAAATTTTCCAAAACCATTTTTTTTAGCACCAATGCAGATATAAAGTGATTTTGAGGGGCTTACATAATGAAACCCACCATAAATGACCCCATTTTAGAAACTACACCCCTCAAATTATAAAAAACTGCTGTTACAAACTTTGTTAACCCTTGAGGTGTTCCACAAGAATTAATGGAAAATGGAGGTGAAATTTCAAAATTTCACTTTTTTCGTAGATTATTCATGTTAATATTTTTTTTCTTGCAACATAGCAAGGGTTAACAGCAAACTAAACCTCAATTTACATTGCTCTGATTCTGCAGTTTACAGAAATACCCCATATGTGGTGGTAAACGTCTCTATGGGTTTGTGGCAGTGGTCAGAAGGAAAGGAGCGCCATACGGATTTTGGAGGCAAAATTTGCTAGAATAGTTTTTAGGCACCATTTTGTAATTGAGAGACCCTGACGCACCCCTACAGTGGAAACCCTCATAAAGTGACCCCATTTTTGAAACTACACCCTACAAAGAATATATTAAGGGGGGTACTGGCCACTTTGACCCCCTAAGCATTTTACGGAATTTGGAAACACTTGGCCGTGAAAATGAAAAATTTTTTTCTTCCAATAAAATGTTGCTTTAGCCCCAATTTTTTTATTTGCATAAGGGGTAACAGGAGAAAAGCCCCCCCATAATTTGTTACCCATTTTCTCCTGAATACGGCAACACCCCATATGTGGTGGTAAACTGCTGTGGGGGTACATGGCAGGACTCAGAACAGAAGGAGCGCCATATGGATTTTACAACACAGATTTTGATGGAGTGGTTTGCGGGAGCCATTGATTTTTATTTTTTTGAGCTATTGTCTTATGTGGGGGCTCATTTTTTGCAGGATGAGGTGAGGTTTTCATTGGTACCATTTTGGGGTAAATACGCCTTTTTGATCGCCTGCTATTACACTTTTTGTGAGGGAAGAGGGAAAAAAATGGCTATTTTGGCATAGTTTTTAAAAAAAATTTTTTACAGCATTCGCCTGGGGGGCCATCTCATGTAATATTTTTATAGAGCAGGTTGTTACGGACGCAGCGATACCCAATATGTCCAACTTTTTTATTGTTGGAAAGTTTTACACCTTAGATGCATTTTTGAACAGAATAAAATATTTTTTTTGTGTTGCCATTTTCAGAGAGCCATATTTTTTTCAGTTTTCGGGCGATTGTCTCAGGTAGGGTACAGTTTTTGCGGGACAAGATGACGGTTGAATTGATACCATTTTGGGGTAAATATGCCTTTTTGATCGCCTGCTATTACACTTTTTGTGAGGGAAGAGGGAAAAAAATGGCTATTTTGGCATAGTTTTTTAAAAAAATTTTTTACAGCATTCGCCTGGGGGGCCATCTCATGTAATATTTTTATAGAGCAGGTTGTTACGGACGCAGCGATACCCAATATGTCCAACTTTTTTATTGTTGGAAAGTTTTACACCTTAGATGCATTTTTGAACAGAATAAAATATTTTTTTTGTGTTGCCATTTTCAGAGAGCCATATTTTTTTCAGTTTTCGGGCGATTGTCTCAGGTAGGGTACAGTTTTTGCGGGACAAGATGACGGTTGAATTGATACCATTTTGGGGTAAATATGCCTTTTTGATCGCCTGCTATTACACTTTTTGTGAGGGAAGAGGGAAAAAAATGGCTATTTTGGCATAGTTTTTAAAAAAAATTTTTTTACAGCATTCGCCTGGGGGGCCATCTCATGTAATATTTTTATAGAGCAGGTTGTTACGGACGCAGCGATACCCAATATGTCCAACTTTTTTATTGTTGGAAAGTTTTACACCTTAGATGCATTTTTGAACAGAATAAAATATTTTTTTTGTGTTGCCATTTTCAGAGAGCCATATTTTTTTCAGTTTTCGGGCGATTGTCTCAGGTAGGGTACAGTTTTTGCGGGACAAGATGACGGTTGAATTGATACCATTTTGGGGTAAATATGCCTTTTTGATCGCCTGCTATTACACTTTTTGTGAGGGAAGAGGGAAAAAAATGGCTATTTTGGCATAGTTTTTTAAAAAAAATTTTTACAGCATTCGCCTGGGGGGCCATCTCATGTAATATTTTTATAGAGCAGGTTGTTACGGACGCAGCGATACCCAATATGTCCAACTTTTTTATTGTTGGAAAGTTTTACACCTTAGATGCATTTTTGAACAGAATAAAATATTTTTTTTGTGTTGCCATTTTCAGAGAGCCATATTTTTTTCAGTTTTCGGGCGATTGTCTCAGGTAGGGTACAGTTTTTGCGGGACAAGATGACGGTTGAATTGATACCATTTTGGGGTAAATATGCCTTTTTGATCGCCTGCTATTACACTTTTTGTGAGGGAAGAGGGAAAAAAATGGCTATTTTGGCATCGTTTTTAAAAAAAAAAATTTACAGCATTCGCCTGGGGGGCCATCTCATGTAATATTGTTATAGAGCAGGTTGTTACGGACGCAGCGATACCCAATATGTCCAACTTTTTTATTGTTGGAAAGTTTTACACATTAGATGCATTTTTGAACAGAATAAAATATTTTTTTTGTGTTGCCATTTTCAGAGAGCCATATTTTTTTCAGTTTTCAGGCGATTGTCTCAGGTAGGGTACAGTTTTTGCGGGACAAGATGACGGTTGAATTGATACCATTTTGGGGTAATTACGCCTTTTTGATCGCCTGCTATTACACTTTTTGTGAGGGAAGAGGGGAAAAAATGGCTATTTTGGCATCGTTTTTTTAAAAAATTTTTTACAGCATTCGCCTGGGGGGCCATCTCATGTAATATTTTTATAGAGCGGGTTGTTACGGATGTGGCGATACCTAACATGTTCATGTATTGTGTGTTTTTTTATTTTTAATCAATTTTTTTAACTTTTTTTTTAACTTTTTTTTTTCCACTTTCTGGACTCAGATCCACTTGGTTCTTCAAGAACCAGTGGGTCTGGTATTTTACAATACACTGCAGTACACTGTATAGTGTACTGCAGTGTATTTTCTTATAGCCTGTTCAAGCTCCTGCCTTTAGCAGGAGCTTGAACAGGCTTTCATGGCAAGCCAGACCAAAGCGTCTGGTTGCCATGGTAACCATCGGGACGCTGCCACAGCAGAGCAGCGTCCCGATGGAAGGGAGAGGGAGCTTCCTCCCTCTCATCTGCCCACACCATCGGCGCTGCCAGCGCACCGCAGCGCCGATGGGAGAGGGAGGGAGCGCTCCCTCCCTGTTAACCCCTTCCATACAGCGGTCCCTACGGACCGCGGCATGGAAGGGGTTAAACTGCTGACATCGGTGCCAGCACCGATGTCAGCAGTTTCAAGCAGAGTATCAGCTGTATGCTGATACTCTGCTTGAATAACTCTCGGCCATTCAGAAAAATTATTGCGGGCGGCACTCGCGGCAGCCGCCCGCACATTGGAAGTCTCCCCCCCGCCGCCCATCTGCCCACCCATCTGCCCACCCATCTGCCCACAGCCAATCAGGGGGGCGGGGGGGACACCCTGACCCCCCCCTAACCCCTGACACTCGGCGGGGATTCGCTAGAATAGCGCTATCCCCGCCGAGTACACGGAGCCTGCTGTGAATGGCTGGTCTGAATAGACCAGCCATTCACAGCGATCGCCATTATGGGGGGTGCACGGCACCCCCCGAGGCCTTCACTATGGATGGCTGGCTGTGTCTAACAGCCGCCATCAAAGCATGTTAACCCCGCTGCACTGAGCAGCGGGGGTTAACATGCATGACGTACCGGTACGCCCTGTTGCGCTAAGTACCTAGCGCCCATGACGTACCGGTACGTCCATTGTCGCCAAGGGGTTAAGGGCTGTGCAGACATACTCTCTAACCGGATTTGACATAGGGTTTGTAGAGACTCCCTTGCATGACACATTAATTAGAATAGGACCTGAGTGCCCAGTGTGCAGGTGCACCTCACCATACCCAATGTCCCACCAAGTGCCTTGACCACCCCCTTAAACTTTGAATCAAGGCAACAACAGAGCACAAATAGCAGGAACACAGTGTTATATACTGATCCATTGTGTCCAAAACTATGAATCAGAGTAATTGCCTATATTGCTCTTAACTTAGTTCTCTTAACTAAGAAGAGTGTTTAATTTTGTGAAATTTTAATGTTCCAGGAGTATGAAGGGACTCTGGATATCTTTTGCATTACTCTAGCACGGCAACAGGCAGAGGTGGAGGTAAGGCTGATATATATGTTTAAGCTTTTTATTTTATTCATTTGTTGTTGTTTTTTTTTTTTTTTTGAAGCAATGCATATTTGTGAAAAAGGGAATGAACATGAAAGCATTGGCTGATGCTATCACTTATTTCTTTAGGCAACCAAAGCTGGACTTAAAATATTCAGACCAGGCATAAAAGATGAGGATAGTAATTCAAAGGGGTGGTTTGGTTGGATGTGGGGCTGGTCTGGAGAAAACCAAGAAAAGAAAGAAGTGGCAAAATCTGGAAGTAAGTGTGATTAATGTGAATAATTGCTTGTTACCGTTATGTCAATAATTTACTATGCATTCTGTTATTTTCACTGGATCATTTGTCAATGTAGCTAGTTTTGAGCTAATATATATATATATATATACATACTGTTTATTACTAGACATATAAATATTTTTCAGTGTTTTTTCAACACTACTGTGAACCAATCTTATTGAGCACTTTAACATTGCAGTATATTGTGTCTAAGGGGATTTTCCACAAACAACACATGAACTGTCCACAGGATGAGTGATAAGTATTTGATCGCTGGAGGCATGTCCCTGTTTGAATGAAGGGGCAGATGGGCCATGGATGCCAGACTGCTGCATCATTCCAATATGGAAATATGGGACATGGGACTCTGGTGGGCTGGCTTCCCTAATTATCAGACGCTCATTACTTATCCTAATGGTTGGTGATTAGTTATTTGTGACATAGTGATAAGTTTTGATTGGTGGAAGGGGGCTAAGATCCCACTGGCTGCTAAAACAAATGGGCAGAAGTACAGACCTAAATGCTGTGTCTCTTTGTTTCTGTTCCTTTCTGTTCAACTCTCCTCAGAGAGTGAGTGGTCTACAGAGTCTTTTAAAATTCATGGAGTTTCTATGAATCCATACTCCATGTGCTCGGTGAGCTGAGCCAATACAGTGGACCCTCGCCGATCAAAACTTATGACATGTTAAGGCATTTCAGAAGTTTGGGAAAATTAAAAGTGCCCTTTAAGGGTTTAAACTTAAACAGTATGTACTGTACATAAAGACCTATTCATAACATTTCCCTACCCAATTGCATTTTTAGCTTTAGACCTCTAGCAGATCAAAATGTATAATATGAATATAGTCTTCATAATAGCTGATGTAATATATAAATATAATGGCTGTTTTAAGCAGAAATTATTGTTGTATAGACAGTGATTTTTACATTTTTTAAGGTATTGGAGAACTGATGACTTCTGAAGAGAAATCTAAGTTGTATGCAGCAATTGGATACAGTGAAACAGCAGTGGACCCAACACTGCCCAAAACAGTAAGAGTTCAATATTAATGTTAGTAGCTAAATACATTAAAATCATGCAAAAGCAATATGCAACAAATATCGTATGGAGAAAAGAGCATACACGGAAGCACATGAATCCGTCCAAAAAGGAGATGAAGCTCCAACAACCAAAAGGCAGAAAAAAAGGCAAAGAAGAAGACACGCGTGAATGCATAGTGTAGTTGGGTGTTATGTAATGTGCAGTACCTATAAAATATATCATTTATTTAATGAGAATGTAGCCTACATATGTTTTTATTTATATGTAAATCCACACAAGCTGCATCTTATTAAGGTGTTTTTACATTATAGTATGAATCTATGATTGTATGCGTCAAACTGCTGAGCATGTCCATTCAGTTACAAGAAGACCGAGGAAAATCTGAGCTGATTAATTTTGCCATAACTGATTTGAGCACAGTATTAAAGCAGCGTCCTGGTGCACAGGCAATTAGGTAAGCAGTGCCACTTTATTTTTCTTTTCATCACAGCCCTCAAGGAAAAAGACTGTATTCCTTACTGCCCCACTTCCACCCTCTAGCCATCTATGAGTATGTGCCATCAGCCCTTCTGCTACTACACAGTAATGTGCGGCTCATGCAATGTCACGTGGTGGTGGCCTATACCTGAATTGGGGCACTACCTAGCGATAACACGCTTCTTGAAATTATTCATTAGGGAGTCTAGCATTTAATACGATATATAAATAATATATATATATATATATATACATACAATAAAACACACTTTGAAATTATACAAGTTCTCTTTTTGTTACGACAGATTTGAAGCTCAAATAGGCACATTTGAAATAACAGGCATACCGCTTGGCAACGTCATACCCTGCCTGCTCTCTTCACGAAATGTTGTGGTGGACAATAACATTTCACTGTTGAGTCTCATGTTTGAAACCAATCCGCTAGATGAAAGTGCTGACCAAAGACTGATAGTGGATTCTCAGCCTCTGGAAATAATATACGATGCCGTAAGTACCTTTAAATTGTGTTGTTGCTTAATTTGTGAACATGGCACACCTTCCTTCTATAGTACTAGTTGGGTTCAGGTACACATTGGGGGAAATGTAACTTGTGAACATGACACACCTTCCTTCTATAGTACTAGTTGGGTTCAGGTACACATTGGGGGAAATGTAACTTGTGAACATGACACACCTTCCTTCTATAGTACTTGTTGGGTTCAGGTACACATTGGGGGAAATGTAACTTGTGAACATGACACACCTTCCTTCTATAGTACTAGTTGGGTTCAGGTACACATTGGGGGAAATGTAACTTGTGAACATGACACACCTTCCTTCCATAGTACTTGTTGGGTTCAGGTACACATTGGGGGAAATGTAACTTGTGAACATGACACACCTTCCTTCTATAGTACTAGTTGGGTTCAGGTACCCATTGGGGGAAATGTAACTTGTGAACATGACACACCTTCCTTCTATAGTACTTGTTGGGTTCAGGTACACATTGGGGGAAATGTAACTTGTGAACATGACACACCTTCCTTCTATAGTACTTGTTGGGTTCAGGTACACATTGGGGGAAATGTAACTTGTGAACATGACACACCTTCCTTCTATAGTACTTGTTGGGTTCAGGTACACATTGGGGGAAATGTAACTTGTGAACATGACACACCTTCCTTCTATAGTACTTGTTGGGTTCAAGTACACATTGGGGGAAATGTAACTTGTGAACATGACACACCTTCCTTCTATAGTACTTGTTGGGTTCAGGTACACATTGGAGGAAATCTAACTTGTGAACATGACACACCTTCCTTCTATAGTACTTGTTGGGTTCAGGTACACATTGGGGGAAATCTAACTTGTGAACATGACACACCTTCCTTCTATAGTACTTGTTGGGTTCAGGTACACATTGGGGGAAATGTAACTTGTGAACATGACACACCTTCCTTCTATAGTACTTGTTGGGTTCAGGTACACATTGGGGGAAATGTAACTTGTGAACATGACACACCTTCCTTCTATAGTACTTGTTGGGTTCAAGTACACATTGGGGGAAATGTAACTTGTGAACATGACACACCTTCCTTCTATAGTACTAGTTGGGTTCAGGTACACATTGGGGGAAATGTAACTTGTGAACATGGCACACCTTCCTTCTATAGTACTAGTTGGGTTCAGGTACACATTGGGGGAAATGTAACTTGTGAACATGGCACACCTTCCTTCTATAGTACTAGTTGGGTTCAAGTACACATTGGGGGAAATGTAACTTGTGAACATGGCACACCTTCCTTCTATAGTACTTGTTGGGTTCAGGTACACATTGGGGGAAATGTAACTTGTGAACATGGCACACCTTCCTTCTATAGTACTTGTTGGGTTCAGGTACACATTGGGGGAAATGTAACTTGTGAACATGGCACACCTTCCTTCTATAGTACTTGTTGGGTTCAGGTACACATTGGGGGAAATGTACTAAATGTGCCAGAATTCTGACTCCGTTGACATAGAAAATTGGTGTATTTGCCTAGAACCACATTTATTCTGTGTTTCAGACCCTTCTGCCTTAAGGTTGCTTGGCTTAGTGTGGGGGAGTGTGGGTTAAATGGTACAACTTGCATCAAAAATTGGAACACCCAATAGGTAGTGTATATTGTATCTAGCAGGATGCATAAATAAATATATCATACAGTGTAAACTACTGTGATAAATTTGGCACATCTTTAAGCTTGTGAAGTTTAAATATTAGACATTGGTAATAAATGGACCCCATCGTTTCCAGATTTTGTGCTGATTTGGAAATGCCTTTTTGTATGTTTGGAAGACAGAGGAATAATTTGGGACACCCATGTTGTGTAGAAATTCCTATTCTTCATTTTCACAAATGAAAGAGAATCAGTTCTGAATTGAAATAAAAACTCTGGAGGACCTTTTATGTATGAATAAATAAACAACTGGGACTTATGATTCCCTTACTTAAAGGGAATGTCGTGGGCAATGTCAGAGTGTGTAGGGACACACTCCCAACTGTCAACATCCAGTTGTCAATTTGTTCATAAGCTTTAAGGAATAATAATGGCCGAAAAAACGCAGAACTATGATTCAGCATTGTTATTTCATAAAGAAGTACAGGCGAACTTTTGGGTCCACTGTAAGCAGATCTATTTGAAAAAAACGTGAAAAACTATCAAAGATAGAAGTATTTATGTGGTACAGCATATCATTACTGAAAACGCTGTATGAAAAGTCACTTGTTGGTTCACAGCATCCCCTAATATTATTGCATTTCCTTGTCAGCCTGCCACCAGATGTAGCCCACACTTGTATTCTGTTACCAGAGCGCACCTTCACAGAGGGAGAAGATTTCCAGGAACATGTTTGTGCCGTCACATATGACAGCATTGTTCTTTTGTTTTTTCTCTTACATATATGCTAGAAAACTATCAACAGTCTAGTGGATTTTTTCCGTCCACCCAAAGAGGTTCATCTTGAGCAACTTACCTCTGCCACTTTGAATAAGTTGGAAGAGTTCAGGGATAAAACATCAACAGGTAAGCTGCGCTGCTTTCACACAGTAGTTTTTTTTTTTTTTTTTGTTCCCAAGATGTCTTTATGAGCAGTGTGAACAGTACACAGAGCAGGAGGTCCCAGTGATCGGGTCCGTATCCTCCAACCTGACCTTATTTCAGCAGTCCATTCATTCCTCCTCATCCCTCTAGCCTGATTTAAATAGAAGAATTGCAACCTGGCCCAAATAGAAGTAGATGAAGTGTTTGGTCTCGTGCGTGACGTAGCTGCCAAAATTCCTGCCCACGATGCAGTGCCATGTAGGGTTGTACTTCTTGTCAAACTCCTTCTTCATACAGGCTGCTATATCCTTCTCTATGTTGAATTTCTCCAGGGCTGTGGTGGCGATTCCCACTGCGTCCTGCTGCATCTCCTCGGACATATCAGCATTCTTGATGACCACTTTTCTCTCAGTCATGATGACTCTGTGAGGTGTTTTCTCAGCTTCTGTTTCCACCCGATCTTCCTTCAGTAGCTGCGCTGTCTTCCGCTCTCTTCATACAGTATTTTGTTTACACACTAATGGATGTTTAAAGAGTGATTCATAAGTGAAGGGTTCAATATCTATAATGTAGACAATAAAAAAATAGTGTCCAAACTTTTGACTGGTATTGTTTTTGCAGTTCATGTAACTTGCTATTTCATTTTGATTAACTTCTGCATTCCAAAAGGTGACATTTTGTTCTGGGCATAAGGGCCCAAAACACTACATCATGAAAGGGTTAAGCTAAATATGTTGCTGGTGCACAATGCAGACTGTCTTTTTAGGCACTGAACTTTCTTGTTACTCATGTGCTGATGCAAAGTGACCTACAATAATTGAATCTGTGTTTGTGTATGTATATTGGTTTTCTTATACGTAGTGATTTTCACATTAATATTACTGAGTGTTTTTGCTTATCTTTTTATTTCATTGTATCTAGGTCTACTGTATATTATAGAGACTCAGAAGATTCTTGATCTGAAAATAGACCTAATGGCTTCATACATCATTGTTCCTCAAAATGGCTTTTATGATTTAAACTCAAACTTGCTTATTTTGGACCTTGGTAGTTTGAAGGTAAGTGTTTACAGCTGTGTTTTCCACAGTTTCAGGGTTTTTTGTACTGGTTTTCTAGGATAAAATATAAAAGGACTGATCTTTAGAGTTACTACTAATCCTGTATGGCATAAACTTACACGGCCTTCACCAGATTTATCACAGTGACTCAGGTTATTGCTAAATTTAGTGCAAGGGTAGACACTTAACTGTTAACTTTATAAAAACTATTGGTTGACTTAGTTTGCAACAGAATATTACCCCAGAATTGTGGTGCAATTTTGCGGCAGAATAGTTGTACTAACCCACACCACTTCTCCTTTAAAGGGGTTGTCCGAGTTATTTTTTTGTTCTTTATATGTTTCTAACTTGTCAGATATAACAACTTTCCCATATACTTTGTGTTTCTAAAGCTGCTGGTTTCTCAGAGTTGACTGAGGGTCACATGACCTGTGATGTCACCTTATCTCCCTGGTCTGTGATGTTTCGTGTACAAGCCTCAGAGTTCAGATAACAGTCTGTACACGAGACGTCACTGGCCACGCCCCCTTTCTTTGCTGGGCTCCTGCTATCTGCTCTCTCCCTGGATTCCTTCAGATAAAACATTAACCCCTTCAGCCAGAACACACTGAGGGCTCAAGGCTTTATAACAAATAGTAGCTGCAGCAGTGAGATGAGACAATTGCTGGGCAAGGAGCTATAGAGGAATTGTACAAGAACAGGTAGGGAGAATTTCCTGTGTGTATCAGCAGTGTCATTGTACAGCTGGGACTTGTAGTCCTACACAAACAACATGCTGCTGAGTATCCCAGCAGGCAGACATGTACGCACAGCACTTATATTCACTGCCTTTGCAGGGGAGGGGGGAGGGGCAGAGATTGTTATTACTGCATGTAAACAAAGGCCAGAAGACAACCTGGGAAATGAGGAAATATAGATTTTTTTGCCTAAAACTTGCTGAACTTAGTTATATATTGCTGCCCATCAGATTTACAGTGCTATATATTTTTTTTTCCATAACTTGGACAACCCCTTTAAACTAAACCCCTTGGCAAGCTAGGGACAGAGGATTTCATTAAAGCTAGATGTGCCAATTTGCACCTAATCATAGGACATGTCGTAGTTTTAATCTGGCCGCCTCACGGCATGTTTGCTGTGCTGCGGCCGGAACTCCGGCCTGCCCTCATTATAGTGAATGGGGCCGGAGCGGAGTTCAAGCAGCATGCGTGCACTAACGGCAGCACGGATCCAGCGGGCTGTTCACCCGCCTGAGAAGGCTGCTGCTAGTCTGAGTGTATACATAGATAGCTGTCAGTCACTGTCTGCTACAAATATATGGTTAGATATGTAATTTTTAAACTAAAGCATGCTTTAACCCCTTCAACCCCAGGCCTGTTTTCACCTTCCTGACCAGGCCATTTTTTGCAAATCTGACATGTCACTTTATGTGGTAATAACTTTGGAACGCTTTTACTTATCCGGGCCATTCTGAGATTGTTTTCTCGTCACATATTGTGCTTCACGACAGTAGTAAATTTGTGGCAAAATATTTCATTTTTATTTATTAAAAAATACCAAATTTACCAAAAATTTCGAAAAATTTCCAAATTTCAATTTCTCTACTTTCAAAATACACAGTAATACCTCCAAAAATAGTTATTATTTTACATTCCCCATGTCTTCTTTATGTTGGCATCATTTTATAAATGTCATTTTACTTTTTTGGGACGTTAGAAGGCTTAGAAGTTTAGAAGCCATTTTTCAAATTTTCAACAAAATTTCCAAAACCATTTTTTTAAGCACCAATTCAGATATAAAGTGATTTTGAGGGGCTTACGTAATGGAAACCACCCATAAATGACCCCATTTTAGAAACTACACCCCTCAAATTATAAAAAACTTCTGTTACAAACTTTATTAACCCTTAAGGTGTTCCACAAGAATTAATGGAAAATGGAGGTGAAATTTAAAAATTTCACTTTTTTGGTAGATTATTCATGTTAATAATTTTTTGCTTGCAAAACAGCAAGGGTTAACAGCAAACTAACCCTCAATATACATTGCTCTGATTCTGCAGTTTACAGAAATACCCCATATGTGGTGGTAAATGTCATACGGATTTTGGAGGCAGATTTTGCTAAAATGGTTTTTAGGCACCATTTTGTAATTGAGAGACCCTGGCGTACCCCTACAGTGGAAACCCTCAAAAAGTGACCCCATTTTGGAAACTACACCCTTCAAAGAATATATTAAGGGGGGTACTTGCCACTTTGGCCCCCTAAGCGTTTTACGGAATTGGGAAACACTTGGCTGTGAAAATGAAAAGTTTCATTTCTTCCAATAAAATGTTGCTTTAGCCCCAAATTTTTCATTTTCACAAGGGGTAACAGGGAAAAGCACCCCATAATTTGTTCCCCATTTTCTTCTGAATACGGCAACACCCTATATGTGGTGGTAAACTGTGGGGGCAGATGGCAGGACATAGAACAGAAGGAGCGCCATATGGATTTTGCAGCACAGATTTTGATGGATTGGTTTGCGGGAGCCATTGATTTTTATTTTTTTTGAGTTATTGTCTTATGTGGGGGCTCATTTTTTGCGGGACGAGGTGACGTTTTCATTGGTACAATTTTGGGGTACATAAGACTTTTTGACCGCCTGCTATTACACTTTTTGTGAGGCAAGGTGAAAAAAATGGCTGTTATGGCATAGTTTTTTTTTTGTTTTGTTTTTTTTACAGCATTCACCTGGGGGGACATCTCATGTAATAGTTTTATAGAGCAGGTTGTTACGGACGCGGCGATACCCAATATGTCAAACATTTTTATTTTTGGAAAGTTTTACACATTAGCTGCATTTTTGATAAAGAATAAAGAATAAATACAGAATAAAATCTTTTTTTTGTGTTGCTATTTTCTGAGAGCCATTTTTTTTAATTTTTTGGGCGATTGTCTCAGGTAGGGTCTACATTTCTGCGGGACGAGATGACAGTTTGATTGGTACCATTTTGGGGTAAATACGCCTTTTTGATCGCCTGCTATTATACTTTTTGTAAGGGAAGGTGACCAAAAAAAGGCTGTTTTGGCACAGTTTTTTTTTTTATTGCGTTCACCTGGCAGGATGCATCATGTGATATTTTTATAGAGCCGGCCGATACGGACGCGGCGATACCTAATATGTCTATTTTTATTTTTTTCACAATTTTTTTATATTATTTTGTGGACGCTTTTTTTTTTGGAACTTGAAACTTTTTTGTAAAACTTTATTTTTTTCACTTTTTTTTCACTTTCTTTTTTTTACACTTTTTTAACTTTTGGGGTCTGATCCCCTTTACAATGCATTACAATACTTCTGGGGGGGCTGGATTTCACAGGCTACCGTAGATAGCAGCCGGATGCCTAAGGAAGGCATCCGGCTGCTATCTAAGCCATCGGGTCCCCGTCACAGCAGCGCGGGGACCCGATAGACACCCACTCCGACCGCCCGCATCGCATGTGCCGCGGTCAGCGCTGACCGCTGCACATAAAGGGTTAATATGCCCGCATCGGTGTTTTCACCGATGCGGGCGTATGCAGCAGGGGTCCGGCTACTGGGAACAGCCGCCCCCCCCGCAGCTGATCGGGCGGGCGCAGTTCCTGCACCCGCCCGATCAGCGTGCCGTAGTACTACGGCGCCGGTCGGTAACTGTACGGCGCTGGTCGGGAAGGGGTTAAAGGGGTATTCCGGTAACGTAACTTAATTTTTGTATTAAGGCTGCAAGCTGTGACCCAACCATAACCCATATAATACATATAACCAGAGCTTCATTTTACCTTGCACTCCATTTGTCTAGCTCCTGAGTGAGTCTGCAGCACACTGAGAGTATCATGACTCCTGATCTTCCCTCACAAAACTACAATCCCCACAATCCCTAGCTTTCCTGCTGTGAGTGTTGATGATTACTGATTGGCTGCCTGATATCACAGTCCAGACATGCCCCCTCTTCTCAGTATTCAGGAGCACACTAACATTTAGCTACAGAATTGATAGCAACACACTGAGCATGCCTGACCTAACAATAGCTCAGAACTACAGATCGGTGCCATGGTAACTTATGAGGAACACAGTGGGTAGCAGGGGAAGAAAAGTACTTTATAACTACTGAACGGTAAATATGTGATATAGACATTATATTAGGTAATGATTGATAATGACTTAGTCTAAAACATAAGTTATATTTATGGTAACCGGAATACCCCTTTTAAGTATGTTTTTGCCTTTTGCCTTTGAGATGACCAGTAAGAGTCGCTGTAACCTGCCTCAGTTGAAAATAGGACAAAACAGCCTTGAAGACATTATGTCACGAGCCTATGAAAGCTTTGATGTACAGCTTAGCAGCATGCAGTTGCTCTATAGCAGACATTGTAAGTAATATACTTTGCGGGCTTATTATTTACCCAGTGTTGGATTTTATATTAGTGCCTTCCTTATTTTGCCTTTGCTCATATGTTTCATATTAATTGCTTTGTGTAGATGAGAACTGGAAGGAGGCTCGCTCACAGAAGCATTCAGCACTACATATCCTAGAGCCAATGGACCTCAGAGTGGACTTCAGCCGTGCCATGGTAGTGACCGATGCCAGGATGCCCAAGTAAGCATATACATTCTAATTCACTTTGTTTCCTAGTGACATTGTTGCAGCTGTAAATAACATGGTCACTGGCTTTAAAGATGTTAGGAATGGTAAGGTTGTTTGTGGCACACAATATTGTTATCACCTTTTCCTTGTGCTATTCCAAAGTATATTGTAGGATTGTAGTGCAGTAATCATTTGAAAGAACGGTGAATACGCTATCCATCACCATTATATGTTGGGAAAGAAGAATATTTTTTTTTAGTTTTTAAGTTATTTTGGCTATTAAAGAGGACCTTTCACCACTCCTGACATGCCTGTTTTAATAGCTTCATGCATTCCCCATGTAATAACAAGTCTGGAGCATCTGTTCTTATGTCTCTATGTTGTGCCATTCCTTTATTATTTCTACTGGAAGTTATGAATGAATTGTTAGCAGTCTGCAGTAAGGGTACAGAGGGATGGTAACCAGTTGGGGGGGGGGGGTGCCTGCACAGACTCACTCTATTAAATTAGTGCTACCATTTTCAGACTGTGCAGGTACACACCTCCAACTGGTTACCACCCCTCTGTACCCTTACTGCAGACTGCTAGCAATTCATTCATAACATAATAAAGGAATGGCACAACATAGAGCAGGGGTGGCCAACCTTACAGACACGAAGAGCCAGGAAAAAAATGTATGACTACCAGGAGCCACAAGCTATACATTGGCACACGAGTCACCGTATTTTTTGCCCTATAAGATGCACTTAGGTTTTAGTGGAGAAAAATAAGAAAAAAAATACTTTTCATCTGATCTTATCTTTTGTTAGCAGAGAAAAAAGAAAAAAAAAATTTTTTTCATCAGACCTCAGATCAGACTCCTAAATCAGACCCCCTTATCCTCATCTGACGTAAAATATGATCCTTAACACAAATCAGACCCTCGGTGCTCAGATCAGACCCCCCCCCATGCTCACACCAGACCCCCCTCATGCTTACACCAGACCCCTCCATGCTCAGGTCTGACCCTCATGCTCAGATTAGACCCCCCCCCATGCTCAGGTCTGAACCCCATGCTCAGATTAGATCCCCCCCATGCTCAGATTAGACCCGTCCATGCTCACACCAGACTTCCCCCCCATGCTCACATCAGACCCCCCCATGCTCAGGTCTGACCCTAATGCTCAGATTAGACCCCCCCCCCATGCTCACACCAGAACCCCCATGCTCACACCAGACTCCCCCATGCTTAGGTCTGACCCCCATGCTCACACCAGACCCCCCCATGCTCCCACCAGACACCCCCATGCTCCCACCAGACACCCCCATGCTCCCACCAGACACCCCCATGCTCACACCAGACCCCCCATGCTCAGGTCTGACCCTCATGCTCAGATTAGACCCGTCCATGCTCAGACCAGACCCCCGTGCTCAGATAAGATCCCACATGCTCAGATCAGGACCCCCCCATGCTCAGATCTGACCCCCCCCCCCATGTTCACACCAGACCGCTCATGCTCACACCAGATCCCCCCATGCTCAGATCAGAGCCCACATGCTCAGATCAGAGCCCACATGCTCAGTTCAGATCTCCAATGCTCAGATCAGACCCCCCCCCATGCTCAGATCAGTCCCCCACCCCATGCTCAGATTAGATTCCCCATGCTCAGATCAGAACCTCCCATGCCTAGATCAGACCCCCATGCTCAGTTCTATAATTTAGAAAAATCTCCTACCTCCCCTGTTCGGGCACCTGCTACTGTGCAGCTCTGATATGCTCTCCAATGTGACCTGATGCACACAACGCCTGGTGATAGCGCGCGTCTCTACATACCACATTCTGACACTGTGCACATCAGAACGTAGTGGAGAGTGAGCTGGAGCTGCAGAGTAGTAACAGTGCTCAATTAGGAAATGAGATCTGAGCGTGGGGTGGAGAATGAGCCAGATTGACTGCTTCCCGGCTCCACCAAAAGAGCCACACTTGAAGAGGCAAAGAGCCGCATGCGGCTCAAGAGCCACAGGTTGGCCACCCCTGACATAGAGGCATAAGAATAGATGCTCCAGAATTAGCACGTGGGAAATGCTTGAAGCTATTAAAATAGGTATGTCAGGAGAGGTGAAAGGGCCTCTTTAAATACTGTAGAGATATAACAAAACAAATGGGAACATTTGCAAGAGCCTACAGTCCTAAGACAATCAGGATAGTGATACTTTGTGTGGATGGGAATCATTCATGCTATATAAGCAAAGGAAAATAAACTCAAATCTTTATTTTATCTTCTCTGTGACTCTGTGGATATTGTTCAACCACATGAGTTTAAAAAAAAATAAAAAAAATAAAACCTGTACAACTGTGTAAAAAATAAATCTGTGACGATATTTCATTGCTAGAGCAGGAAGACAAGTTGGGGCCAGGGTAACATTAGCACCAAGCAGCAGGGAAGAGGAAATGTCAGTATTACTCCTTATGTTGTTTTATATTGTTGAAAGCTGCTTTAAAAAAAAACATAAGACAACCCCTTTAATGTGTAATCGGGAGAACAAACGGAGAGTTAAAATGTGAAAGACATTCATTAAATAATTAGCAACTATTGAAGAAAGTTTTATTGATGCATTTTTTTGTTTTTTTTTCCCTTCAGAATTAAATTGTTTGGAGAACTGCCTATACTTTCTGTAAAGATTTCTGACCAGAAGTTGAAAGGTGTATTGGAACTAATTGACAGTATTCCGAAACCCGAATCTTCTACTGCACCATCTGCTTCTCCTAAGAAAGCTCCTGTTAGTATAATCATTTCCATGTAATCATTTCTAACTGTTTTGTATGAAGAATTACTGTTTTGAACCTGCATGAAAAAGTAAAATGCATGTTATAAAATCAGTGGGCAGAGGAATATACCGTATTTTTCGCCCCATAAGACGCACCTAGGTTTTAGAGGAGGACAATGAGAAAAAAATATTTTTCATTAGATCTCAGGTCATACCAGCAATCAGACCCCCAATGTTAATAAGACCCCAATAAGACCTCAGATCAGACCCCCATTCAGACCTTAGCTCAGACCCCAATATGAATGACCCCCAATCAGACCTCAGATAACAGCCCCATGCCTCTCATCTGCGCCCAGCCCCAGGATATGAAATGGACGTAGATGCTTTTTGTTGTTTATTTAGTGACTGCTCTACTTTTCCTCGTAATATTGTGATGTCGGGGTAATAGGTTTTCATTTTTTTCTTTTGAGATTATTAATTGCTAGGAAGTTGATGTCATCAAAAGAACCAACTTGCAGAAGTATAAATATGAGAAGTAAGACTTGTATTTTACTGCTTCCCCCACCCCCCCCACCCCAAAAGTGAGGAGAAAAAGTCAGTGCCTCTTATGGGGTGAATACTAATGAGCGCTTTCATTATGACTGGGCAGCGGTTAATACAGCTCTTCTTGTGCCGTCAGTGCTAACCGCTTCCTGGTCTTCTTCTGTTGGCACCATGCTGTGCAGAGATGCGACAACATGAGGACGTAGGCGCGCTCTGTGACCTCACACTGTGCGACATTGGGTCACAGCACAGAGTGGCAGAAAGAGCACTGGATCTGATTGTGGGTCTCAGCTGAGACCTAATTATCATTGGAGGTCTGATCTAAGGTCTGATTGTGACAGGGAGTCTGAGCTGAGGTCTGATTGTGGGTCTGAGCTGATTAGGGCTCTGAGCTGAAGTCTAGTTTAACATTGGGAGTATAAGCTGAGGTCTAATTAACATTGGGGGTCTGATCTGAGGTCTGATTGTGGGTCTGAGCTGATTAGGGCTCTGAGCTGAAGTCTAGTTTAACATTGGGAGTATAAGCTGAGGTCTAATTAACATTGGGGGTCTGATCTGAGGTCTGATTGTGGGTCTGAGCTGATTAGGGCTCTGAGCTGAAGTCTAGTTTAACATTGGGAGTATAAGCTGAGGTCTAATTAACATTGGGGGTCTGATCTGAAGTCTGATTGTGGGTCTGAGCTGATTAGGGCTCTGAGCTGAAGTCTAGTTTAACATTGGGAGTATAAGCTGAGGTCTAATTAACATTGGGGGTCTGATCTGAGGTCTGATTGTGGGTCTGAGCTGATTAGGGCTCTGAGCTGAAGTCTAGTTTAACATTGGGAGTATAAGCTGAGGTCTAATTAACATTGGGGGTCTGATCTGAGGTCTGATTGTGGGTCTGAGCTGATTAGGGCTCTGAGCTGAAGTCTAGTTTAACATTGGAGTATAAGCTGAGGTCTAATTAACATTGGGGGTCTGATCTGAGGTCTGATTGTGGGTCTGAGCTGATTAGGGCTCTGAGCTGAAGTCTAGTTTAACATTGGGAGTATAAGCTGAGGTCTAATTAACATTGGGGGTCTGATCTGAGGTCTGATTGTGGGTCTGAGCTGATTAGGGCTCTGAGCTGAAGTCTAGTTTAACATTGGGAGTATAAGCTGAGGTCTAATTAACATTGGGGGTCTGATCTGAGGTCTGATTGTGGGTCTGAGCTGATTAGGGCTCTGAGCTGAAGTCTAGTTTAACATTGGGAGTATAAGCTGAGGTCTAATTAACATTGGGGGTCTGATTGGGGGTCTGATCTGAGGTCTAATTAACATTGGGGTCTGATCTGAGGTCTGATTATCGTTGGAGGTCTGACTTTTTTTTTTTTTTCCTTCTCTAAAATCTAGGTGCGCCTTATGGGCAGGTGCGTCTTATAGGGCATTTCCTTGGCAATTCCCTGATAATAAACCCTAAGAAATATGTTGAGTTATGGAGAACCTTTTTTCTCTGATATGTCACTTTCTCTCCTCCTCCCAGCAAGGAGAGATGAGCGGGGGGCGGTTGAGTTGTAATTGCTTAATTATATTCTTATGATATGATCTGCAAAACACTTCATAAACTGTGTAAATATAATCAATTCAGGTGCTTGTAATGTGTAGATCAATTGTTCTGAAGTATTAATTTCAGTATATGTTTTCATCCTCTCAACTTTAGAGCCTAAAGTCGCCTCCAATGACTACATCTCATCTTGTTGCAAAGCATCCTGATTTAGTGGCTCTGCAATCAATCATTGAATCTGGTACAAAACCTAAATAGTTGACTTCTTTTAAAATAGTTAAAATAAATATTGTGTGTAGTAAAACACCATGTGAAAACAGCTCTGTGTTAGAGGTTGTTGAAATAATTGAAAATCTTGAACAAGCCCTAAAATGACACAAAAACAAAACCTGTTACACTCACTTGTTTCTCCAACACTGCTCTCTGTGGCGTTGATCCAGTGACGTGCCTGTTCATGGCATGTCACCACTGCAGCCAATCGTTGTCCTCAGCGGTAGACCGTGTTTAATTGGAAAATTAAACATGAAGGCATGAGCATTCATCTAACAGGTTTCCTAATTAGAAACAGCTAGGAACCAGCCAAGAGCAGAGTCACCTGGGCAGCTCGCTGTCGGTTTCTTACTGCCTTGCTTGCCTATTTGTGTATAGGAAGAGACCTGTCAGTGAAGCTGAGCTATATGGGGAGGACATTCCTCCTCATTCCAAGCTTATGTTTAAACTACAGTTTATTTTCTTTAAAACGCCACATGGTTTCAGAGTAGAACATAGCTATCTGTAATGAGGGAGATTTCATATTGCCCATGGTTTGGGTAGCCTAAATTTCCTGGTAGGCTTCTTTTAAACCTAGTTTGATTTGAAATTGTTTTATTTAGATTTTTTTTCTTCCATTCACTATGACTTTAAAGTATTAACAGTGTGAGTATATCAGGATGTTACGTAGCTGAACATTGTGGAAATGTATATGTTTTTCAGTGAACATTGTCTATCCCAGTAATCAATACGTGTGCAGCTGCAATTATATTTCCATATTCAAAGTGATTTTAGTTAGACAAACATACCGAAAAATATGTGCCACACAGTGTAATATTTTGCTCTTAATAAGATTTTTTTCCCCCTTAATTTGCAGATTTAGAATCAGAATCTGATGAATTCTATGATGCCCCCACCAGTCCTGTCGAGGATATGCCTTTCTTTGAAGTCTCTAATGGCTCGCTAACTAAGGTCAACAGCACGAGAAGGAAGAAACTGGCAAAGCAAGAGACTCTAAAAAACATGACAGAGTTTCAGATGAGATTTGAGATACCAGTTGTAAGTCTAAAATTGAGAAATATCAGAATTCATAGTTTTGAATGATGGAAGAGATCTATAAAATGCAAGTCAAAAATGTAGTGCAGGAGCTGCCCTCATTGATGGCCTTTGGAAAATGAAAGTAGCAATGTGTTTGGCATCTTGGTCACATGTCAGTTTTCAACACCCCACTAAAAAAGGTCTACGATAAAATATGTTTTTTGAACCATTATGTTTTCAACCATTAGTTGCTTTGTGATATATATGAGGAGACTATGTATATGCTCTGTATAGTAAGGCTACTTTCACACTTGTGTTGTTAATACCAGAATTAAACGGATCTGTATTGATTTTGCATATCAGGATGCATCCTTTCCGTTAGGATGCGATTGTGTGAAATTAAAATGGAAAAAAAAAACTGATCCATCACTAAATACATTGAAAGTCAATGGGTGAAGGATCCGGTTTTTAAGGCTCTTAAAAAAAACGGATCCGTATATATTTTTTCCGTTTTTATGACCAGACACAAAACCGCAACTTGTAGAAGTTTTATGTTCTGTCACAAAACAGAATGCTGATGGAACAGAAGACATCCTGATCCTGAGCGGATCTCTTACCATTCAGAATGCATGAGGACTAAACGGAAAGTTCTTTTCCTCTGCTGGATCTCAATACCGGCAAACAACAACGCAAGTGAGAAAGTAGCCGAAAGAGTAAGCTCAGATTGCTCACACAAGCATGGATTTCTAAATGAACAAGTTCATGTCAATAAACTGAAGGAAATAAGCTGCTGTCAGATACCTTGGATTCTGCTGAAAAAGTGTATGTGACCTAAAATGCCAAAATGTGCCACCGTGCTGCTTACATATCTAGGTGCCCTTCTTGATGAGTCATTGAAATTATTTTATCTCGGTTAACATCACTGCAGGTTATACAATCCTTGTTAATATGTTTACCAGGTGGTACTGCAGCTGTGTAGCCTGTCCGAAGATACCGAGACCGTTGTCTTGCAAATGGAGGTTTTGGGGCTTGGCACAGAACTAAATGTTCGAACATTTGATATGTCTGCAAATGCGTTTCTTAGAGAGATCTCTTTAAAGTGCCCCCAATATACAGGTAAAGCCTACAGATTGTTGGGATTCTCCGTTTGATTAAAAATTGAATATTAACATTATTGCCTTTTTTCCCCCATTTAAGATGATGAAGAGAAACCGGTTTATCTTATCACAACTCTGGATAATACCACAGATGATCTTTTAATCATGGAATATATCAAGGTCTGGGGGGAAAAAATTGAGAATATCTGTTATGTATTATTTTACAAATTTACATTTTTCAGTTTTATTAATATTTGATATTGTACATATTTAGGCAGATGTTAATGGTCCGGAGTTCAAGACAACGTACAAAAATATTGAACAATTAATACAGGTATGTGTTCAGATATTATTTTGATATCTTAATGATTAAGAGGGTTCTCCCATGTTGACAGTTATGGCTAGGTGCAGTTCTTATCTCAAGAGTAGGGCTCTGTCTCACAATCCACCCTTTGGACTAATTTCAGCTTTGGCTAGAATCTATGTCTTCCTGGTTGGAAGTTGTGACATTAATTACATAGAAACGTAGTTTATAAGGCCCGAAAAAAGACATCTGTCCATCCAGTTCGACCTGTTTTCCTATAAGTTGATCCAGAGGAAGGCAAAAACCCCTGTGAGATAGAAGCCAGTTTTCCCCACTTTAGGGGAAAAATCCTTCCCGACTCTGATCAGGCAATCAGAATTACTCCCTGGATCAACGACCCCTCTCTAGTAACTATAACCTGTAATATTATTACCCTCCAAAAATACATCCAGGCCCCTCTTGAACTCTTTTAGTGAACTTACCATCACCACCTCCTCAGGCAGAGAGTTCCATAGTCTCACTGCTCTTACCATAAAGAATCCTCTTCTATGTTTGTGTACAAACCTTCTTTCCTCCAGGCGCAGAGGATGGCCCCTCGTCACAGTCACAGTCCTGGGGATAAATAGATCGTGGGAGAGATCTCTGTACTGACCTCTGATATATTTATACATAGTTATTAGATCTCCCCTCAGTCGTCTTTTTTCTAAAGTAAATAACCCTAATTTTGATAATCTTTCTGGGTACTGTAGTCCACCCATTCCAGTTATTACTTTAGTTGCCCTCCTAGAGACATGGAGCCCTATTTGTTAGAATGTTGCTTTTAAGATGTAAAACATATACAATCAACTATTATTCTAAGGAATTTGCACATGCCTTGACATTTGACAAATGCTACAAAGGATTTTTTTTTAATAGGTTAACTTTTCGTCTTTGGATGTTCATCTCCACACTGAGGCTCTTTTGAGTACTATGAGCTTTGTGACCAATCTTATGCCTCAGTCTGAAAACAAGGAACCTGAGCAGCCAGTCCAAGAAGTAGTTGAGGAAGAAGATGAAGAGGAAAAAATGGAGGGGCCAAGAAAGAAACTAAGTAAGGCTTGGCTTGGGCCATGAATATCTATCTGTAATCAAGTAAAGATCATTCTGTGTTCAAGGGGAACTCTGATATATATTAACACAAAGGCTCGGATTTATCATGCCTTCAAAAGATCACAAAATGGGGGAGCGGGGTTGGTTGCTACTTTTGTATTTTTACATCACTCCAGTTTTGAAATATTGGTGGTAAAGTCGCAAAAAAAAAGTCGATAAATTCCCCCCAAAGTGTGGTTTATGGTTTACATTTCAAGTGTACATCTTATAATTATTTCTTATGAAGTTGGCTCTGCTTAATGAGCCTGATGATGGGGGACTTTAACAAGGGATCCTTTTAAAGTACTGTTTTTGACAATGAATAAATTAATTTAAAGTTGAAGTCCAATTTTTTATTTTAATTTATTTTATGTTAGTAAGTACACTGCTGTCCTATTTTATTATATTATTTATGTCTATTCCAGCACTTAAAAAGTCAAAATATGATGACGTCATAGGCCTACATGTACGTGCGCAGTTGTCATGCCTTCATGTTTTTGTACAAGAACAGAAACGTAAAATTTCGGAAATAAGTATTGAAGGTAAAGTTTCAAATGTATTTTATGCACGTTGCAGGGGCGTGTACCAATGCCATGAAGAATATAAGCAATGCAAGTGAAAAGACTTACCGTATTTTTCGCCCTATAAGACGCACTTTTTTTCCCCCAAAAGTAGGGGGAAAAATGCTGTGCGTCTTATAGGGCGAATACAAGTGAGCGCTTCCATAAGGAAGCGCTCACTTGTACGTAGGGACCCCCATCAGACCTCAGATCAGCCCACCCAGCCACTGATAAAGACCATACTTACCTGTTCTGCGCTGCCGCTGCCGTCCGGTCCCACGCTCCGCGCTCTTCTCTCTTCCCTGCCAGCACGCACTATGACCTGACGCTGCGGCGTCAGGTCATAGTGCGTGCCGGCAGGGAAGAGAGAGGAGCGCGGAGCGTGGGACCGGACGGCAGCGGCAGCGCAGAACAGGTACGGTAAGTATGGTCTTTATCAGTGGCTGGGTGGGCTGATCTGAGGTCTGATAGGGGCACAAGACGCTGATCTGTGGCGTGAGGGGGCACAAAACGCTAATCTGAGGTCTGATGGGGGCACATTCTGCTGATCTGAGGTCTGATGGGGGCATGATATGAGGTCTGATGGGGGCACATTCTGCTGATGTGAGGTCTTATGGGGGCACATTCTGCTGATTTGAGGTCTGATGGGGGCATGATATGAGGTCTGATGGGGGCACATTCTGCTGATGTGAGGTCTGATGGGGGCACATTCTGCTGATTTGAGGTATGATGGGGGCACATTCTGCTGATTTGAGGTATGATGGGGGCACATTCTGCTGATTTGAGGTATGATGGGGGCACATTCTGCTGATTTGAGGTATGATGGGGGCACATTCTGCTGATCTGAGGTCTGATGGGGGCACATTCTGCTGATCTGAGGTCTGATGGGGGCACATTCTGCTGATCTGAGGTCTGATGGGGGCACAGTGAGATGGTATGGGGGCACAGGGGGCTGATATGGGGGTCTGATGTGATGTCCTTAAATTTATGGGCAGTCTGATAAGAGGATCTGATGAAAAATATTTTTTTCTTATTTTCCTACACTAAAACCTATGTGCGTCTTATGGGCCGGTGCGTCTTATAGGGCGAAAAATACGGTAATATTCTTATTCACTGAGGGGTTGCACAATGGCATTAGCAATAGCTCCTCCCGATAATGTGGAGGAGATTTCTGCATATAAATGTAACGGTCAAGCAATTGTCGGGAAGGAACGGTGTATAATGTGATGGAAAAATAGATCTAGCCAGCAAAGGAGGCAATATGGATGATAATACATTGTATTAACTGTCTCTACATTATAAATGCCATTTGCTGAAGTGAGACAACCCATTTAAAGAGGTTGTCCGGGCATTTTAATATTGTCCTATAGACACACAGCCCCGGACAGGAAGAGAGAAGGGAGACGGCATGGGTGCCCTGCGTGCACCGTCTCCCCGTACAGCTGATCAGCAGGTGTCCTGGGTGTTGGACCCCTGCTGATCTCATATTGATGACCTATCCTGAGGACAGGTCATCAATATTAAAAAGAGTTCTGAATTCTCTCCCTCTACACAAATAACATTCCCGTTCACCTCAGCTAGCTGATCAACTATCTGATTATACATTAGTGTCTGATATGAAGTCTACAGTATGAAGAAGCTCCTTATTTTTTCCTACTTTTGTCCTAGCGCTACATGCCACATTTCTTATTTGCTTCTTACGCAAGATTTTCATTATAGGACTGGATTCTGAAGTGGTGATGAAGAAGACGTCAACAGATGTGCTGGCAAAATTAAAAAATATTGTCATCCTAGATTCTGATTGCGATGCCCGATATAAAAAGGTATGTGAGCTTGAATGGTTTGTTGTGAAATTTGTCAATGTGGTGTTAAGAAATGACATATATTGTCTCACTTTATATGTCCTTTCATTGAACTTTTTCAGGCTGTTTACATTACGGGAAAAGAAGTCTTTAGCTTTAAAATGGTGTCTTACGTTGGTGCTACTGAAGGTGCTTCTTACAGTGATATGAACATAGTGGACAGTGCAATCACCCTGACAGTGGGGTGCATACAAGTCATCTTTGTCAACAAATTTGTTTCAGCTCTTCTGGTAAATCATCTTTGGTTTTCTTTTGAACTATTCTACATAAGTGATTGTATATTGGTTTTCCAATAGCAGTTTCGTCTTATTTCTTGTAGGCCTTCATAAACAACTTTCAGGCAGCTAAGGAAGCGTTAACTGAAGCCACAGTCCATGCTGCGGAGATAGCTGCCAGTGGCGTGAAAGAGATGGCCCAGCACAGTTTCCGACTTGCCTTGGACATTAACATTAAAGCCCCTGTTGTGATTATGCCACAGTCATCTACATCTACAAATGTACTGGTTGCAGATTTAGGTCTCATCAACATCAAGAACCATTTTTCTATTGTATCGCCAAAAATTCGCAGTAGTCTTCCACCTGTGATTGACTGCATGATGGTGAAACTGAGTGATCTCAAGTTATACAGGTTTGTAGCTAAAACAATTCATATTTCCCTCCTACACTGGATCATGTAAGGCTGTGTACACATTTCCTTAATGGGGGAAGAAAAACAGAATTACATTTTTGAGGGATCTGTCATATAACTCAGTGGTTCCCTAGCGTTTTTAGTACCAGTCACCTATGAGGCTAAACAGCGGGGAACAGAAGCCAATAGTTCCTGTTCCAGTCGTTCCACTCCTGTGCTCTCCCCGGACCATTACCAGATGGTCCTCGGCCCAGTGGATGAGGGCCTCTGATATAGCTGATAAAAACGGTGCTCTGTGGATCCCATTAACTTATAATGTGATCTTTCAGATTCCAAAATAATGTCTACCATTTTACAAAATAAAGGGGACTGAATGTCAGGGGCTCCTTATGCTGGTGAACAGAGCCTTAAAGGAAATGTGTCACCAGATTTTTTTTTCTGCCTTTTAAAACCATATAGTAACACATATCCTTTTTTTCTAGTCTCTTTTTATTTTCTGATTGCAAATTTTTTTAAATTTTATTTCCTGAACTTGATTATGGGTGCCACTGTCTTGCATGAGCTGTTCTTAACAGCATTTAGAAACCATTAAGAAAATTGCTTTACGGCAACCACATGGGTCATTGACACAATGGTCAGGAGGGGACCTCTGACTTCTATGGGAGAGTCTTCTAGATATGCTCTGTGACCTGTACTGAGGTCATTGTACAAGGAGAGAAGAGATAAGCTTTGTCAATCACCTCTTGTGAATGGTGAATCCTGACTTATCTGTCATTCTAATCCTCCCTCTAATCATATATAAGCAGGTAACTGCAGTAAAGTGCTCTGTACAGACCAAGAATTGGCGCCTATTATTTGGCTTAGTGACCAGGGTGAAAACTGCAGGAATTTATGGTTATTGTTTAAATATAGGTAGTGTCATGAAAAATTAAATATAATGTCACAAAAATGTCCTTAAAATATGTTAAACATAAAAACGTGATTTAAACAATAGGTCATTTTCTGATGACACATTTGCTTTAATGGTATCAGTTGCTAAAAAAAACCTCTTGCAAATATATTTGTAATGCCATCTGCAGAGATTTACCGGTAACTCTAAAACAAAATTAATTTTGCCAAATGAAAATGTAATATTTTTTGTTTTTTACATTTATTTTTTCTCAGAACCTTGTTTGAAAATGGATCCTTGGTTTCAGAAATAGAACTGCTCCAGCCATTAAATTTGGATATTACGATTGAGCGTAATTTGGCAGCTGCCTGGTACAGTGATATTCCAGATATTAAAATCATTGGAAATCTCAAGCCGATGAATGTAGGTTTCAATTGCTGCAGGGTTACTGTAATTGCAGTTATAGCATTAAAGTGCACCTGTCAGCAGATTTCTACCTATGAAACTGGCCGCCCTGTTGCATGTGCGCAGCTAAAGGGATCTGTGTTGGTCCCATGTGCCTGCAATGGGGTCATTGCCAATACACTTAGAGACTCCAATCTCTCTGCAACTGCCGCACCCTCTGCACTTTGATTGACAGGGCCAGGCACTGAAAACGTCATCACACCTTGTCCTGACTTCTCCTAAATTCAATAAAAGTGCAAGGGGCATGGCAGTTGCAGAGAGAGCAGAGCCTCTAGGTATAGCGGAAACGTCTCCATTGCTCCTAGAAACTCATTTGCGTATATTAAAACATCATGTTTCTCAGCAATGCAGTCATATATGAACATGGGACCAACACAGATGTCTTCAGCTGCCAAGTGCACATGTAACAGGTCAGCCATAGGATTCATAGGTACAAATCTGCTGACAGATGCACTTTAAAACACGTCAAAATTCTTCATGATGTAAGTAATAGATGTTATATAAGACTAACAGAATTCTGCTTAGTCAGTCATCCACCTTATCCCTTGAATAGGCCATCACTAGCTGATCAGTGCAACACCCCCACCCCTGGCAATAGCTCCGCAGCTGGAAGCAGACTACTCAGTCTACTCTGTAGCAAACTGAGCGCTTCACTACAGTGCTGTTCCCATTGACTTCAAACGGAGCAGTGCTACAGTGACAGGCTCACTTTACTACAAAATAGACAGAGGCTTCTGCTTGAGACACCAGAGCTATTGCGTGGTGATGGACCACTGATCGGTAGGATCAACTACTGATGGCTTTTCCTGAGGATAGGCCATCACTTAAATGATGGACGACCACTTTAAGGGTTGTGACCAGTAGGCAGATTATCCACCCACCTTCTTTGCTGTGGTGGGACTTGTACACTTAGGGCAAGCCCAAAATACTTATACTTTTTAGGCATTGTAGGCTATGTAAAAACACTTAGTAAGCAGTATTCAGTAATGCTGTAATAAGACTGCCCCTCTATTGTGTACTAGTTTTGTCTTATTGCTTATGCTCTTTAAGGGGCCCTCCAGTCAGAGTGTCATTATTCATAATATGTCAGGAACTTTGAGACATAGACTGTATAGGCTACCCACAGACAGATTATCTACCTACCTTCTTTGCTGTGTAGGAACACACAGGCTACATATTTAATTGGTTGACCTGTACTTTACAGGCACACCAAATATGGTACTTTTAAGAATTAAAGGGGTTTTCCGGGACTGTAATATTGATAACCTATCCTTAGGATAGGCTATTACTATTAGATCATGAGGGGTCATGACACCCCACCAGTCAGCTCTCTGAACAGGCTGCTGGGCTCTAGAACAGCACAGCTCCATAAACTACCGTAGGCCGTTACCAAGTATGTGGATCTGTGCTGTTCCAGAGTGCATTGGCCCATTCAAACAGCAGATTGGTGGGGGTGCCGGGATATCGACAATCTAATATCAACAACCTTTCTAAACAGCTTTAAAATGTTACATGGACAGGTGGCTGATAGAAGGGTTGTTGAGAGGAGAGGACATCAAGCAATATAAAATGAAATGTTGGTCTCAATTGCTGTCCATTGACTATACTTAATAATAACATGATTCTGAATCTTGTAATTTATACTTGGTTAAAATCTTTGGGAAACATTTATCAAGACTGGCATTCCCATATGCCAGTCTTGATCCCCTGTGCACTGTAGTAAAACGCCCCTAATTTATTAAGAGGCAGTTGGCTGGCCCTCCATGTGACAGAAACTCAAGTCTATGCCAACTTTCTTGCGCAAGTTAAAGCAAATCTGGTGGGCCATGATAGGATCCTCCCTCCCACTAGGCCCTACCCCTAGTCTAGCCACTTAGTTGAATCTCAGAAATTCGCTAATTATGACGCAAATATGGTGTGTGCCATAATTTGTGACTTTATTGTATTGTTCAAAAAAGTAAGGGTAAAAAGTGGGGGAATTTGCACAAAAAGTAATGTACAAACACTACCTTTATTACATATCTGACGTTCTGTATTTTGTTTAGCTTATTCTTGGGCAGGAAGACTTGACCATCATTCTCAGGACGTTGAATGAAAATCTAGGAGAAACATCAGACAAGTCTGATCCTGAGAAAAATAAAACTGAAAATTCAAGCAGTGGTGGGAACAGCCCATCTCATGTTACCTCAGGTACCTTCACATGAAAACCTATAAGTGTAATAGCAAATATGTTGTTTGAGTTCATAATAAAGATCATGACTGGCTTGCCCAGCTGGTTATAAAATACTGAGCCTAGGAAATAGTTTTTTTTTTTCTATTCACCCTGCAGAATTATTCTAAGCAGTATGTTCAGGGTAACTGTCAATACAGATAAAATAATAATTTGCCTTTTCAGTCTCAGCCTATCTCCTCCTTTGAATCCAAAGCTGGCCACGCGCACTAGATAACCATCGGGTGAACCTGCTGACAGCACCATGGGTATACGCCCAGCTGCCACTAGGAGGCTGACACTAGAAGAAGAAAAGTGTTTGCTCCGCCCAGGTGGGCTATACCCTCTCCTTAGCCACTAGGCTAATCAGTCTATTAGCCTAGTGTCCGTAGGAGGCAGACATGACCTGCTCTGTTTTTTTTGCAGGTCTTGCTTTTTTATTTTTATTTTTATTCTTTTATTTTATTTTTTATTTTCTTCTGCAGGCCTCTGCCTGCTGCAGGATGGGGCTTCATCGTGGATACCCACTTTAGTTGCACCCCCTGCGAGCACGTACTCTGAGTACCTCGCTGGTCACCCAGTCCCCCATTACTGCATCCGCAATGGCATGCCGGCAATCCCACGTATTTGCGAGTTTGCCGAAGGGGTGACCGTGCGGAACCTGAAGACGCTGGACGGTAAGTATTCTCCCCTGCGTCCCTGACCCATGGAATTTCCCCAGGTTAGCCCCCCTTTTCTGGCCAGGGGATGGGATTCCCTTTTATTCCGGGGGTTGTTTCCCCCTTCCCCTCTTCTCCTTCTCCCTGTTCCATCCTCATTGGGTGCCTTTTTCTCCCCCCATTTGGGTTCCCTTCTGCCCCCTGGCCTCCGACTCCTCTACCCGGCCTCTCCTAATTTAGTCCCCGGCTTTGGCCTGGACTAGGCCGCATTTTTCTCCGACCTGCCCTCAGGTCCCAGGTGCTTCTTTTGCCCTGATTTTACCCTCCAGTGTGTCGCTCCGCCCCACCTGTTTTTCCTTCTCTGGAGGACCACCGTTTTCCAGTGGTTCCTACCCACTGAAGGCGCTCCTTTTTCCGCTGCTTCATTAATCGAGACCCCGGCTTTTTCTCTGGCTAGGCCGCATCTTTCTCCCGCCTCCCCCAGCTTCCCGGGCTTTTTTCTGGACTCCTCCCTATCCTCCTTGGCTCATGGGAGGGGTCCCCTGCCCCTCCTATCCCAGTCAAACACTGGCTTTGCCTGGGGGGGGGGATTGCAGAGTTTTTTTCTTCTCCACTCCTGGGGCCTCCATCTTGCCAGCATTCACATAGGATCTCCTGGCAAGCTTCCTGCATGGTTCGGTGGCTGCTGCAGCACCTCTTCGGAGACACAGCACCTGGGGTCCGGTAGGGCAGCCTTTGGCTGGCAATTTTTTGCTTTTCAGGCCTCCCCTCAGCCCCCATGTCCTCTTTCTGAGTAGACTACCACCCCCAGCCTCCCCTCGGGGTCACCATGTACTTACGTGCGCCAGTTGCTATAGAAGGTTGCCATGCGGTTAGCCTGACCCTTTTTGTATGCAGTGCCTTGTCCCCAGGCCCCCTTAGGGCTCTCTGCCCTCCCTCCCATCTGCGTAGGTCCCTCCTGAATGGGCCCCTTCCTTGTCCCAGGCCATAGGGAATCTAGCCCTACCCTCCGAATCCATGGTGGAGTCATTGGATCGCTTGCCTGCCCAAATTGCGGCCGCCTCTGTCCCCCCAGGGATTCCTCTGCTGACTGGGTATGCTCCCGCTCAAACACCAGGTCCCGCAAACGACCTCGGATTGCCTCAATTAGGTCCTGCTCCTCTACTGTGTCCTCGGGTCACTCCCAGGACAGGTCTGAGGCTGGCGATGCACTTCCCGCCATTTGGATTCTGGATCTGAGCAGAGCACGATTCTGTCTGCGGCCATGCACGACCTTATCAGGGTACGGCCTAGGGCTTCCCCTCATAGGTCTCGCACTTCCTGGTTTCCTGCAGAACATGACTAGCCTGAAGGAATCGTTTCAGGTTCATTTTGCCTCGTCTGGGGACTCATCTGCACTGATTCTGTCTCTGAGCAGAGCACCGTCCTGTCTTACACCATACAGAAGTTCTCTTGGTAGTAAGTGACAAATGTCCATTGATGGACGTCTCTTCTCCGTGGTTTGTTCCCCCTTTAGTGAATTCTCTGGTGGGACTCCTCTGGTTGCAAAGTACTTCCCCCTCAACTAAGGTACGCCAGTCTGACGACTCTCCAGTGTGTGTTGGTGCCCTTGCCAGGCCATTAGCACGCTGGCACACCTATGTGGTACCCCAGGTACGTATGCTTTCCCCTGCAGGGGGAGGCTCTCATACCACTTCCATATCATGTATCCAGAAGACATTCCTAGTTTCAAGGTACCCATTTTCAGCCAGAGTATCCACTGGGTGTTCCTCAGGGCCTTCCTTTTGCTTGCCCTCCAGGAGGTTGTCCTCCTTGGGTCAGGACTAATGTCCTTTCCCAGGCATTTTCTCCTCTGACAGGTTCCCTCGCTGGCTCCTTGGGATCATCATATCTTCTTGCTGGATCTGGCTTCCCTAGATCCTTCTCCTTGGGCATATTTCTCTATGTAGTTTGGCTAGGTCACTGCCAACTGTCGCTTTCCGGTGGTGATGCGCTCCTTTTTTTCACTGGGCAGCAGGGGGTCTTCCATTTTCTTTCTCTGGCTCTCCAGTGTGCATTTGTTCACATCTGTTTTTGCGCAGGACATCTGTCCCGCTTCCTCTTCTCCAGGTTTTTCTTTTCCCCCAGCCTTGGGTCGAGTTGGGTGTTTCCCTTTGCCTTTTTCTTGCATTTGGGATTTTCTTCCAGGCACTTGTCCTGGGATTCTGGCAGTCTCCCAATAGTTTTCCCTTGGGAATCTTCCTGCTCTTGGAGCCTCTTGGCCCATTCCTAGTTTTTCTATCCATCATTTTATTCCATGGCCTCTACTGGTTCTGTTGGGTCACATGGTTCTCCTGCACCTGTACACCCAACCGTTGCATGACTGTTCCTTCCCCACCCTTGGGGACTGCTTTCGGACATCCCATGGTGATGTGTCCCCCAATGCCATTAACAAAATTGGATTTTTGTACTTACCGTAAAATCCCTTTCTCGTTCAATGTAATTGGGGGACACAGATCCCACCATCTGTTTTTACTTCTCTCTCTGTCACCGGGCTGTTGTTCTCTGCTTCTTCCCCGGTTGCGGACTTGGTACAAAATGATTAGCCTAGTAGCTGAGGAGAGGGTATAGCCTACCTGGGCGGAGCCAAAACTTTTCTTTTTCTAGTGGCAGCTGGGCGTATACCCATGGTGCTGTGTCACCCAATGCATTGAATGAGAAAGGGATTTTATGGTACAACTTATACAACTTGTCCCGCAAAAAACAAGCCCATATATCGATATGTGAATGGAAAAATAAAAAATGTATGGCTATAGGAATATAGGGTAGAAAAATAAAAACAGAAAAATGAAAAAAACCTCTGGTATCCAAAGGGTTAATGCAAAGCTTGAGAAACACTATTCAGAAAAGTGAAAGATTTTATTTTTCATTTTGATTCTTTCATTTTTTTTTTTTTTTATATCTTAGGGACTACAGTGGTGACGGCAGCTGTAGTTGAAACATACACACCTATGAAAGTGAAGACAACTTTGAAGTTGGATTTCCAGTTTGACTCCCTCACCTTAAACTTGTATAGCTCCAGTCCAAGCTCCTCTCTGGTAATAATGATTGGAATGGGAAGGCATTGCATTTTATGGTCTGCACGTCAAACAATTGTATAACAATTTATTCCTCTTTCAACAGAAAAACATCAGTGAAAGGGATATTAGTTTAAAACTTGCAGAATTCAAGTTAGGCCTTATTTCAACAGCTATCAAAATGTCCTCTGATGGATCCATGAGTGCCGCAGTTAAACTTACAAACTGTATGTTGGATGATAAGAGACAAGCTATTCAGAAGGCAACTCCACGGTACTGCTTAATGTTTGTTCATATGAAATGTACCTGTTCACATGTTGCCTTCATGTATTTTGACTCTATTCTTTAGAAATAGTGATATAGTTTCCTTTCTTTCACATTACTCTACCAGTAATTGTATTACAGAATGATCCTTTCCCTATGTTTTACAGAGTTTAGGGGCCAAATTTGCACTTTTTTTTATTTTTAGTGGATTTCAAAAACACAAGATAAATAAAAATTTGTTGGTGCTTTTATTCAGTGGCTAGGGAGAGAGTATAGAGCAACATTTATATAGGAAAGGTAAAACTGTTAGAACTGTTCAGTACCGTATTTTTCGCCCTATAAGACGCATCGGCCCATAACACGCACTTAGGTTTTAGAGGAGGACAATAAGAAAAAATATTTTTCATTAGACCTCAGATCAGATCAGCAATCACACACCCAATACTACTCAGACCTCAGATCTCAGCTCATACCCCAATGTGAATGACCCCCAATCAGACCTCAGATGAGACCCCCATGCCTCATATCAGCCCCCAGCTATATGTGATCAGCCCCCAGTCATAAGGGATCAGCCCCCAGTCATAAGTGATCAGCCCCCAGCCATATGTAATCAGCCCCCAGCCATATGTAATCAGCCCCCAGCCATATGTAATCAGCCCCCAGCCATATGTAATCAGCCCCCAGTCATAAGTGATCAGCCCCCAGCCATATGTAATCAGCCCCCAGCCATATGTAATCAGCCCCCAGCCATATGTAATCAGCCCAGCAAGTGATCAGCCCCCAGCCATATTAATCAGCCCCAGTCATAAGTGATCAGCCCCCAGCCATATGTAATCAGCCCCCAGTCATAAGTGATCAGCCCCCAGCCATAAGTGATCAGCCCCCAGCCATAAGTGATCAGCCCTCAGCCATATGTAATCAGCCCCCAGCCATATGTAATCAGCCCCAGTCATAAGTGATCAGCCCCAGCCATATGTAATCAGCCCCCAGCCATAAGTGATCAGCCCCCAGCCATATGTAATCAGCCCCCAGCCATATGTAATCAGCCCCCAGCCATAAGTGATCAGCCCCCAGCCATATGTAATCAGCCCCCAGTCATAAGTGATCAGCCCCCAGCCATATGTAATCAGCCCCCAGCCATATGTAATCAGCCCCCAGCCATATGTAATCAGCCCCCAGTCATAAGTGATCAGCCCCCAGCCATATGTAATCAGCCCCCAGTCATAAGTGATCAGCCCCCAGCCATAAGTGATCAGCCCCCAGCCATAAGTGATCAGCCCCCAGCCATATGTAATCAGCCCCCAGCCATATGTAATCAGCCCCCAGCCATATGTGATCAGCCCCCAGCCATATGTAATCAGCCCCCAGCCATATGTAATCAGCCCCCAGCCATATGTAATCAGCCCCCAGTCATAAGTGATCAGCCCCCAGCCATATGTAATCAGCCCCCAGCCATATGTAATCAGCCCCCAGCCATATGTAATCAGCCCCCAGCCATAAGTGATCAGCCCCCAGCCATATGTAATCAGCCCCCAGCCATATCTAATCACCCCCCAGCCATAAGTGATCAGCCCCCAGCCATATGTAATCAGCCCCCAGCCATATGTAATCAGCCCCCAGCCATATGTGATCAGCCCCCAGTCATATGTAATCAGCCCCCAGCCATATGTAATCAGCCCCCAGCCATAAGTGATCAGCCCCCAGCCATATGTGATCAGCCCCCAGTCATATGTAATCAGCCCCAGTCATAAGTGATCAGCCCCAGCATATGCCCAGCATATCAGCCCCCAGCCATATGTAATCAGCCCCCAGCCATAAGTGATCAGCCCCCAGCCATATGTAATCAGCCCCCAGTCATAAGTGATCAGCCCCAGCCATATGTAATCAGCCCCCAGTCATAAGTGATCAGCCCCCAGCCATATGTAATCAGCCCCCAGCCATATGTAATCAGCCCCCCAGCCATATGTAATCAGCCCCCAGTCATAAGTGATCAGCCCCCAGCCATATGTAATCAGCCCCCAGTCATAAGTGATCAGCCCCCAGCCATATGTAATCAGCCCCCAGTCATAAGTGATCAGCCCCCAGCCATAATTCAGCAGCCTCCATGCCTCAGATCACAAAAAAAAGACCACTTACCTCTCCTGCTCCGTATGGAAGCCCTCATTAGTATTCACCCTATAAGACACAGGGACATTTTCTCCCACTTTGGGGGGTAAAAAAAGTGTGTGTTATGGGGTGAAAAATACGGTAGCTAATTTACATAATATTTGTAATCCTCTACAATTTTGGAATCCTTAATGCATATGTAAGCAATTAAGACTAATAACCACAATGAGATGACCTTAGTACATGTATATTGGGCTTTTAGCAAAGTTGCCTTTGTGATGTACTGACTGCAGGGGGTATATTCATTCAGTTATTGTATGTATAATAATTTGAAAGAAAGATCACTTAGTTGAAATTGGTTTTCACTTTGACTTATTAAATCCATTGTGATTTAGTGTTATTGCACAAAAAAACATAAGGGCTCAAAGGAACACTAAACATAGAAAATACCCCCAAAAATATCCCAGCATTTTCTCCTTGCATCTTCACCTGCACTTTTGTCTTATTTTGCCTCATATTACAGAAAAAACTGAGAAACATATAAAACGATCTTTTGTGTGTGTCCCAGGAGATCAGCCATGTCCCCCTCCTCCTCCTTACTGTGCTATGACAAGTTGTAAGACAAGTGGCGGGGGCAGTAACTTCCTCTGGATAGGTCATCAATATCAGATCGTTGGGGGCCAGCTCCCAGGACCCCCGTCGATCAGTGGCTGGTCGCTCCATGAGCGCCACAGCTGCTTCCTAGGCCATGTGACGTCACTGTACATTGGTCACATGGCCTAGTTGAAGCTCGTGCCCATTCAAGTCAATGGGACTGAGCTGCAATACCAAGCACTGTCTCTATACGTAACACTGCAAAGCTGCCGGGAGCCCGCAGACCTGTGGTGAGCACAGAGGATCCCTGAAATAGCTGATTGGCAGCGGTGATGCGGCTCAGACCCCCACAGATGTGATAATGATGGCCTATCCTCAGAATAATTATCTTTACTCGGATAACCTCTTTAAGCCTGCTGCCTTGGTACAGTCCCTTCTACCAAGCAAATGTGCAGAGATTGGGGACATTAATCACCATCGACTGCTTGCATACTTCCCACTTCTTTGTCAGTTTAAGTTTTGTATTATTATTTTGAGCATGTGAAAGTATTTTTTCTAAATGCTGATCCATTTAACACCCCAAAACACAGATGCCAACGGAAGGGAATCCATTTCATATAGACCTCAATGTTTCGAGAAAAAAAAAAGTATGTGTCACATTCTGTTTTTCAGCAAACATAAAATAGAGTCTACCACGGTTTTGTGTCCAACAAAAAAAGACTGTGACAGATATGTTTTTTTTTATTTTTTAACATTGAAGTCTGTGTAAAATGTCCTTCTACTGGCATATGTTGGCATCTTGTTTTTCTAAGCCGTGATAGAAACACAATGTGAATGGAGATTTTGAGCAGTAATTATAGCAATGGAAATAACATTTGAGTGATCCCGGGACTGACCTCTAATAGGTGGCTGAGGCTTCTGCTGGCCAGACCAACATTACAACCCAGCAGTGCTGTTACTGTATAAGCTGTAAGCCTGGTGACCACAGCTACTATGTCTCTACATGTATTGTCAGAAGGGTCACCAACAAAGGATGTCATTGAAAGCTCAGATGGAGGGATCAGAAATTGCAGAAGAGAGATTTGGAATGGAAAATGCACAGCTACATGTCGCAGGGAATTTTCTTACTACATTATGACTAGTGGAGTTAGGTTTTTCAGTTTAATTTTAGTAATTTGTTTGCGCCTTGGTCTGCCACTCAAGAAAATTTTACGTATCTTGAGTCCCTTTCGGCCACATCCGATGTGGCCTTGGAAATCAGGTTTGCTGTTACTTGCAGCAGGAGCATGAGGCAGCATCAAGCTCTGTGGACATGGAGCTGATGTAAGTAAAATATCATTGGAGAAAAGTCTAATAGTCTGAGCACGTGTACTACAAGTACGCAGCCACATGCTGGTGTAGAATATTTATTGTGCAATCCAATCTGGTCTAAAATATGCATTAAATCTGTTTTTAGAATGATGGAAATGAAGCGCGGATCGGAGAAGAATGTAATGGTAGATGTCTGCTACAAGCAAGGCAGAGAAGGCACCCTGATTGATGTAACTGTTCGTGACATCTATATGTGTACTAGTGTGGAGTTTCTGTGTACTGTGGCAGACATTTTCATTAAAGCTAACGAACAAAGTTCTGCTGCCCTGCGGAGCAGCAAACAGACTTCAGCTCCGAGTAAAGAAGCAGGTAAAGCAATATCTACCTACAACTCTAACCAGCTCACAGTGGAAATTGTAAAAAATAAAGTCTCGTTTCTTTAGCTCCTACACCACAGGTATCTAGAATGGAAATGAACGTAGTGGTTAAGAACCCAGAGTTTGTGTTCGTGGCTGATTTGTCGAGGGCAGATGCCCCAGCCCTGGTGCTTACAACACAGTGTGAACTGTCAATCAAAAACGGTCCGGAGCAGCAGCACATGACCGCTGCGGTAAAAGACTTGCACGTGAAGGCCTGTCCTTTTCTTCCAGACAAAAGAGATGGCAAGATCACCACAGTAAGATGATTTTGTGATTCTTTATACTTAAAAAGATTTGGAATGGCAGTTTTCAAAGTTTTTGCCTTTTATATTTGTGTAAAATTAATAGCAGTAACAGAGAGACCTCTCAATGAAGCCGTGCTGCTTCGGGAGAAGCTGGAGGGAAGCCGTCCAGAAGACACTTCTCCCTTTGCCTGGCTATTTTTTAAAACGCATTTTAGAGTAAAACACGGTTCTTTGTAAGGAGGGAGCCTGTCTCTATTGTATGACTTCAGTATGTTTTACCAGTCAGATGCAAATGGAACTAACTAAATCCTAACCAGTCCATTGCAAGAAAAATAGTGTGGTTCATCTCCAGCTCCTTATGTGTAGTTCCATTAATTGACAGAATGCCCCCTTTTTGCATGTGGACACATTAGCTCATTTCCCTTAAAGCGTACCTAAACTTTAACTATTTTATTTTTTAGAATTCAAACATATAGGTGATAATAGTGAACTTTTTATTTTATTAAAGTGCCTGTGTCTACACTTAAACGGGGTATGTCACCAGCGACCCACTTATCCAACTATTCGCATAGGCACATAGCAGTAGTTCACTTTTTTTTTGAGGCTCTGTTCCTGAGTGTTTGGTGCAACAACAAGCTCTGCTCCTTTGTGTTTCAAGCCCCTACCTTGGTGCTTTTGCACTGACTGGCCATGTCAATTAAAACAGTGGCCACAGAACGGGGTGGAGCTTGGGGTGCAACGAGAGCAATGGTGGTGCCCTCATTGCATCAAACGTCTCTCATGTACAGATTTGCATGCACGGATTTGATCAGTCAGTTTAGTGATCAGTGCAGGGATGGGGGTTATTAAGCATGGAGACTAGTGTGATACCTGGCACCCCTGCTGATCGGCTTTTTCCAGAGTAGCTGTGGTGCCGGAAGTCAGCATTGGAACTCCACAACTCTACCCACTGTGCAGTAGACAGAGCTGATTACTGCAGCTCTTCTACCATTGAAGTCAATCGGAGCAGTGCTGCAGTCACAAGTTCTGTCTATGTCCAATGGACGGAGCTGTAGTTCTGGCATCAACTATATAAAACAGCTGTGGGGCGTTCAGATATTAATGGCCTACCTGAGCATACGCTGAGCAGTAGTCCAAGTCTCTTTGTAACCTAACTAACAATGTGGACTTTGGTGGTAATTCAGATGAAACATCCAAAGTCAATTTGCATAAAACTTTGTTTCAATACTGTACGGAGCGAGTATTAGAATGTATTGGCTCAGATGAGCCGAAGTTATTACTTCGCGAAGTCTCGCGAGATCACTTTATACTATCGTAATAACTTCATAAATTAAAGGGTTTCTGTCACCAGTTTTTTCGGTATGAATCAGGCTGACATTAGAGATGTGCTAATGTCACCTGATTCCAAATATATATCTGTTTTATTTACTGGTGCCCCCATTTTTATATAAAATGAACTTTTATTTTATGCTAATAAGGCTCCTAGGTGCAAGGGGCGTTACCCCTGCTCCTAGAGGCTCTGTTGATTGACAGGACCAGGCAGAGAAGAAACACTCCATTCACCATAGCTTTTAAGGACCTTCAATGATGTCATGACCATGTGATCAGTCACATGGTTTAGGAGGAGACAGGCTATTTGTGTGATCCTAACCATGTGACTGATCACATGGTCATGACATCATTGAAGGTCCTTGCAAGCTATGGTGAATGGAGTGTTTCTTCTCTGCCTGGTCCTGTCAATCAACAGAGCCTCTAGGAGCAGGGGTAACGCCCCTTGCACCTAGGAGCCTTATTTGCATAAAATAAAAGTTCATTTTATATAAAAATGGGGGCACCAGTAAATAAAAGAGATATATATTTGGAATCAGGCTGACATTAGCACATCTCTAATGTCAGCCTGATTCATACCGAAAAAAACTGGTGACAGAAACCCTTTAATTTATACTGTAAAAAAAAAAAACATTTCCCGAACTCGGATTCGGTTCCAAGTGGTACTTCGCCTCATGTGAGCCAATGCATTCTAATACTGTACGGAGCGCTCGCTCTGTACAGTATTAAAACAAAGTTCTATGCTCATCCCTAGAATAAACACAATCCATAACTGAAGTGTCTGCTATGTTACAGCACTCTCAACACCGTTTTAATATAGAACCTGTTCTTTTTTTTTAATAGATCTTACAGCCATGTGATGTGTTTTTCCAAAGTGTTCAGTCTAATGGTGGACCGCAGAATATTGAACTTTCAATAAAATCACTCATGTTAAAGGTAAGCATTTTTCTATTGTATATTTCAGGTGAATGCATTTAGTAATGTATTTGCCATATTTTTCGCTTTATAAGATGCAACTGATGATATGACATACCCCAGGTTTTGGAGGAGGAAAATAAGAAAAAAATATTTTCCATCAGACCTCCTATCAGATCAGACCCCCACATAAAAATCAGGACATTGGATCAGACCCCCATATGAGGACATGATATCAGACACCCATATCAGACCTTAGGTCAACCCTCCATGTCAGAACCCCATCAGACCTTATATCAGCCCTTTATGTCAGACTTCAAATCAGCCCCCAATGTCAGAACCCCATCACCCCCCTCCCCCAAGTGGTTTATTTTTGGCACAGTCCACAACTTTCTAGACATACAGGCTGATGTTCACGAATACCAAAAGGGCCAAAAAATGTTTCCACAGAATAATTTGGTGCAACCATCACAAGTTAGGCATATCATGTCATACATGTTGCAGGATAAAATTAAAACTGGTGCAATTTATTCACAAATACCATGCTCAGATGTATTTTTCTCTATTTTTTTAACAGGTCTCTCCAGTCATTATAAATACAGTGATCACTATCACATCCGCACTGTCCACTTCCAGAAAAGAATCAATAAGTGAGGCCACTAGTCCAGTTCCACCAGATCTTTGGAAAAAGAAGGATTTAAAGGATTTAAAGTTCTGGTTTCTTGAAGAAGGAAATGAGAAGGAAAACAAAAATAGTGGCATTGACCAGATTGTCTTAACCGGAGAAAAATTAGATTTGAGCATTGACTCAATTATCATAACTCTAGAAGCGGGTGTTGGCCACAGAACACTGCCCATTCTTCTAGCAAAGTCCTCATTCAAAGGAAATGTTAAAAACTGGACCACCCTTATAAACCTGTACTGCCAACTTGAGCTAGAGGTACATATTCTCAGACCTATAGTCAACAACATTATTCATTTTTCTCTGGCAGAACCGAAGTATCAATTAAACAGGTTGTACAGAATTAGAAATTCTTTTTTTTTCGATTCTTGTAAAACCCATAAAATGTTACTGTTGGGTCCTGCTATGTTTCTGTGTATACAACATCTCCCTGTTCTATATGATAGCTGCGTAATGAACAGTAGTTTGAACCCGCCTTTGTTTTCTGCAGGTGCATTACTACAATGAAATATTTGGTGTTTGGGAACCTTTGCTAGAACCTCTAGAAGTGGAGAAAAGTGATAACTTCCGACCTTGGAGTCTTGAAGTTAAGGTAACATTTTTACAAATTAGAACTGAAGCCAAAAGCTAAATTTGTATCACATCGTTTTAATTGGGAAATGCATCATAAATTATGTAAAAAATTTTAAATCTGATAAAAATAAATTTTTGCAAAAATTCTAGTTTTTGTTATGCCTTCTTCTTCCCCTGGAAAAATGCATGACTGACAGTTCATAGCATACCAGTTATAGATGAAAACCTCCATGCTGCAGTGCTAACTATAAGCTTTAAAGGCATTCCACCTGTCCTTATGCCCTATACGACCCCATTGACCCCCTCTATGTGACAGAACTTACTGCTCGGTAAGACATTTGAATGGCCGACGTAAAGCCCTGCATTGTCTGCTGCAGGAAAACGTATGCATAGACACCACAATAACAGCTGAACGCCAGGGTTAAAGAAGCAAGACTTAAATTGGGGTTGTATTCAAGATACAGCCCTTTTAGTGGGTAGTCCTCCTTCTTTAAACGTTACAGCAGGATAGACACCCGCAGCTCCAGTGTTAGTTGTTACATGCAGCATATGATTTTTCATGTATAACTGGAAGTACATCTCTTGGTAAATTCCTCCCATTTTAAGCTTTTGATAACAATAATGTTAATTCTAGATGAAAAAGAAATTAAGGAAACAAATATGTGAACTTGATGGTGAAGAGGAGAACTACAAGATACCAGACTATGTTACTGCAATAAACATTTTTTCTAAAGACCAGCTAAACATCACGCTGTCCAAATGTGGGATTTTAACCCTGACTAACCTGGGACAGGTAAGAAGCTTCATAAATCATTGTAAGCATTTTCATTTGTTCGCCATGGACTTAAGAGGTGGTTGCTAAATATTTGGCTGACAACTATCTTCCTGGACACCCCAGTTCACAAGCCTGTTTTGCTTAGGCTACTTTTACACTAGCGTTTTCAATTCCACTATTGAGTTCCGTCATAGGATCTCAATAGCGGAGGAAAACGCTTCCGTTTTGTTCCCATTCATTGTCAATGGGGGCAAAACTGAGCTGCACGAAACGGAGTGCACTAAAATGCATTCCGTTCTGTTTGGTTGCGATCATGTGCTAGAATAACACTGCAAGCATCGTTTTTCTGTCCGCGATGTGGTGCAGAGCAAGACGGATCCGTCCTGACACACAGTGTAAGTCAACGGGGACGGATCCGTTTTCTCTGACACAATAGAAAACGGATCCGTCCCCCATTGACTTTCAGTGGAGTTCATGACGGATCCGTCTTGGCTATATAAGACATTATACAACTGGATCCGTTCATGACGGATGCAGATGGTTGTCTTATTGTAACAGAAGCGTTTTTGCAGATAAATGACTGATCCGCAAAAAGCGCTAGTGTGAAAGTAGCCTTAGTTAAAACGGGTGTATTTAACACACTTACTGGGGGGACTTACTTGACAGGTAGTATTGCAAGTTAGCTTTTGTGAATCCTGTTCTGCCCAGCATAAAAAAATTCCTTCTCCAATCTCTAGAGCGAGATATAACTATATATTTCTATGAATTTGGAAGTAGGGATGATTGACTAAAAAGTGTCTTAGCCACTCCACCTGCTTCTCTAGGAGATGGCCGCACTGAGGAGATGGGAGCTGCTGGGCATGTTAGTCCACCACAGAATGCAGAAGAAGGTGGGACCAGCAGTATAAACAGCAGGGGACGCTACCAGAGTGGAAAATGTAATGCCCTATTCATTGCATAGTAATGCTTTTCATGGGATAACCTCTTTAAATCTGTCACTAAGGCAAAGATCATTCTAATAGTTTTTTAATGTAACTGTTCTTATCGAATTGCAGTTCTGTATTTGTTGTTTAAGTTCTGTTGACCATTTTGTGCCACAGGCATTTGCCGAAGCAGCCAGCAAAACATCAGATATCTTCAAAAAGGATCAAGCTCCGTTTGTGATCAAAAATTTGCTGGGCCTCCATATTTCTGTCTTTCCAAGTGACTCATTTACTGCTTTAAATGTTGATCCAAGCTTAAAGAGCATAGAATTGGATGATGGGGAGAGTCTTAGCATGGATTATGTCCGTACCAAAGCCCAGACTGATCAGTTTTCTGCTATGACCAGTCTAAGCAGCAAACACTTCTACATGCAGCTCAGTAAGTTACCAATGCATGCCTTGAAAAAAAAGTCTCTCTTTCTAATTTTTACAAGCCTTTTATTGATATAAACAAAAAATTTCTGTTAAAAGCAGAGTTGTTAGAAGGGTTATCTATACCCTAAAAATACATGTCTGAAATATTTAATATCCATACCATTTGCTGCTTCTGACATCTGCTCACCGGAGGTTCCTGCCTCGTCATGTGTCATTGCACAGCAGTGATGTCACCAGACGCCATGTAATCTTGGCAATCAGCACAGTAGACAACGTAGTTGCAGGTAGTGACTGGCATCTCTTTGAAATGGCAAAAGAAACTTGCAGCCTGAAGTAGTGTGCATTACTCTAATGGTGGATTATGGTGTACAAACAATGCACATCACCGGAGACTGCCATAGAATGCACTGTTAAAGATGGCAATTTAGTAATTTTTTCAGCCAAGAAAAGGCTGTTTGGGGCAGAAACAGCATTTTTAATGAAGATTTGAATAGAACTTTGTTTTTTATGTCTCTAGTCCTTGAATCATTTGTCCATTTGTACACAGTTTAGTGTCAGGATGAATGTATAGTCCTTGTTGGAGGACCCAATATTAAAATGAGCATTTTATGATCCTAGCTAGAGATTGAGAGAGCTGATGAGTCTAGTGTATTTACATGATAAACCCACCTAGTCTAACTCACATGCACCTTTTAAGGGATCTTCACACGGCGGGTTTTACAGCGTAATTTTGGTGTGGACAGCTGTCGAAATTTGCAGAAATTAATTTCAATGGAAAGCAGTGCTGAGGATCGTGGAGCGGCAGCTTAAGGCCATGGCTGCCCTGGAAAGGAACATTTCTACTCTCGGCGCGGCTGCGGCTTATGCTTGGCAGTTCCTTCTATTGGAATGAATGGGAAGCAGAAAGGACGCAGCTGCTGTTGGATTTTACTCTGTAAAACCTGCCATGTGAATGTCCTCTTAGTGTACCTACTCCCCTGACAATGCTCAGTACAAGCTATATAGCATGTTATTTGGGTGTGCGGAGACTGAGTTTATCTCATGAGTACACTTAGACTCATGAATGCTTTCAGTCTTTTACTAAATGCCCATTTTCATATCAGGCGGGAAAACTTCCAAAAAAATACAGTTGTACTGACATGGATTTTCAAAGTACACCAGCCTCATCAGGTCTATAAAGTCTATTCAATAATATATGCATATTGCAAAATCTAGTGACAGATCATATTTAACTGTGATGGAGGTTGAGTTTGTAGAGATGATGAGAGATCTTTGGTTGACACAACATCTAGCAATTGTACAATAATAAAAAAGGTGTTATTAAATCCTCTAAAACCAAACTGATTATTATCCTCCATACCAGCTCCTTGGAATCATTCTTCTAGTGACAAAATTCCTTTAACCAAAGTGGGTCGAAGCCTTTACTGTGTAAGACATTCCGATTCTGGAGTTGAGCGATACATTGTCTGTCAAATAGATTCTGTGGAAGGAACAAAATTTATAACAATACGGTCACCATTACAGGTATGGCAGATCATCTTGGCTGTGATCACTTTCTACTTGCAAAATGGACAAGAATAAGACATGTTTTATAATTTGTGGAATGGCCTTGCGGTTGTGGACAGCACACAGATGACATTTTTGCGGCCCCATAGAAGTGAAGAGCCCTGCATGCTAGCTGCAAAAAATGTGCATCAGATGCAGACCAACTATACGGTTCTGTGCTTGAGCTATAAGTCATTTCTCTCAGCCAGTACTTTGTTCTGTACAGATAAGGGGTAAGAACTCTGAAACGGCTGCCTCCAGTTGGGTATCTCTAGTTAGGCTGTAATATCTTAATTTGCATAGCCAACATGCTGTCATTTTTACTTAGCATTACAGGTTAGCAAAATGTTTTACCATAGCCTTCACTGGCACTATTATTTAGTCAATTTTATCATTTTATTTTACTTTGCAGATTAGAAATCACTTTACGGTAGCATTTGAAGTTTATCATGAAGACACATGTTTGGGCACTGCTGAACCAGAAAGTGACTTTAACATCCCGTTGTCAACTTACAGGTATAGTTTGTTTCTGTCTGTGCAAACTAGGTATTCCAAATGGGAATTCACGGCCACATCAGGACTGTGAGAATTATTATATTCATATCTGTTAGCCAGTAGCTTTAAGGGTCTATGATATTCATTACCCCTAGATTTTTTAATGCAAAACATGCTGTATAATTAATTGGCAGTTTTGAAATTGAAAGCAGCCATCTGATTGTTTGCTATGGGCAACATTTATACTACTTGAGCTTATGTTGCTGGAGTTATTATTTGTATGGTGCATCAGCACTGATAAGTCTCCCTGAGCACATTGACAAATGTGTTTCCCTTTTTGTAGCTGTGTCCTACTTTTAGTAGGCTACTTTCACACTTGCGTTTTAATATTCTGGTATTGAGTTCCGTCATAGGGCCTCAATACCGGAATAAAATGCTTCAGTTTTCTCCCCATTCATTGTCAATGGGGACAAAACTGAACTGAAGACAACGGAATGCTCCTAAAAGCATTCCATTCAGAGACCGGAGAGCAAACCGTAACATGCTGCGGTTTGCTCTCTGGTCCAGGCATCCGCACCAAGACGGATCCGTCATGACCCCCAATGCAAGTCAATGGGGACGGATCCGTTTGGTGTGACACAATGCTAAACGGATCCGTCCTCCATTGACTTTCAATGGAGTTCATGATGGATCCGTCTCCCTGCAATTTCCCCTCCCTCCAGCAGGTGGCGCTGTGGGTAAACTTACCCTTGTGCACGCCGTCCTACTCGTCAGGACGCTGGTCAAGTCCAGAGCTGCTGGAACAGGTAAGTGTCTGTGTATGTTTATGTGTATGTGTGTGTATGCGCTGCTCCGGCCCCACATGTGTTCATGCGGCAGCACGGATCCGGCGGCACCCTTCAACTGCCGGATCCGTGCTGGCGCTGGTGTGAAAGAGGCCGTATACAGTTCCTCATTTAGTTGTTAGTTTATCTCTGATTGATTAGATTAAGACCACAGAAAGGGTTGTCTCAGAATTACAGTTTATCGCTTATCTCCAGGATAGGTGAAAAGTATCTGACTGGTGGGAATCTAACCATTGGAGTTCCATGTCCCCATTTGAATGGAGTGGCTGCTGCTCTATTTACAATCTGTAGGACTGCTGAAGAGAGCTGAACACTACACAGCTATCTTCAGTCTGCTGAAGTGCATATGTTTGACTGCTGCTGTATTCAGATGGGGAATACAGAACCTCAATCTCATTATTGGTGGGTTTCCACTCTTACCCAACTGGTCAGATTCTTATCACTTATTGTGTAGTAAAGCAATAAGTTATAATTCTGGGACAGCCCCTTTAAGATGCTGGCTGTAAAATGGAAACTACATTAAGTTATACTATTGGTACACATCTATTTACCTTTTCAAAAGTAATGAGTTTATTTTGTTTGAAGGGATTATCCTATTATTTATTATTATTGCAAAAAATCAGACATCATATAGTTCAAGCCTTGTATCTCACATTCATTTACAGATCTCCCCAATCGTTGCTCTAATTGCTCTGCTAGATTTATTTCAAGCTGGCAGCTTTAGGGTGTGTATCCTTTTTTGCTGCATATCTCTCTCTGTCACAGCTCAGGAAACATGTCCTGTAACTGTCAAAACTTTTAACAGAAGATATGGCTGCATGGCTCCATTTATATGTTGTCCCATTTAGGATTTTGACTCTGGACTCCAGTGATGCAAGGCCCATTTTACAGTTTACAAGTTACATGCAAAACAGTACATTTATAAATATAAATAAATATTATTTATTAGAATAGTCCATTCAGGGAGGTGAGAGGCAGGTTGAGAAGCAGTGCTTTAGCAGTTACAGTTAGTACTATGTATTTCTACTTCAATCTGCTGCTGAGTGGATGCAGTGGTTACACCATGTGACCGCTACAGCCAATCATATTGGAAGTGGGTCATTGGCAACACACTGCTTGCCCCTTCGATCCTCAGCAGTTACAGTTAGCACAATGTTTGTCTGCTTCAACCTGCCAATGATTGGCTAAGGTGGTTACATCATGTGACTGCTGCAGCCAATCAGAGAAGTAAGTCCTTTGTACTTGCCTTTTATATATTAGTATGATTTGAGGCTAACTAGAAAAATAATAATATAAAATATGTATTAAATAAAATTAGGGTTATAAATGCGTATCTTACTAGACTATCTATTTATTTTTCTCTTTTAGATCTACACTGTGCTTCAAACCAGCCCTTGAAGAGTATGAGAAATGTGAGGGAATTGACTTTGAAGAGTTCTTGAAAAATCAAGGCTCACTGTTGGGGAGAAAATGTCAGTCCCGTAAAAATAACACAGATTCTTTCATTGTGAACGTTGTCCCCGTGATGGACACTCTAATATCCTCTGCTTGTACTGATGAGAGATGGGATCTGCCATATATTGTTCATTTGTGGCCAAGTGTTGTTCTTCATAATTTGCTTCCTTATCAAGTAGCATACTCTCGTGAGGTATGTGCACATATTTCAGCAAAAATTGTATACTAAGACCACAAAAGTGTTACCTCATACTATCTCTCTATTTTCATAAATAAAATAATTCCGACATAATAACCAACCCTGCCAGCATGATCAACCCTATTAAACCACATATATGTCCGGTAGGGTTGATCATGCTGATTAAAACAAAACCTTAGTTATCTTTAGTGGCAACATTTTTCATCAGCATTTTTATTATGTTAATAAGCCCCTTTGAGCACCAAGGGGTGGGCTGAAGGCTTGGAGCACCGCTATTCTAATGCTTTAACGTCATCATACGTCCCCATGACTCATTTTCAGTTCATTTTAAAACTGTTTTTGCTGAAATTCTACAGCATATCAGAGTTAGAACCTACTCGTTTGTAACCAGGGAGCCAGTCTATATATCATGCTGCCCATAGTGTTAACTGTAGGGTCTCCTGGTAGTATCCAGCTCTGCTGAAGCTATCAATGTATTTGTGGAACATGTGAGGGGGACACATTGTTGAATGTGTAGGTAGTGTGGTGCTGTTGGCCACTGATGCTGTATCTAACTTTACACCGGGGATACTGCTTCTGTCACTTAAGGTGGCTATACACATTTACACATTAGAGTAAAGTTGATCAAATTGAAGGCTTTCAACCAAAACGAATGTTCATCAGTAGAAATTTAACAATCATTTTAGCTGACCTATTATAGACTATTGTGATTCAAAAAGAATTTGCCTGCATTTAATATTTTCATCCTATAATTTGTATAGCCATGTCTGTGAAATGAATGTTCAACTGCTGTTCAACTATCAACCATCTTCTGTCTAATGTGTGTGTCCAGCTTTAGTTGATTACAGTTACAACATATCCTGCTACACTTTGATGATACAAATGATGGAACAGTTGCCTACCTTATTGTTATAAGGCAAGCCATGCTGTAGCTAGAAGCACTGTAGTGCTGTTACTAATAACACTGCCTGTATAATCTATGAAGCAGCCTTCCTCAGTATCTACAATATTTCAGTTCTAAATTGCTACGCTGCTGCTGTGAAGTTAATGGCAGTATAAACAATAAAGTAAAACTAATTACTACGTATTGAAGCACACGCAGGGGTTTTATTGTTTTTAATCAGCATTCAAAGCATTGACATGAAAATTTCTTTTTTCAGTTAAAATAAAAGTTAAGAGTTATCTGAGTTACAGAAAAATGCAAGTCAGCCCCTATAGATGCTCTAAAATGAGAAAAGAATTAATACTCACCCCTTTTTTTCCCCTGCTTATTCCGGTGCTGCGCTCTGGTACTGAGATCATTTTCCTGAATGCAGCAGTGACATTTCGTGCACACAGGTCACTGTGCAGCCAGTCTCTGCCCTTAGCAGAACATGGGATATCACTGCTGAGACCAGTGATTGGCTGCAGCGGTGACCTGTGTGCACAGAGCATCACTGCTGTAGTCAAATCAAACAGCAGCAAGGGAGGACTGGAGTGCAGGCCTGGAAGAAACAGGGGAGAAAAGGGATGAGTATTAATTCTTTTTGTATCTACTAGCGCTGCCTGAATTTTTTTTTTATTTGAACAACCACTTTAAGTTTTAATTTAGTTAGGCAGAAGTAACATAAGTTCATTTTTGGCATTTGTTCAAGTTTTGAGTTAAAACATTTACATGCCATACTAGTAACATAGTAACAGCAAGAATTTAAAGGCCACTGTCACTAGGAAATTCACTGTTAAAGAAAGCACAATGTTTTGTAGGGCCAGCTCAGCTGAATGTTAAGATACCTCTCATTTAGTACAAACGTACTAATCTGCAAATGAGCTGGCAAGTGCACTGAGGGTGAACCCTAACCTCACATAGTCTTGTACTTCCTGCTTCATCTGCCAGTCATTTTCTCTCCTGTATTGTTGGTAGGGCCAGGCAAGATGACTATACAGGAACCTGGCCCTGCCAATGAAGAAGGAGATGGAGGGTCGGCAGAGGATGCAGGAAGGGCACAGAATGCTCATTTGCAGATGGATTAAGGCCAGGGGTCACGCGTCAGCTGTCGCGGACAGGATCACTGAGTAGCGGTGATCCCATAGAAATGCATAGGATCAGGCAGTCACAGGAAATCCAACACGGCATGATTTCAGCTGTAGCATGGCTAGTGTCACCATGTAGCCCTAGCCTAAAAGTACCTTTTCTCCAGAATCAAACAAGTGAAAGGTAGACGTATGTTCAGCTGAGCTAGACCTACAAGGCATTGTGCCTTTAATTGTACCATTCGGTATCATTTTACAGTTTGTTGTTATACATATTTATATTTTTCACAGGGTGCCGATAATGACCGTGTCGTGATAGAAGATGGATGTTCAGTCCAGATACACAATGCAGTTGTAGATGAAACCAAACTGAGATTGAGATTATCAAATTATCTTGATCTCAACTGGGAAGTCAAGTATCACATCCAAAGCAAGCAGCCAGACATTCACTTTATCACATTCCTCAGCATCTCAGAGCTGGAGAAGGCAGAGCTGGACATTGCTGTCCATGTCACGTACACTACTGGGCAAACTATTCTAGCGATTCATAGTCCCTATTGGATGGTGAACAAGACCGGGAGAATGCTACAGTATAAGGCTGATGATGTCCACAGAAAACATCCCGCTGACCACAAGAAACCCCTGCTTTTCTCCTTTAAGCCAAAGAACTTTTTTCAGAATAACAAGGTATCATTATTAATGAAATAGAAATTGACATCCAATTGGCACATTGGACGCCAAAATTCTTTGACATGTTAGGGTTTTCAAAATTCAATTTATTAGTAGGCACACGCCTCTTAATAAATTTGTTGCATATTCTGCTGTCCATGCTGGTGTAGATTTCAGGTGTAATATGTGTTTTTTTTTTGGCACACCTGTTGTTAAAGGAGTCAGGCCATGGAGGTCACTACCTTGGCTGGCATCCTCCCGCCAATGTTTTGAAAAAGTGGCAATGGTTTAGAGAAAAACAAAGTCACAAATTTTGTTGCAAACTGACACTTGCAACAAAATCTTCAACTTTTCTGCGCCAGAAAACAGTCTTAGAGCCATAATGGGTGACCCCTATTGCTTGTATAAAATCTATTTATGGTAGTATTATGAGGTGATTTAAAGATAGCAGTGCAAGAAATGCTTGAATCAATGACTTTGAAATGTATTTATATAGAAACATGATGCTCTATAGAAACCAACCAGCATGTCTCGTTTAACTGGGTTCATCCTGCCTTCAGCTGCCAAGCGCACATGCAATAGGTCAGTCAGTTTCATAGGTACAAACCTGCTGACAGATGCACTGCAACAGTGTCTGGTTTGGGTTCCATCATTGGGACTTGACTGGTACAAGTTCCAGTTATGTCATCTAGGCTAGAGAATGTGAGATACTGTCAGATGTGGACACTCCTGTACTGTTGGGGCCTACAGATGAGTCCTGGCATGACAGGAGCTAACAGCCTCTGGTCTGGGTACCGTCTCATCAGAACCTGATAAGTTTGGGTTCTGGTAAGTCAGCTGGGTGAAGCCCTCCATCCAGCCCACTCTCCCTTTATTGTGTCCGTGTCTGGTACTGCAGCTCAGATAGATGTGGTTACATGAGTCAGACCCCCACAATCAAACATTTATAAATTGTAGAAAAAAAATAAATTCTGAGGCTGCCCACAGTATTTTTGTTCAAATTGCAAATGTTACATAAGTCAGACACTACAGTTACGCACCATTGATGTTTATCTCTCCTAATTTACTATGTTTTATAAATGAGTAAATATCAAATAATTTATAGTGTAAAATATTATTTAAGTTTGTGATCATCTTCATGATCATTTTATATTGTCGTATCATTTAGTGTTTATATGCTGCTTTCACAGGTACAGCTCATGATAACTGACAGTGAATTGTCTGATCCCTTTTCCTTGGATACTGTTGGTACCCATGGCTCGGTAAAGTGCAAGAGTAGACAGCTGGAGTACCAGGTAAGTACACCTTTAGTTTTTGGAAATAAACACACAGGCATGTATGTGAACATGTTCATAATTTGCCCTATTGTCCTTTTTTAGGTTGGTGTCTCCATTTATGCCAGCAGTTTCAATCTCACCAGAATTGTCACTTTCACTCCATTTTTTATGATTGCCAATAGAAGCGTTTATAAGGTGGACATCATTGAAGAGGGCTCCGAGAGAGTTGTTGTAGCTGGCTCAGGACAGGTGAGTGTTATTTCAAGTAATGTTAAAGTCCCATTCCTATTCTATTACTTGTATATGGTTGTCTCACATGGCATTCAAGTTATAAATCGTATAAAATGAAACATATTTAGCCTTTACATGCTGCTATAAACATGATCCGCTGAAGAGTTGTGACATTTACTTAAACAGCATGGTGCCACCTGGTGTTCAAGTGTATAGCAGTCTGTACCACCATCTACTGAGCTTTGTGGTGCTGGTCACACATGCACATTCACTCTTCTCACAGCCAGAGCAGTTAATAGAAATAATTTTCCTGTGTCTTCCCTAAAGAAAGCTCTTTAGATAAAATTTATTAGTGTGATGGTATAAGGGTCAAAAATACAGTATGCTTAATAGTGAATTCAAACATCATGGTCAAAACATGTTATTTTCCCTGCATTTTCCAAAAAATCGCAATAAAATGACATGCATTTTTGCCACTATTTGTGCAGCATTGTGGCAAAACTGTAATATTTCAATGATTTTCTGGAAAAATTGTCACAATATTCTGGAAAAACGGTCACTATTTCACTGTTATACAGCAAAGAAGAAGAAAAGCGGCACTCACCAAAGTTATTCCTTGATCTTCAGGCTTTGCTTCAGGCTGCAAAAAGCATTAAAACAGGGTTACTGAGCGGACGCCATTCAGTGCATGCCGGAATGAGCAGCGACGGCCGTTTCGCGCTAATTGCGCTTCCTCTGGCCGCTCAGTAACCCTGTTTTAATGCTTTTTGCACAAGAAATAAAAGCCTGAAGATCAAGGAATAACTTTGGTGAGTGCCGCTTTTCTTCTTCTTTGCTGTATTATACTACAAGTCTTCACTGGATTTGCGATGCAGAGCACCACAAAGTGGTTATCTCCTGTTTATTGGTCTTATACATCTGAGAGTCGTGTGTTTATTCAACATCAATAGTAGGTAGTGCCATCTCTTGTTCTTCTTTTTACTTATTTTGTACTATTTCACTGTTAATGTGCTGTTGGAACAACATCAAAAATGCATCTGGTTTCTGCAGCAGTTTTCAATGCGGTTGTGGTTTTACATTAGTTTTAAATGTTTCTCCTGTAAAAACCAGATTGAACACGTTGCAAAACCACATGAAATTTTTTAGATATGGTTTTGCTGCAACTTCAACTACACTTTAAAGAGAATCTGCCACCGCGATTTTGGACCATTATCTACTGTAATACATGCGTAGTACTGCAGAAATGGAATCCAGATGACTATTTTTTATCTCCAGCTGTCAGCACTCAAAGCTGCACTGAAATACATAGTCAGGACTGCTTTGCAATTCTAACATAATGGAGAGGACTCGTGTGTGTGTGTGTGTGTGTGTGTGTGTATGCACAGCAGTCCTGACAGTGTATTTCAGTGCAGCTCTGAGCACTGACAGCAGGGAATGGGGGCAGTAGGAAAATAAAAAATTGTGATCCGGACTCCTTATCTACAGTACTACTCATGAACTACTGTATATAGTTGTCCAAAATAGGGCAGACAGATTCTCTTTAACTGGACCATGTGAAAGCACCCTGCTCATATAGCAATTTATTGTTGAAGTTATTGCAAAATTTGAACCAAAACCCTATCATTCTCATGAAATCATATCACTCCTTTAGCATTTTGCCATAGTTTGGCAGTAGTCAAAGCAAAATACCATGACATGACAACTACATGAGAATATAACCTAAGGCCTTAGGCCCTATTCACACGACCGTATGTATTCAGTGATGCGTATAAAAACAGAACAGAAGATATACGGAAAGTCTTCCGTAGTGTTCCGCAATTTTGCGGACCCATTGACTTTAATGGGGCTATGGACGTGATTTTGCAGCCAAGTATAGGACATGTTTCCTTTTTTTTGCGGGAGAACTACCATAATATATGGATGCGGAATGCACACGGTGTGCATTCTGCATTTTTTTTCTCCTATGGAAAAATGAATGGGTCCGTATGGTTCCGCATCTTATCCGCATTTTGCGGAAATGTACATACGGTTGTGTGAATGGGGCCTTATACTGATTAGGTATTGGATTTTCAGTGTCACATTAATAGTAGATCTAATATTAATGTGATCTAATATTAGGCTGAGACTACACTTTGCATCCACATTGCATTTATTCCTTAAGTCTTAATGTGGTCGTAGAATTCCAAGCAGACAAGAAAGTGGTTTTCCACTGGGAAAAAGTGGTGGCAGCAGCACATAGGAGCTTAAAAAATAAAAGAACTGATACTCACCTCACCTATCTCTTGCCTCTCCCATTCTGATGCTGCCTGTGCCTCCACTGGTCTATTTTATTTATTATCAGTATTTCACAAGTCATATGTCTATATGTCCTTTAGTATTTGTTTCTTTCTTCTGCAGGTTTTTTATGTAGCATGGTATGTTTGCCTTTATATCTTTATATCAATCCACCCTTCAACATGCACAATGCCATATAAGTTTATAGCATTATTTAAGTAATGTTTTATCTTTTTCTTAGTGCGTACCTTTTTGGCCTGAAAACAGCAGTCATAAATTGAGTGTTCAGGTTGAAGGCTGTCAGGTAGCCCCGAAGAACATTCATTTTAATAAACAAGACAGCTGCACCTTACTTCACCTTGGTGATAAGGTAACTCTTATATTATGCACTATATAACTTAATATATATATATATATATTATACACTACTCACAAAAAGATAGGGATATTTGGCTTTTGGGAATTTATTTATGGAAAACATAAAAAAGTTCACGCTACGGTAATTTATCATGAAAGTAGGGCATTTAAGAAGAAGCATGCAATGGTGATTTGCTCATCTCAAACAATTTATTGAAATAAAAGCCAATACCAGTGCTGGATATACCCCCACATAATATCAATGTCTCAATAACTTGTCATGTGGCCTTGAGCATCAATTCCAGCTTGACAACAATGTCTCATGCTGTTCACAAGTCGTCTTATTGTCTCCTTAGGCCTGGCATGCCATTCTTGAAGGGCAGCCCTCAGGTCATTGAGGTTCTGGGGTACAGAGTTATGAGCCTCTACACAGCGATTCAACTGATCCCATAGGTTTTCAATGGGAGTCAGGTCTGGAGAAAGTGCAGGCCACCCCATGTGAGGTACCCCAGTCTCCAGCAGCTGTTCCCTAATGATGTGACCTCGATGACCTGGCACATTGTCGTCCATGAAGATGAAATTAGGCCTGTGTTGTTCATGCAGAGGGGCAATGACTGGATTAATGATGTTATTCAAGTAGTATGGGCTTGTCACTGAACCATTCACAAAGTGTAAGGCAATTCTGTATTGACAAGACACACCTGCCCACACTGTAACACCGCCACCAAGTCTCATCTGGTGACAAGAGTAGCTGATGCATAGTGCTCTCCTTGACATCTCCAACATAGTTGGTGACCATCATTTCTGCTCAGTGTGAATCAGCTTTCATCAGTGAACAGCAGTGATGCCCACTTGTCCCTTGTCCAGAGTAGATGATGTCTGGCCCATGCAAGACGATGACACATGTGGTCAGTTACCCTTGCAGGTCATCTACCACGCAGACCACACTGATGTAAACGTTTTTTGAATGGTCTGGTGTGACACTTGGGTGGCTCTCACCTCCTTTAAATGATTCTAGGGTTGTGTGGCATTCATCATCCCGTTCTGCAGGGCATTGTTCACAATGAAATGGTCATCAGTATGGGACGTGGCCAAAGGATGTCCACTTCTATGACTTTCTGTGACTCTTCCAGTCTCTCTGTATCTCTCTTGCAACCTGCTGATGACACTCTAAGCTCAGTGGCCACTTCCTTCTGGGAACATCCTTCTTGAAGCCTCACCATGGAGAGGTACTGTTGATCAATTATTAGGTGTCATCTTGGTCAAAATGTGAACAGCATGATGAGGAGGACTGTTCAAATACCAATTCTAATTGAACCAGGAAATGTATTGGACGATTCATGGATCAAACACCTGTTGTGAATTTTGCCATTAAGCTCCTTGTCAGAGAACAGCAAGTTGTGCAAAAAGTACTGAAACATTGAACAGTTGGACATGTGTCTTCAAAAGTTTAGAGAAGGTCACATTAAGTTCAACTGTAAAGGATAGAGTGCATTTTAGGTTCATCCTGAAATTTCACCCACAAATCAAATATCCCTAACTTTTTGTGAGTACTGTATACAGTGCCTTGCGAAAGTATTCGGCCCCCTGGAACTTTTCAACCTTCTGCCACATTTCAGGCTTCAAACAAAAAGATATAGTGGAACTTCACAATTGTGACCCACTTGTTGTTGATTCTTCACCAAAAATGTAAAATGTTATATCTTTTTGTTTGAAGCCTGAAATGTGGCAAAAGGTTGAAAAGTTCCAGGGGGCCGAATACTTTCGCAAATCACTGTGTATACATACAGACCACATGCTTATCGGTGTTGCGTTGTCTTTCATCACAGCTTGGAGGTATATTAGTGGATGTCACCCCAAAAGACTACTCCACAGTCATCACTTTCTCAGACTACCTTGCAGGTTCAGCTCCTTTTCTATTAATCAACGATACAAAGTCTGAGATCATTGAATTCTGCCAGAGGTGAGTGATGTGTACATCACAACTTTGAAGAACATGGTGTGCTTGATGTAATATCTCATGCTGTTATATGATATAGTAAGTGATGTGTGACTTTTGCCTAGCAATAGTGTAGTCAGTTCTTACTAATTATTGGTATGTATGTTTTATTACTTTTTAACTGTTGCTGTGTCTAGTAGAAATAGTCAATTGGTTTTTGTGTTTTTCATTAGTAATTTGGGGGTGAAATAAAAATAATTTTGATATCTTGACACAATTTTATATTTTGTTACTGAAAGGTTTTAATAAAAATGTCTTATTTTTTATTTGTACCATTTAGCTCTATTAATGGAGAGAAGGATACCTTGCCTCCAGGAAAAGCAGCATTATTTGCATGGGAGGACCCCACTAGTGAAAGAGAATTGTACTGGAAATGTGGAACAAGTGCTGGCACTGTTACTCCTATAGAGGTTAGCACAATCTTCCAGTTATTGGACGTATAAAAAAACAAAACACAAATAAATTCTTACAACTTAATCACTTAAATAGAAAGAACAGTGTTCTTCATGTCATATTATTGCATGAAATGGGTGAATTAAAAGCTTTTTTCCAACACTAAGGCAAGCTTTCACTTGCTGATTGGTGGGGTCCTAAAGCTGGAATCCACACCAATGGTATAATGAAGATGTAACAAAGCATTTTGTAGTTCTGTGTTTCAATTGGAATTGTGCCTTGTAAAGCACCTCTCACATCCATGTGGTGTTCATATGCAACTCATCCCCCTTCACTTGTGCTCACCAAGAATGCACCCTGCCACTCCATAACATTTGTACGGGACTGCTGGAGATCGTAGAGTACAGAGCTCTGCTATTTCTATCAGTTCCATAGAGAATGAATGGAGCAGCAGGCCACAGGCTCAGCCTAACGCTTCATCGGGAGGGGAAATTGCAACCCTGTTCTCGGGATCAATAGGGGTCCTACTGCTTGGGAGATGGAATAACTTTCAAACTTGGCACAACACCTTTAAAGTGTACCTAAACTTTCAACAAGCTTTGCATTAATCAGTAATACAGTGTTAATACAGTGTGTGTACACTATTTCCGGCCACTGTATGAAATATTGTATCTGGCATTTTTAGCAGTTTTCCTCTGTACATGGTCAATGTGTAGTTTGCAGTTCCTCAAGACCTAGTAGTTGGAGACTTGCTGCCATCCACTAAGCACAGAAAGTAGAGGAGAATCTACTTCCTAACCTTTTCACAATTACTCAGAAGAAGCCCCAGGATCATGGAGTACATTACAGAGAAGTACTGACCTGTATGATTATAAATAAAGGACTTAGGAAGTTTATATCCCAGCGCATGTAGCTGCACCAGCCTGCTTGTCTGTGTGTGTGTCTCATTTAGTTCCTGGTCACCCCCCCCCCCCAAACTCACCTCTCCATAGACTTGTATTGACATGTGTAATATGAGCCTTCTGTGAAGCTGCTTCGGTCTTGAATGTGATTAAGGCATATATCAATTTGAAAGACAATTAGCCAAAGGGGAGAGGTAAACAGCTTATAGCATGAGAACTAGACATTTCTAACTGATAAGACATTACAAAGTTCTTTGTGGTTGCTTGTACTATTGATTTATGCAAAGTTGTTTGAAAAGTTAATGATCATTTAAGGATATGCAAACATTGGGGAAGATTTATCAAACTGGTGTGAAGTAGAACTGGCTTAGTTGCCCATAGCAACCAATCAAATTTCCACCTAAAGAAGCTGTGGAAAATGAAAGGAGGAATCTGATTGGTTGCTATGGTCAACTAAGCCAGTTCTACTTTACACCAGTTTGATAAATCTTCCCCAGTGTTCCCAATATCTACACAAAATCATTTCATTAGTTTGTTGAATGTAAGAATAAAATGGTGTAATTTATGTCCAATTATGATTGCCCTTCATTTCTCATTGGTGTGCCTTGACTCAAATTATGTATTGGTGTCTTTTAGGACAGAGTCGAATATCTTAGAATGGACAGTAGCATTGTCTATTTGGTGTCTTTTCTGGAGGGTTTACAACGAATTGTGCTTTTTACTGAAGACGAAAAAGTTTTTCAAGTAACTTATGACAGTGAAAAAGCAGAGCTTGCGGATCAGGAGGTCACTGTGTCGTTGTCTAACCTTGGAATTTCATTAGTAAATAATTATTCCAAGCAAGAAGTCTCTTACATCGGTATCACCAGGCAAGTTCACATTTTCTATCTTTAGGTGGATTTAGTAAGTGTGTGGGAGCTATCAAGCTGGACTCCAGGGCCTGGAGTCTATTAAAAGATTGGTTTGCGGTGATGAAAGATGAACTGAGTAATCTTTTAATGAGTGCTCCAGGATTTTATATCAATGGCCTATATTCTGGATACGACATCAATATCTAATGGGGGTGGGGGTCTGACACCCCACACTTCTGCCTATAAGCTTTGCCTTTGTTAGTGATGGAGCTTGTAAAACCAGCGCTGCTCCCATTGAAGGGAATTGGAGCAGCACAGCAGTTACAAGCTCAGTCCACTGCTGATCAGATATTGATGACCTATCCTGAGGATAAGCCATCAATAATAAAATCCCTGACAACCTCTTAAAGGGTCTATTCACAACTGATGCCATCTGCTTCCCAGTATTTTGGATGGCAGGAATAGTTCAGTCTGCAACACTTATAAATATTAGAACTGCAATGTCAAAGTCAGTGTTTTCTGTCATGATGAAAAAGGGATCCAGCTTTGCTGCGTTGGCTCCATTATAAATGGAATCAATGATGCTAGTGTGAACAGAGAGTAACATGTATGAAATCTTTCCACCTGTGTCTTTCTAAAGTAAAGAGTTAGATTTGTAATAGATCTAATAGTGTTCAGACAACTTTGTTATACATTGGGGCAGATTTACTAAGACTAGCATTTCCTACGGCAGTCTTAGGCTAAAGTTTTCGGCGTAAGAGGCAGGAAATGTATTTATTGGCACTTTTTCTGGCAGCCCGTGTGCCTGAAAATCAAATACATACCAGCTATGGGTTGGCATGGATTTGAGCTCTAATTTACGTCAGTTTCTGTAAATCTGTGGAAGGGTGCAGGGTGTTTGAAAAGTGGTGAGAAGTGTGAAAACTTGCACATTATAACACAAATATGATTTAAAACGCAAAACAAAAGTTGTACAAGTGTTGCAAAGCCATTGCCTTGCCTTTACTTATATTGATTTGTTATACCTGCACGTAGGCTATAAATGGGACTATAATATCAGAAAATGTCATTATTTAAAAACGGTTTTTACACTATATACAAAGCTAACTCCGTAATCATCCCTGCTGTTACTCCCCTGGGACAGAGCTTTAACCCATTACTTCCTGGCGATTGAAACAGTCTATAAGGTTTCTTTGCCAATTGACTCACATTCATTTATGTAACTGTTTATGCATATAATATGGGAAGGCAGTGTGTATTTCCAAGATGACCAGGGATTCTTTATTCTATATTCTGTATATTAGAGAAGTATGCCTTTAATTCTGAAGTGTTTGGATGCTATTTCATTTTAGTTCAGATGTAGTTTGGGAGACAAAAAAGAAGACAAGATGGAGGCCACTGAGTATAAAGCAGACAGAAACACTAGAAGCTGCTTACAAAGATTACAGTGAATCTTCCCCTACAGATAACAGAATTGTGGAGTTGGATGCTAATTCACAGGTACGTGAGCCCTGTACGGAGCAATTCTATTTATGATAGAGCTACCTAGTGTACTTGAAGGTTCATGATCAAAGCCTGACAAGTGGCAAATATAAGATTTACAAGTATTTATAAAGTATGGAGCATTGACTGCCCGTCCTTCAGATTTGCAAGGTTTCCTGTTATCAAAAAGAAATTCATACAGTTCCTGTTTTTTCATCTGTGCTGTTGTGTATGAATGTTGCAGGTGTGCCTTACACCTACATTGACTGGCATGAAATTCCTACAACCACCTTTGGGACCAGTGAGAAGAAGCTTTCTGCCAGCTTTGAAGGTAGAATACTCTGCCTCTGCTCATCAAGCATCTATCAGACTGCAGGTCTACAGAATACAGGTAAAGAAATGATCTTTTATGCTAGTATCACTGAATGATGAGTTTTACATAAAATCATAACTATGTCATCATTCATCATCAAAATATGCAGTTGGCAGTGGGAGATAGAGTGCCAGACCAGATGGTGCAATTTCCAAAGGAACTATAAGTCGCCCACATCAATTCCTGGAGAGTCCGTTAGTGACCGATAATATACTTTTATCACGGCATTCACTAACAGGCCTTAGGCTAGGCCATCGTGTGTATGCAGCTGAGCTTTTGCTCTAACAGCCCAGAATGGCAGAAGTGACGATACCCATAGTTTAACCCCTTAGATGCCACAGTCAATTGTGACCCCGGCATCTAAGTTGTTTAGAGGGAGGGGGGCCCTTTCTCAGGCAGTACCATTGCTGCAAATGCAATTACAGGGTGGCACTATCTTAGTATGAATGAATAATTATTCATCCCCATATGGAAGAGCAAATCCACACGATATATAGGTTTAAAATGTTAGCCTAGTTTATTAAATAAGATAAAATATATAATAAAAAATATATTAAAATATAGCTGTATAATGAATGTAGGCAAATAAATAAATAAAAAACAGGTGATTGTATTTTTGGGATAGGAGAGTCACTCTTAAAGGGGTTGTCCGAGTTATGAAAAAAAATATATAGCACTGTAAATCTGATGGGCAGCAATATATAACTAAGTTAAGCAAGTTTTAGGCAAAAAAAATCCATATTTCCTAATTTCCCTGGTTCTCTTCTGGTCTTTGTTTACATGCAATAACAACAATCTCAGCCCCTCCCCCTTCTCCCCCCTCTCTGCAAAGGGAATGAATACAAGTGCTGAGTGACATGTCTGCCTGCTGGAATACTCAGCAGCATGTTGTATGTGTAGGACTACAAGTCCCAGCTGTACAATGACAATGCTGATACACACAGGAAATTCTCCCTACCTGTTCTTGTACAATACAATTCCTCTATAGCTCCTTGCCCAGCATTTGTCTCCTCTCACTGCTGCAGCTACTGTTTGTTCTAAAGCCTTGAGCCCTCAGTGTGTTCTGGCTGAAGGGGTTAATGTTTTATCTGAAGGAATCCAGGGAGAGAGCAGATAGCAGGAGCCCGGCAAAGAAAGGGGGCGTGGCCAGTGACGTCTCGTGTACAGACTGTTATCTGAACTCTGAGGCTTGTACACGAAACATCATAGACCAGGGAGATAAGGTGACATCACAGGTCATGTGACCCTCAGTCAACTCTGAGAAACCAGCAGCTTTAGAAACACAAAGTATATGGGAAAGTTGTTATACCTGACAAGTTAGAAACATATAAAGAACAAAAAAATAACTCGGACAACCCCTTTAATGCTGAATCAGCACTCCTTTGTGTTGTCCTGAAGGGCTTACTTTCACAGGTAAGTAAAACTTATAATCACAGATAAATTAAATCAGTCCATTTGATGTAGACCTTTTAGGTACATTACCCGATCCAGAGGGATACGTTGCTCTGTCCACCCACGCGGTTTCTCCTCTGGCAGTCTGAAAGACACAGGCGCACGTCTCACTCTGGCGCCTTTTCTTGGCGTCCCACGTGGGCGCTGCGCTTCAGTTGCTTTTACCGGTGATATTGTAGTCAGCTCTGTTCTTGCCGATAGTGTTGTAGTCAATTCTGTTCTTGGGAGCTTGCTGCCAGGAAAGGTATAATGTTTAAGCCGCTCCTATAGAGTCAAATGCCGGGTAGTGTGTATTATTATATTAATATATTAACTCTGTGGGTGGATTTGTATCAAAAAAGCCCGAATAATGTTCTGGGCATATATTTGAGTCCACAACAAGTCCACAATAGGTGGTGTAAGTCCACAATAAATGATATAAGTCCGCAATCCTATAAATCCAGGGGATAAGATCCCAGTTACAACCCAAAAATACAGTCCACAAAAGGAAGTAAAAAATAAATCAAAAAATGAATCAAAAAATGTATATATCAATGAGCTAAATCACAATTGAAGAATTTGCATATGGTATTATCTAATGGAGCTGCCACTTATGTACCCAAACGTGTTTCGGGGTAATCTTACCCCTTCCTCAGTGGTGTGCAGCTCTCATCTGGATCTAACCTTTTATAGTTTCAAGATCTAGGTTGGAATTAGTGGGTGGCAGCTTCTCAAAGGTAGGGTTTATATTAACCCTTTTTACGCCAGTTTGGTAATGGCCATATATAAACCAATTGGAGAAATGTCTCACTCATCCATCGTGATGGGACTGAGTCCTGGTGGGACTGAGTGGTAAAAATATTCCATAAATATGCAGAGATATATCATAAAAGCCCTGATAGATGTGGGTCCCACCTCAATAATGGGGCCGGTATGCTGGCTGCAGTGCTTGCGTGGATCACTCCATTCAGTTCTATATGATGTTCTGAGGATAGCCAAACAACTGTGTCTGGCTGTTGTCGATACTCTTGTAGAAGTGGATGGAGAGTCATGCATGTGCAGCAACCGCGGTGTACACGGCAGCCAGCAAATTGGCCCCGTTGTGTAGGTAGATACGGGTCCTGGAGGTGAGACTCAAATCTGTCAGACGTTATGGCTTATACTGTGAATATTCTGTAAAAGAGGGTGCTACTTAAGGTCTGGTCATTAAGGGGTTAATTTTAAAAGGTTAGAAGCCAGGATATGCCTTTACATTTAGATAATATCACAAAAAAAACAAAGAAATAGATGTCCCTTTAGTAGTTCTGCATAGTAGTACGCCCCAGCCAAGTGAATGGGGCCGTGTGGTTGTTCTCTGGACAACGAGTTCCTGGGGTCGCTGAGAAGGTAAAGAATCAGGAAGTGTTGACAAGCATGATCACTATCTTTAGTGGGAAATCCCCTTTAAATGAACAAAGAAGGAGCATATAATACACTCAGACAGGTATAACCATGTCATTCTATTGTCTGGCTGCTTTTGTCAATCCAAACGCTATTTTGTATTATGTAGTGCTCAAGTTGATTATTTTTCTAAGTTATTTATAAAGATTAAGCTTATTACACCCACATGAATTGTAATGTTCTATCAAACTGCAAGATTTCCTCTTCTGTTGTTTTCACATTTGTTTTTGTATTTTTTTTTTGTTCTGTCAGATACAAAATCAAATTCCTGGGGCTATATTTCCCTTTGTATTTTACCCTGTTAAACCACCGAAGTCTGTGACAATGGACTCAGGTTTGTATATTCATGTCTTGTCCATCAGTCCGTGCATTTAGTAAGGATAACGTTATCTAATAATTCATACAAGCTTACTATACTGGCCCGCTCATATTAACCTTGCAGCAGTTGCAGATTTTTAGAAATTTTGGATATCACTACATGAAAATGTTGTTTTTCCAGAACCCAAACCCTTTTACTGACGTGAGTATTGTGATGAGAACGGCTGGACATTCTGAAATATCACGCATAAAGTAAGTTGAAATGATAATATCACAAGACACACAAGTGCTTATTTTGGATTGTGTAATATAGCATAAAGGGGTAATTAATGAACCTACACATTTACACATTTAGGCATCTTGCAAATGACTGTAAGTGTCTGGCGGTCCACAAACCACGGATCCACAGTACGAGTGTTGTAGTGAAGTATAGGACATGTCCTATTTTTTGCAGCCCTCCGCAAGGATGTGGAAACACACATAACAATCTGTGCGGCTGTGCCACGAAAGATAGGACATGACCTATAGTTCGCTGCAAAATGTAGAGCACAGACCCATGAAGTCCAAAGCATGGTTGTGGGCATAAAGCCTTAATCCTTGCAAAATACAGACTTAAAGGGAACCTGTCATCTCCGAAACACCCCCTGACCTAGAGTAAGCGGTGTATAATGTAAGTGATGCTGAATCCGAATATGTAAGTTTTATCTTCATACTCACTTCCATTCTGATGCTGCGCTCCCACAAACCTGCAGTAAAATGCACTCAGTGGACTCCAGTGCTCACTCACATAATGGAGAGGACTCAAAGAAGAGTCCAGTGAGTGCATTTTACTGCAAGTTTGTGGGAGCACAGCGTTGGAATGGAAGTGAGTATGAAGATAAAACTTACATATTCGGATTCAGTATCACTTACCCTATACAACACTTACTCTAGTTCAGGGGGTGTTTCGGAGATGACAGGTTCCCTTTAAATGTTTGTACAAGGAGTGACATTTGGTTGAAATACAAAAATCTGCATCTGTGTAAGTTATAGCAGATGTTGAATGTAGTTACTCTATTAGCTTATGTTCTAAAACTGTTATTAAGGTTACACCATTTTACTCTGTAAAAGTCAGTGAAATGATTATTAGTCTAATCTGTGTTGATGTTTTGGGGGGATTGTCTATTTTATGTCTATTTTACTATTTTGTGAATAGATACTTCAAGGTTTTGATACAAGAAATGGATCTGCGGTTAGATCTTGGATTTTTGTATGCCCTTGCTGACCTTTTTACACAAAGCGGAGAAATGCCTAAAGATCAAGTTGTAAGTCAACAATTCTGCTTCCTAAGTGTAATAGCGTCTGAAATAAGGGAGAACCTGTTCATAATACATTTGAAGAAGATAAGCAATTCTGGCATAAGTGGAGGATGTGACTGTATACTTCTTGCTTTACGTCATTTACTATTCAGAAATATGCCTATGTTAGGTGTATTTCTGGCGCAGATTGCAGCGCAAAGGTTATTTGCGCCACAATCCTTTTCCTTGCTCACGCCAGTTCTAAAAAAGTCTAAGACGCTGGTCTTAATAAAAGACCCCCTTATTTCCTTTCTACTCTCTAATTCTTTGCTGTCCTCTCAAAAATTTTGGGACAAAAATGTGTGAACACGGGGGGTCATTTACGATTCTGAAATACGCCTAAATTAGGCGTATTTCAGGAGCAGATGACAGCACAGCGGTTAGTTGCTCCGCTGTCTGCGACTTCTCCCCACTCACGCCAAGTCTAAAATTATGGGCGGGGAAGGGGACAGACTGGCATGGGCCCATCTCATTTATATGTTTTAGGCATAGAAAATGGTCTAAATGTAAGACAGCTCGGTAGCCATCTTAAGTTTATACCAGCGCTGGATACGCCCACATTATGTAGGCCAGCGCCTCTTCATAACTTTGGTCCACCGCCAGCGCAGGGGCTTTATTAAGACCAGTGTCTAAAACACCAGTCTTAATAAATGTGCCCCACAGTGTAAATTGCAAACCTGCATTTTCTACTTTGTAGTTTTTTAATGCAGATATAGGGATGAAGGGGTAACTGGAACCTGAATTTTCTCATGTTTAGTAATACCCGAAAAGCAGATAATTATTGTACTAATAACTTCTATATTGCTATAGGAGGAGCTTTTCAAAAAAGACATTGAATCTCTTCAAGCAGAATTAAGCACTGTCTCTTCAATTAGTACTTCTCAACTTAGCCTTTATGAAGATTTTCACATCTCTCCAATTAAGGTAACAGAAACTCTATTGGAATCTTCTTCCGTGCCCTAAAATATTATTTTACAGTATGTTACAGGAGATTTGCTATAGGGGATATGATTATATCCGTCGCACATTGGGGCCTGAGCTTTAAGAGGTTTTCTTCTGAGATTCTGATATTGATGACCCATCGTCAGGATAGGTCATCAGTATCAGATTGGTGCTGTCCACCTCATGGCCCCCCTGTTGATCAGCTGTTTGTGCTCCATTAAAGTGAATGAGGCTGAGCTGCAGAACCAAGCACATTGCTTTCCTATTGATGGTGCTGTGCATGATAAGCTGCTAGTAGGTCGCAACTCACTGGAGTGCTGCAGCCTCCTCAAACAGCTGATCGGTGGAGATCCCAGGTGTCGGATCCTGCCAATCTGATATTGATGACCCATTCTGAGGATCAATATAAAAATCTTGGAAAAGCCCTTTAAGGTTACGCCTTTGTATTACTGGTAAAACTGTGTTATATTTTCTACTGCTTGTCCTTGTAGCTTCATTTAAGTTTTTCTCTGAGCACTGGTGGAGATGATGGGAATAAAGAACTTCGAGATAAAGAGCTGATACCTGTTCAGTCTTTAAACCTTCTGCTGAAGAGTATTGGTGCCACCTTGACTGATGTGCAGGACGTTGTGTTCAAGTAGGTGCTTCTTATCGTTGTTTTAGTATATTAGGTCTAATTGCTGCTTATATATTTTTTAAATGATTGATTCTTTATTTTCAGGTTGGCATTTTTTGAGATTCGAAATCAGGTTTATTCTAGACAGGAGCTGCAGTGGGAAGTCATCAGACATTACTCGAGACAAGTATGTTTCTAATTAATTATATAAAGTTATATATTTTAAACTCTTAACTGATGTGTACAATTCACACAATAGTGGTTCTCCCTGGCGTGGAGAATATTCACTGTCCTGCAGTCCCTTAAAGAGGCTCTGTCACTAGTTTTAACCATATAGCATTAAATATATGGGCACATAGGGCTCATCACCCTTTCCCCGCACATACCTTTATTTCCCAGAAGGAATCAGCCATTATCCAGGAAAATGCACTTTTAAAAATATGGTAATGAGGCATCGGAGCACTGGGAGGTGTGTTCTAGTCTTCTGAGCACCGCATCTGCGATGCCCTTCTTGCTGCGAACGCCGCCCTACATGATTAAAAACGCCCCTGCTGCATGATGGACATGATGAAATCCCACGTTGTACGCACTACAGAGAAAGGGCTCTGTAAGCGTAGTGTGCATGCGCCGTACAAATCAGTGCGCACACGCGGGATTTCATGCAGGGTCCATCATGCAGCAGGGGGACGTATAGGTTCTCTATAGGGTTGAGGTCAGGGGAAGATGGTGGCCACACCATGAGTTTATCTCCTTTTATGTCCATAGCAGCCAATGACACAGAGGTATTCTTTGCAGCATGAGATGGTGCATTGTCATGCATGAAGATAATTTTGCTCCTGAAGGCACGTTTCTGCTTTTTGTACCATGGAAGAAAGTTGTCTGTCAGAAACTCTATATACTTTGCAGAGGTCATTTTCACACCTTCAGGAACCCTAAAGGGGCCTACCAGCTCTCTCCCCATGATTCTGGCCCAAAACATGACTCCTCCACCTCCTTGCTGACGTCGCAAGGAGGTGGCCATCCACCAACCATCCACTACTCCATCCATCTGGACCATCCAGGGTTGCACGACACTCATCAGCAAACAAGACTGTTTGAAAATTAGTCTTCATGTATGTCTGGGCCCACTGCAACCGTTTCTGCTTGTTACCACTGGTTAGCGGTGGCCGAATAGTAGGTTTATGCACCACAGCAAGCCTTTGAAGGATCCTACACCTTGAGGTTCGAGGGACTCCAGAGGCACCAGCAGCTTCAAATATCTGTTTGCTGGTTTCCAATGGCTTTTTAGCAGCTGCTCTCTTAATCCGATGAACTTGCCTGGCAGAAACCTTCCTCATTCTGCCTTTATCAGCACGAACACGTCTGTGCTCTGAATCAGCCACAAATCTCTTCACAGTACGATGATCACACTTCGGTTTTCGTGAAATATCTAATGTTTTCATCCCTTGTCCAAGGCATTGCACTATTTGATGCTTTTCGGCAGCAGAAAGATCCTTTTTCTTTCCCATTTTACTTGAAAACAGTGGCCTGCTTAATATTGTGGAGCATCCAGTTTTCCTTTAATTGGGCTCACCCCGCAAACTAATTATCACAGGTATCTGAGATTGATTTCAGTGATCCAAAGAGCCCTGAGACACAATACCATCAATGAGTTTCATTAACAAACAAAAAATGTAATCTTTATGACACTTAAATCCAATTTGCATAATAATTTGGAACATAGTGTATATATCTAATGCTATATGGTTAAAACTAGTGACAGAGCCTCTTTAAAGAGTCATTGCCATCTAAGCTTCATTTAAGTCCCACCTCGCTGACCCGCACCTATCTCTAAGACGAGGCCGTCAAAGTGGTTGCCGGCGGTGCTGGGTCCAGCCACCACTAAGCCTTCCTATTGGCCCGCCGACGTGCTTGGCTATTTTTGCACTCCCCATAGAAATGAATGGTAACGCATGCACTTGCACCGCTCCCATTCCTTTCTATGGGGCCGACAGAGATCGCCAAACCAGTGCTCGGCTATTTTCGGGAGCCCCATAGAAATGGAAGGCGGCCATGCATGCGCGGTGCGCACTCTGGGACTTTGCCGGCTTCGTTTATGAGATAGGTGCGAGTCCTATCCTATCCTATGCCTCCATTGTCTGAGATGACACCACCCCTTTAACTTATTTTTTGGTGTGCACCAATAATTGTGTCAGCTTCTCTGTTGTATTCATGTTATATTATTTTTATCATCCTCAGATCCTAACAAAATACTTCTGTTACCTTCTGTCAAGTTTTGTATTTGCTAAAAATAATTGTTGTGTTAATTTTAAATTACTTCACTATGTATATTCATATGTCAATTTAACTTTGTCACTATATATATATATATATATATATATATATAAAAATAGAAAAAACTGGCAGCACTATAACATGGAGACAGCAGGAGGTGCACGCCCCTGATCCGACCAAGATCCACAACTATCAAAAAGAAAAAAAGGCAGCACTCTCAGAAAGAATAAAAATTGAAAGAGGTTTATTTACCCATGTGGGACACGCGACGTTTCGGCTCCTAGAGCCTTTCTCAAGCAGACAATACGTGGTAATGAACAGGTATATATACATACATAAAGTGCAAATGTGCATAAGCAATCAATAAATCAATAAATCATCAATCAAGGTGTAAAAAACATGTATAACATGATAAAAAAGTGTAAATACAATAACACTATAAAAGAAGCAATACAGCTAAGTGAAAAACATGATGAATGCAAGATGAAATAATGTGAGCCATAGTGTAAAGGATACATAATTAATTAATCAACAATATATGCCAATGAAGAATATCATGTGCAGTGAATAAGTATTAAAAAGACAAGCCTGATCCTATTATGGAGCTTGAGATAAAGTTCGGTGCACAGCAATACCTGGAAAATGTAGCGTCACACGGAGTCCACTGCGCATGTCAGAAAGACCTCAGCGCTAAAAACTATCAGCTAGGAAAACACCCATATTCCTGGCGCATGTCAAACCTGCGCACAATGTACAACGGAACCTGGAGCGCCATTCTTATCTCTGGCAAAAGAATGGCAAAAGCGCCATTCTTATCTCTGGACCACAGCCTTACTATAAAGCCAGCTGACAAGGGCGGGGCTATCGTGATAATGGATACTGTGAAATACGTTGCTGAAATAAATCGTCAGCTAGCTGAGGTTGATGTGTATTCCCCCTTGTCATGTGATCCTAAATTTGAGATTATTCGTCTCATTAAATCCATTCTTGCTGAGGCTTTGTTGGGCGGCATTATTGATGAGGAATTGCAAAAATTTTTAACGGTGGATTTTCCAATTACACCTGTTATATATGTTCTGCCTAAGATCCACAAAACCTTGGTTGATCCTCCTGGACGCCCCATTGTGTCAGGTACTACCTCAATTTTTTCTAATATAGCTGTCTTTTTAGATCGCATTCTACGCAAGTATGCTACCGACGCACATTCATATATCCAAGACACCTCTGACTTTCTAACTAAGCTTCAGCAAGTGGATTTATCTGTTTATGATAATATTATACTGGCATCGTTTGATGTAGTTTCTTTATATACTTCCATCGATCATGACAGGGGTGTGGATGTTGTTTCTCGCTTTCTACGGGGATCCTCCTTTACGAATGCGTGCCAATCATTCATTGTCACCCTATTGAATGTTATCCTTCGCCACAACTATTTTCTCTTCCAGGATCAGTTCTATGGTCAGAGAAAAGGCGTGGCCATGGGTTCGCATGCAGCCCCCACATATGCTAATATGTACATGCGTCATCTTGAGGAGGACGTCGTCTCTGTTTCCCACCACTTCACCCATGTGGTGAGGTGGTGGCGTTACATTGATGACGTCTTCCTCATTTGGCATGGTTCCCTTGAAGATCTGGTATCTTTCCATTCCTTTTTGAATCAAATAGATCCAGACATTAAATTTACGCTAGCACATTCGGTTACAAATGTTCAGTTTCTTGATACTATGGTATCCCTAGTGGATCGCACACTCAAAACTGACCTTTTTGTTAAACCCACGGACAGGAACTCTCTCTTGCATTACAGTAGCAGACATCCACGCAATATGATTAAACATCTTCCCTACAGTCAACTGTTACGGGCAAAACGCATTGTTTCTGACGATACCTCACTACCTATAGCACTTGATACTATTGCTCATAAGTTTATACGGAGGGGGTACCCTGCCTCCCTAGTACATATGCAGCAGGAACAGGTGTTACACTTGAATAGAACTGATATACTTCAACCTAATGTAAGACGGTCTTCACAGAAACGTATCCCTTTTGTGTCTACTTTTACGGAACAATCCCAAGCTATTGGTAACATCATTCGCAGACATTGGTCTATTTTACGCAGAGGCCATGATGACATATTAGAGTTTAAGTCCCCTCCTCTTCTTTCCTACCGTCGTGCGAGGAATATTGGTGACCAGTTGGTACACTCAGATACAGCCCCACAGAGACAGTTGAGACAAACGGTATTACATCCACGGAAAATGGGGTGTTACCCGTGTCTGTCATGTGTGAATTGTCGCCTCATGTTGAAGGGCACACAGTTCACACATCCGGTCTCAGGTGATACATTCTCCATCCGTCACTTTTTAACCTGCAATTCAGATTACGTGATTTATCTGTTGATTTGTCCTTGTAATCTTTGGTATGTGGGTGAGACCACGTTGGATTTGAAAACTCGACTTAATAATCACAGATATACTATACGCAAAAAGAGACTGGATTTGCCGGTCTCTAGGCATTTTGTTGAACATGGACACACTGAATATCAGCTCAGGTTTAGGATCATTGACCATGTCCCCCAACCAAGACGGGGTGGGGACCGGGCCAAGATCCTATTACGAAAAGAGCTCCAATGGATAGACAAACTATCTACTTTGTTTCCATTGGGTTTGAACATGGATTATAAACTAGGTGTATTATTATGAGATTGTAACCCGTCACTTCCCTGCTGTGTCTTTTGTTAATAATTTTCTCTGTGTATATGTGGTTTTATTGTCATGATATAAGATCGATTACAATATCTTTATGACATTTTTTTCATTTTTTTTGTTTTTGTGATACTTTTTTCTTTTTTTGTTACAGTATCCTTTGGATTGGGAAGGTTCGGTGGAGCAATATTGGGACCAGTGGTGTCAACAGAGTCCCCTGCATCGCCTTTCAAAATTATTTGTTTTTATTAACTTTTTTTCAAAAAAAATTTTTTTTTTTTCAATAAACGAGTATTTTTTTATATTATAGGACAACACCTCATTTTGGGTTAACTGTGGAAATGGCTCTGGGTTTGATCACCTGTATAGTCCTTGGGAATGTTATTTTATGGCGGTCAGTATGGATTGCGAGTATGGTGGTTATACCACTATATGTCTCGTGTTTCTACTTAATTGTGGTTGCTCTTGACAATAATGGTTGGTATGGAGCATGAATTACGTGCTCTAGATCATGATCACGTGTTCATTGCCCCCACCTTATCGCTATTTCTTTTATCTGATTTAGCCGCGCAGGAGACCCCTGCTGGGTTTATTTGGCAAATATTTGCGGCATACCCATTGTTCCTGTATGGATTATCTTCTTTGAGATGGTAACCCAGGGCTACATACGTTTTCCACGCAAGCGTGGGCCCTTGGATGTTTTGCCAGAGATAAGAATGGCGCTCCAGGTTCCGTTGTACATTGTGCGCAGGTTTGACATGCGCCAGGAATATGGGTGTTTTCCTAGCTGATAGTTTTTAGCGCTGAGGTCTTTCTGACATGCGCAGTGGACTCCGTGTGACGCTACATTTTCCAGGTATTGCTGTGCACCGAACTTTATCTCAAGCTCCATAATAGGATCAGGCTTGTCTTTTTAATACTTATTCACTGCACATGATATTCTTCATTGGCATATATTGTTGATTAATTAATTATGTATCCTTTACACTATGGCTCACATTATTTCATCTTGCATTCATCATGTTTTTCACTTAGCTGTATTGCTTCTTTTATAGTGTTATTGTATTTACACTTTTTTATCATGTTATACATGTTTTTTACACCTTGATTGATGATTTATTGATTTATTGATTGCTTATGCACATTTGCACTTTATGTATGTTTACTTTATACCTGTTCATTACCACGTATTGTCTGCTTGAGAAAGGCTCTAGGAGCCGAAACGTCGCGTGTCCCACATGGGTAAATAAACCTCTTTCAATTTTTATTCTTTCTGAGAGTGCTGCCTTTTTTTCTTTTTGATATATATATATATATATATATATATATATATATATATATATATACACAGAGAGAAAGAGAGACTTTTTTTATGTATACTTCTAATAGACTCCTGCAGTGTATGCTGCTGTATAGGTGTGCAATGGTGTGTCTCGCCCATACCCTTCCATTGTGAAAAAAATATATGTATGCAAACAATAATTTGCAAAAAAAAATGAAATACTTGTATGTTCCTTTACCTTGTAGGCTATAAAACAAATGTATGTTCTTGTTCTTGGACTGGATGTGTTGGGGAATCCATTTGGCTTATTTCGTGATTTGTCTGAAGGGGTGGAAGCATTCTTCTATGAACCTTACCAGGTAATGCAATGTACTGTAGTTATTAGGTGATGTAAATTTAATGAAAAATTTTATTCCATGTCCTGCTAGAAATGTACATGATATAATCTGTAGTGAATGTCATCTTCTTACCAGTGTCTGAATTTTTGACTTCTATCATCCTGAAGTTTCTTATCTGTGTCATGTGACCAGCAATTAGACCCACCAACTCACACATAGACTTATGTGTGAACAGGAAGTCTCATTCTCTATGTATTCCTATGAGACTGAAAGTGAGGCTCCCATAGGAATGAATAGAGCAGTTACTGGCTTTATGTCCTGGGTCAGTTGGAGGTCAGGGAGTTGGTCACATGACCCAGCTACAATAAGAAGAGAGGTTTTTACTCACAGAAATAGTCACTGATAAGAAAATGACAATCACTACAGATTATATCATGCACCTTTCTAACAGGTCAGAGAATAAAAATTTTTGCTGGAGTTCTTCTTTAAGGCCCTGTTGCACGTCATTGGCCTGATATTCTGCCCATCTGGACACCCCACCGATCAGCAACAAATGAGCAAATTCTAGTCTGTCATCTGATCAGATCTTTCCTGCAGCTGCATAAAGGTATATCCTCCTATGTAAACAATTAAAAATCATTTGTCCCATGTGCAGTTTGTGTCAGCTTATGTAAAGGCCCTTTAAACGAGCGCCGATCAACTTGATATATCATTCGTCGACACCCATTATGGCCCTGCAAGTACTCTGCAGCTTATAGAAGTGAAAGGGACAGTGGTCACAGAAGTGCACCATTGGTCCTTTTTCAGAGGGAACTCCGAGACCTCCATTTTAGTGAATGCTGGAGGTCCCAGCTGTAGGACCCCTCAGTGATCAGTCACTTATCTCCTATATTGTGGATAGGGATAAATGTTATTAGTGGGATAACCACTAACTTTTATCAACCAAAAGTAAACCTGTCAAATGTAATAGGGAGATTTGATTTCAGTTTATATGGATGATGGGTGATAATGTGCCGCTAAAATTTTATGTAATCAAATGAAATCAGCAAAAAATTCACATTATTATATCAAGGGTTTCTTAATTTATTAGTCTGTTCTGCCCTATTTTCACAGGGTGCCATTCAAGGACCGGAGGAGTTTGTTGAGGGAATGGCGTTGGGAGTAAAGGCTTTAGTGGGGGGAGCTGTCGGTAAGTGAAACAAGTCAGTATGACTGAGCCTCAGTCCGCATGTGTACACTATTTACATGAACGTTTATTAGGAGATATATAGTCACCACCATGGTTTTATGAAAGGGATGTCTTGTCAAAAAATTGAGTAAGGAACCTGAACAAGGTGCTGCCAGTAATGGAATATACTTTATCTCTGTAAAGCATCTGATACCATCCCATACATGCCTTTTTGCACAAGTTAAGGTTTATTGGTTCAGATAACACAGCTGGTAATTGGATCAAAAACTAGCTACAAAGAGTAGTTAACAATGGATCACATTCAAACTGAGTTAATACTGTCGGCAGAGCGCCCCATGGGTCTGTACTGGGACCATTCCAGGGGCGGTCTGGCCACAGACCCTACAGGGAATTTTCCCAGTGGGCCCGATACCCATGAGGGCCGCCCAAGCCCTCTTCACAACCACTGGCTGGGTACATAAGGATCTGATTCTGATTATTTAATGCTAGGTGCATTTGGTATTGATGTACCAGTGGCTGCCGGTGCCCTCCTGAGTTGAACTGTATTGTTGTCCTTAGGACAGTGTGCTGCACTATGGTATTGATGGCATCATCTACTTATGTTGGCCATTCTTCCCCCCTCCTACAACATGGGGCCACTTTAAGGTCCCAGTCCGCTTTTGGACCGTTTCCTAGTTGATCTTAATAGCATTCTCTCTGTATTTGCAAGATGACACAAAACTCTTTGGTGTTGATGATACAGTACAGAAAGAAATGTGTACATAGATTTTAATATATGTTATGCCACCAGCAGTACACCACAAGTATAAGAACTATGGAGAATGTCCAAAGGAAAACTACCTATGTAACACCTTCACTTACTCAGAATTGTCTGGCTTGCCAAATGGTTTTCATAGGTGGCTTAGCTGGAGCAGCATCCCGAATCACAAGTGCTATGGCTAAAGGTGTAGCAGCCATCACCATGGATGAAGAATATCAACAAAAGCGGAGAGAAGCCATGAATAAGCAGCCAAGAGGCATTAGGGAAGGTCTTGCACGTGGAGGAAAAGGCCTTGTATCTGTAAGTGATATGTGGAAATCTATAACCTAACAGAAGATTGTAATTTTGTACCTTTTGGTTACATGTAGCATATTTTTTAATTCCCCCCCATTGTGTTTTCACACTGTGGTTGTGGTGCACTTTGAGCTACACAATATGAAATGTAAGAGTGTCTAAAACATGCCCAGCCTTTCTGTACCTTAGCAAAACATGGTCCATTAATGGTGTTACATCAGTGATGGTTTTTCTTGAGGCAGTAAACTGTCCATTTACCTAAGGCTTCTTTCACAGTGGCATTTGTCCAGCCATATCCCGGCATATTTGTCGAGTAGAGGCCAGATCTCCACTGAACCCCATAATAGTTAATGGGGCCAGCATGCGTTCCGATACCATCCAGCAATGTAGGATCCAGAGACCTCCGGCAGGCTCTTCTCTGCCGGCACCATGTACAGGAGCTCCTGCTGCCAGTGTGAAACTAGCCTAACAAAGAACGGTTCTCTTCCCTGTTTATGTAGAATTGGCTCCGGACTTCTCACTAGAAGGTTAAATGTGAAAGTGTCGGATGTGGACCATAAGTGAAGTGTTACTGTTCCTTAAGCAGTAAAAGGATGCCTCTTACAAAAAATGCACTCATCTGTCTGCAGTCTAGCCTGCTGCGGCCACATTATATGCTGTTTCTGGTATCTACCACACAGAAAGTGGCTTTGTCCCATGACAACATGCAGCAAGCCACTTGCCTCTTCGTTCACATGTGCTAGTCGGCATGTCACTAGCAACTCCCTGTTGGTTCTTAGGATAGACAACCCCTCACTAACCGACAGCAGTCTCTGTGTCAGTCTCTCCGCATCTCTGCATCAGCTCCTCTTTCTCCTCCTCTACCTGCCCTCACCATAGACTTCTATGTAATCTCATCCTTGAGTGACCAGGCAACCTATCTACTGAAGACTGATTTAAGCAGTTAATTGAGAGTTGATGAAGAAGGGGATCAGGAGAGGAGTCTGGTAAGAGGTGAAGGAAACCTCTCTCTGATGACATATATTACACAGTTTCTTATATTATTTTAAAGGGAGTCTTTCACCTGTTTTTCACAGACACACAGTGCACACAAGTATGTCTGGGATCTGTATGCAATCTTCTGTGGGGCACTGCTGTTAGTTATATTGGTGAAAAACAGGTGAAAGACTCCCTTTAAATTATTCATTAATGTAAAAACAAAACAAAAACAGTTACTTTTTAAATTTGTGGCAGCAGACAGCCGGGAGCAAATCTGTAGGTGCTTTTAAAATCAAAATTTTATTAAAAAAAAGGGTGTTCTTATTTTAAATCTTTATGTCAACAATGCCTGATATGTGTGGGTATCTCTTCTAATGCACATAATCTTTCAGTGTGATATCTACATTTTTTGCAAATAGCACACAGAGTCCTTGCAAACATGAATATTTTTTCCTGATCCATTTGGCAATTTCACAAATTATACAGCAGGTCCTTTTTTATTCTGCATTCGTGGATGAGAATATCCTGGGAGTGAGAAAAGTCCGGAATGCATATGGAAGCTATCCGTATTTTGTGGACTGCACTATAGACTGGTGATGTGCATGTACCCGAAGTGTGGGGTACTTTGAGCAACAGTGCAGGTGCAGGATTGATAGAGCTAGGTGAGGTGTCTGGCCCTGTCAATCAAGGGGGAGAGGAGTCTCTTAAGCAGCAGGGTCATCCCTCACTGCTCAGTGAAGCATCTGTACAAATCAATTCACTCATCACTAGTCCTTATTGTCCTGGCAGGAAATAATCTACATTGTGTTCAATACTTTTTTTCGGGACCATATTCCTAATAGTTTTGGAAATGGTTCTCATGCTATTTCTTAGGGGGGCTTGTTATATATTTTATAACTCCACTCCCCCGGTAGCAGGCGTTACACTCATATATGAAATCTTTGAATTGGTCATCTGCCCTGTGTTTACTTTCCTTTCTGAAGCCAATTTTTCGAAAGTGTTTCTCTGGTGTCACTTATGAGCAGCATTTTATGAAGGTGAGTCACTATTTGTTCTTTTTCCTCAGGGCTTTGTCAGTGGGATTACAGGGATTGTTACAAAACCAATTAAAGGTACAGTGAATAAATCTGTCTAGATAATAATGTTATGCAATTCGGTTTGCTAAGGTTTCTGATATGTTACACAATATGTTTGTTAGGTGCTCAGAAAGAAGGCGCAGCTGGATTTTTTAAAGGAATCGGTAAAGGATTAGTGGGTGCCGTAACCAGACCAACAGGAGGCATCATAGACATGGCCAGCAGCACGTTTCAGGGAATCAAGAGGTAATCCATTGTGTACAGTCTTTTTTATAATGCAGTTTGATTTCATAACTGTTAATGATCTTTTCAAGAAATGATGTTGTCTTCACTGTATTGTATTTTATTTGCGGATACCTGCTACCAGCATGTCTTTTATAGGGGACAAGAACATATTGTTTGGTAAATGTAGGCTCTGTAAAGATTTAATCCTGTGTCATGTATAAGAAATACTCTGGGCGTAATTTCCTATAATCTTGTCACAGGCCATGCAAGACTATTTTCTGCTCTGGGCAGACTTTTCACTCGTTGCTACAGTCAGTAATGTCTGGCTTTGTTACAGTGATTTAGCAGACTGAAAAGCCTTTGCTAGGATGGAAGGGAACAATGTCATAGAAAAGGCCAGCTTACCTCTCTATGTTGCACCACTCCATTCATTCTCCATGAGCCAGCAGTCTCCCCAGGCAGGATGCAATGGGAATTGCTGTAGTGGGAATACCCCTTTAATATTATTCTGTGTGAAGCCTTTAATTATGTGAATCCTTTAGTGGTCAGTAGTCACTGGCTCCAGTCATTCAATGGAAACAATGTGTGCTCATGATGTGATTACCTTTTCTTTATAGAGCTACTGACTCTTCTGATGAGGTGGAGAGCCTGCGCCCTCCACGATTTATTCATGAAGATGGAGTTATAAGACCATATAGGCTGAGGGAAGGAACTGGAAGCCAAATGCTACAGGTGATGGCAGCTCATTTGTAGACAGAATCCTAAAGTCTTAAGAGAAGATGCAGAGATATATTACCTGCACTGGGTAACACTGGTTTCCTTTTAAGTGCTTGTCCATCAACTGGTTCTCAAAAACATTCATGCTCAGGGAATTTAAGATTCAGAAACTTGGAAAGAAATACATGAGAATAGACCTGGGCCATTATCTGCTCTGTCTGTAATCTGTCCTGACAGTATATATTATTCATATCTGTAACACTCATAAGCTTTCTATTCAAAAAGGATTTAGAATTTGTATTATTTTACTTATAAATAGTGTTTTTAATGTGCACAAGCCAAAGCTCCTAAAGGAGGAAAACTTTTATAAAATATTTCTAGGAAAACTGTTTAAAAAAACAAATTTTCAGCCTCTGAAAATGTAAGATTATTCCGTTTTATTGTTCTCACTTGTTGCACATTTTTTACACTTCTCTTTAACTGGCTGCTGTTCGGTTGTATTAAAAATTTTCAGCCGTTCGTCCTCTGCGGCCTTCAGGTTTACACATATATAGTGTCTCCCCTGGTCTATAACACTTCTCTGCATTCATTTACACTTAATTCAAATCAATTTGCATGTGCGTGAGAAATATCATATCACTTTGCTGGTACTGTGTATTTTACACCTGCACTTCTGTGACAGAAAATCAGTAGCACATCTGCTACATGTGAACGTACCCATGAAGTATAAGCTACCACAGAATTGGATAATTATTGCCTAAAATTAAATATTTCAATTCTATTTAGTCAGCATTTTTTTTGCTGAATCCATTTTTCTCAGATGCTAGTTCATGGCAACAAATCTGACGAATATTTGATTTGCAGTGTTGAATTTTTATTTATTTATTTAATCATTTTGCTTTTATATATATATTGTGCTCATCAATTTCTTCTTATATCTTTATAGCAGCTGGAGCTCTGTGTTTCTTTTTTACTGAGCTCCAAATAACCTGCTTAGACATACATGTTTTAGTAATTTTTTCTATGCTGATGTTATAATAATTCTAATGCACCTTTTCTTATAATTCTGTGTTGTGCTATTCCTCTTTTATTCCACCTAGAAACAGTTAAATAATTTACCCTCACCTCAACTACTGTCTCCTTGGCCATTCCCTTGTAGATTGTAAGCCCTCTGGGGCAGGTTCCTCACCCCCTATGTACCAGTCTTTTAAACGATTCATGCACAATGCACGTGTCTTGGTTTATATTCTTTATGTATATCCTCTTTTTCTAAATGTACAGAGCCTTGGAGTTAATGGTGCTTTTAAATTAATAATAATAATTGACAACTGGTTATTACCATTCCCCTTGTGGAAAGGGTGTGTCCTTACACAGTCTAGCACTGTCATCATTGATAGGATGAAGTGAGAGGAATTCCAGAGCCATGGTACAACACAGAGCCTAAGGGCTGGTTTCACACAAGCGAATGCAGCGCATTGAACTCGCAGCGTATGTCTGCGGCCGCTCCGGTACTGACCTCCCTAGCACTCATGGGGTTGCATAGCATTATATTGATTTATGATGCTATCTAAACCTTAGAGTTCTGGAATATATTGTATATCTTTGACATAATGCTGCCAGTGTTATTCAGTACACTCCAGAACTGTAAGGGTTACATAGCATCATAAATCAATATAATGCTATGTGACCCTGTCAGTGCTAGGGAGGTCAGGACGGGAGCTGCCACAGACACACACAGTGAGTTCAACGCATTGAACTCGCTCGTGTGAAACCAGTATGAGGAATAATGCTCCAGAATTATTATATTATGAGCAGTACAATTATTTACTAAAACCAACACATCAGGAGTGGTGAAAAATGAAGTCCTCTTTAACAGATACCAGCAGCAACCAGTAGTGGGAACTCTGAACTCAGTAATAAGGCAGAAAGCTTCTATACACAGTATACAATGTTCCAATCTCAGAGCTCTATAAAGATAGACAGTATAAATAAATGAACCAACAACAACAAAAAATACCGTTTGCCCAGAATCCGTTTAAGAGAAAGAAAGAAATATACGTGTCTTTGAAATTTGCTGCATTCCAGTGCTAGGGGTCCTGTGCCCACCAAGTCTGGTCTCCAGCGGTCCAAAAGTGATGACGTCCTGTCTGTGGTCATATGGACCGCTGCAGTCATTTACTGGCCTCAGTGGTGACATTCCCCAAATAACACATGACTGCTGAGCCTCTGCAATCACATGTGCTCATAATTTAATTTTTTTTCCAAATAAAATGGCGATGTGGTTAGAAGTGTATTTTTTCAGTGATGCATCTGTGCACCATTTTTATTCAGAAAAAAACAATAAACAAATGACCAGATCAATTTCTGTGTCACTTCGTATTAAAGTGTACCTGTCGTTCTTTTTTTTTATTGTTGTCAGTGATACTGACCATTTTTGTAATATACTTTAATTACTGAAATCGTACATTTCTATTGGAAAATAGCTGTAAAGTGGCCCATTTTGAGCCTTAGCAACGCTCCTCTGTCTTCTATTTACATGACACAGTCAGTATTGAGCAAGTCTCCACAGTTACGGAGCCAGAAGAAAAGTATTTTGCAAAAATTGTCAGTGACCCTACCCCTACACATTACCAAAAAAAAAAAAATAATAATAATGACAGTTACACTTTGTGTGCTCAACATTAGAATACTGTGCACAAGCCAACACTGAAGGAATGCAGCTCACACCAACTCTCCAGTTCACACAGCATCAGCTGATGATTATTTTCACATATATATTTTATATATGAAACCTATTTAGAGGATGCATAATGTAGCAGCCTAAACATACACGTCAGGTGTACAGTATGATAATACATACGGAAAATAATCCAATTTATCGACATTTTAAAAAATGTCATATATCTGTCCTGTAACTTGCATGGGTACAGCATTTATTTTCTGGCATTTCACATCATATTTTTTATTTACATTTCATATAGTATAAGTTATAGCTGTGTAAAAACTTTGTGGTGACACCCCCAGTGTATATGTTCAGATCATTTCTGTTTGTTTTCAGCTTTGGCTTGTGTTTTATAATAAATACTTTATTTTAAACCATTTGAATTTGTTATTGTCTTCTGGCATAGGCGCTTTGTACAAGTCTGTTTTTCATTCCATAAAAGGAGTGAAATAGCACTAAACTACGCCAGACATCTTTTTCTTGTTACTTCTTCCTTTCCTTCATTCATATTGGGATCTTTGTGCTCAGTATTACATTTCCATCCACAATATGTTGTAGTTACATTTGTTTTTTACTTAAGAGCTATGGACACCTAAGCTTCAGTCTGCGATCTCCATTCCTTCATTCATTTTTTCATACCTCTTGATACTTACTTTGCAACATGCTTCTAGTTTGAGACTTTTTATGTGGATGTGTCCCTTCTACTAATATATGATGGGTGTGAGGTTGCATTTCTCTGATGCTGCTGCATTCCCTAGCGCTCATGTATCAACAAAGCTTCATTCTTGGACTGATGTCTTCTACTTATGCATAGAGGCACTTATTCTGAGAAATGTGAGATTCTCCTCCCCCTGAAGAGTTTGCTGCTTTCTCTCTTCACTTGTACACAGCCTGTGTGATTTTCTCCCTGCAAACTGCCTTCTGTGTGCTTTCCTCCTTCATATGCAGTCTATGTGAGTTGCCGTCCTTAGATCCTCTCCCCACACACGTCTACTGTGTACAGCTTGCACTGCTCTGCTGCTGAGAATCGAGGGCAGATATCAAATTTTGTAATGAAGTCTGTTCAGAAAGCTGCTTAATTTTGCATTCAGGAATCAAATAAACTTAATTGGTGGAAAAGTGTCCATAACCTTTATTTTATAGAGTTTAGTTTGTTCATCTTACTGTCTGCCATAATTATTAAAGAAGAACTCCCGCAAAATTTTTTATTCTCTGACCTGTTAGAAAGGTGCATGATATAATCTGTGAATGTCATTTTCTTATCAGTGACTGATTCTGTGAGTAAAAACCTCTCTTCTTATTGTAGCTGGGTCATGTGACTAATTCCCTGACCTCCAACTGACCCAGGACAGAAAGCCAGTAACTGCTCTATTCATTCCTATGGGAGCCTCACTTTCAGTCTCATAGGAATACATAGAGAATTAGACTTCCTGTCCACACATAAGTCTATGTGTGAGTTGGTGGGTCTAATTGCTGGTCACATGACACAGATAAGAAACTTCAGGATGATATAAGTCAAAAATTCAGACACTGGTAAGAAAATGACATTCACTACAGATTACATCATGTACATTTCTAGCCGGACATGGAATAAAATTTTTGTCGGGAGTTCTTCTTTAAGTAGTAATCGTTGGCCAAGAAAAATATAAAGTTACATCAGAAATCTAATTTAGATCTGTCCTATCACTAAGACATTTGTTAGATGTAGATAACTTTGACTGCATTCCTGTCTATTGGTAACCACAGACTGTGGGTTCCTCAAACTGCTCATTGAAGGGTTCTGTGATCACCACAGGTTCAGGAGGTACATAAGAAAGGATTCACATGTTCTGTTGACTTCCCTCCAGATGCATTCCATGTGTCTTGCCTTGAAAAGACCTTAGATGCCCTGCCGGACCCAGCAATAACGCTAGTGTGAAAGTAGCATTAATCGAAAATAATTTTTTTTTTCTAAAATAATGCAGATAATGTAGCAGAGTGATGACCTTTTTTGCACTTGGCACAATGTTTCAGCTCACAAGGATCATTTTTTTGTGAGTATGCAATGAGTTGATGTTAGCTCCTCCTTTTTTTTAAATTTTTTATAAAGGCTCCTTGTGAAGTGAAACCTTTCAGTAAGGAATAGAGGCTTATTTAATGTATTCGGAGCTTGCTGCTCTTTTTTGTTTGATTGAAATGGGTCATTTCTCTCTGCTGCTGAGTTAATTGATGTGGATATCGGATGCCAAACCTGCAACCCAGTGATGAATGGTGACTTACGATATGCATGTTCATAGAAGTACAGTGAATACATGGACCATATGAAATGGAATACACAGGAAAACAGGACCAGGTTTAAATTTCAGGATTTAATTATATATTGAAACATAGAAGATTAATGGCAGAAAAACAACACATGGTCCATATAGTCTTCCCTTTTTCTAAGAGTGCATTCACACGACAGCGATAAACGACCATCACACAGTTGTTTTCAGAACCGATTAAAGTCTATGGGGCTAACAGCAGCCATTAAAAATAGGATGTCAGATGGACTCCATTGGAATCAATGATCTAACAGCCAAAACGGATAGACTATGGAAAAAAGGACCTTTCACTTGCACACACGGGAACACTTGCTCCGCACTGGAGGTAGCAGGATGCGACTCTCGCAGTTTGATGACATCACATGAACCTACTGGGAGCAGCAGGCCCTACTGCCTTCATTTTGGAGCGAGTGATCCAACGTGTATTTTTTTTTTTTTTTTTGTCGTCACCAGCACTGAGGGGCACTATGAAACAAACTGAAGGTTTTGCATGCAAGCCCCATTCACTTCTATGGGGCCAAGGCTACGTGAAAAACACAGAATATAGAACATGCTGTGATTTTCACGTAATACAGAGATGATGAGTGAAAATCAACGCTCATGTACACAGACCCATAGAAATAAATGGGTCAGGATTCAGTGCAGGAGCATTGCGTTCATTTCACACATTGCACCCGTACAGAAAAATCTCTCATGTGAAAAGGGGCCAAACAACTACCCACAGGGACAAGTACCTTTACACTGATGAAAACCAAAATACTTCTTGAGGTTGCAGTGTGGAACTAATGGTCTGCAAGATGAATGTTCATATGAGCCAAGGTGGCTGACCTGCAGTTTGGAGATTGGAAAGGCACTGCTTTTTTCTCACCAGCTTATGGGCCAGGCCTTCTCATTCCAGTTTCTCATTCACAATGACCAAAGGTGTCCCAGGGCAGCTCCCCACAGTCCAATGACAATGTCCATTTTACAGAACCAGTACACATTACAACTTAATTGTGATGAAGAGGATCACTTTTTTTCCCTACTTTATCACTTTAAAAGGGATGCTAATCATAAAGTAAAGGCCTCCATACACATCAGGACACTGTTGGCCGAACCACTTTTTGGTGGGATGGCCAGCAGTCTAATGTGTATATAGGCCAAAACGATACCATAGAAACCATAGAAGCAGTTTTGGCATTCCCCTCCGGGTGGTACAGGAACACTGGGGGAAAAAATCAATACCAGAAAAGCAATCAGTTTTAGTGATGGATGTCTCCTAGTGATGGACAGAACACAGCGTGTCGCTACATTTTTCTGTTCAATTGTGGCTGGGATAGCTAGGTATAAGGGAACCCAGCTTTACCATAACAGTGATGGAGACTTGCTTCTAAACCTTATGCCTATATCATTTTCTTTTTTTCATTGGCAGCTATACTTTAACCTTGCATGACCACGATATGCAATTTATGTGGGGTTTTCCTATTAGATATAGGAGCTGACATAACAGAACTTCGCTTAGTTGAAAACTTGAAGCCAATTACCTCTTAGAAAGAAGTATACCAGAATCCTCAGTCTACCGAAGAAAAGTGACCCAAATGCACCAAATGGTCAATAATGTGTACATTATTAAGAGCCTAGATTTTCTCCAGTTATTTAAAAGCTCAGTAGTAGATATAGATGTGTCCGTCCTTAACTTTTCTCTAAACATGGCCTATCCCAAGATGCGAAAATATGACTTGTTGGATGCCATCCACGGAACATCCATTGGCCATCTGTCAGTCATAGGCTCCATGCATAAAGTCATATTTCTGGCTACCTGCAGTGACCACTAGGGGGAATTTAGGAGATTACTGCATACTGTTTTTGTCATTGAGTTCAATGTGTACACAGTATGCAGTACATTCCTAAGCTCCCCCTTGTGGCTGCTGTAGGCAATCGGGAGTCTATCATTTAAAGAGGTTCTGTCATCAGATATGTTGCACATGAGACGTGCTCTTGACCGTTGAACATCATGATCTTTCATCATCATTCTTGACCAAATTGATGTTTTATAATATGCAAAAGAGTCCCTAGGAGCAATGAGGGTAGTGCCGTTGCACCCCGTTGCTTTCACAGGCTCCAATCACTGCCCTTCACGCTGCACCCCCACCACTGACTGACAGGTCCAGGAACTGAAGACGTACTCGCTCCTGGGCCTGAAGTATTGCGGGAGCTCATTCTGTACATGTGCCATACAGGGAAGGGGCTGGTTCATTACCTTTTAGAAAATGAACCAGATACAAAGTGGACCCAAGATAGTTTAGAAAGTGATCATGCAGCAGTCCAGTGCCAATGAAGTACTTAAACATAGAAAAATGTATTTTGTGATATATTCAATAAAAGGAAAGATTCTCTGTAAAATAAATGAACATTATTTTACTAAAAAGGTAGTTCCGTAGTTCCAATGTTAATGTCAGGAAAACATGGTATCATTGCAAAGGCCAGACAGCAGGGAGACTAGGTACAAATGGATCAGTGATAGCTTTGTATGGATTGTCCTTGCAAAGACTACCATTTTCTTCAGAATATTGGAAACCAGTACAGCCTGATGCCATAACTCCAAGCATGTAGACCTTAGTGTAAGGACTGCCATGAAAACATGTAAGTTATCTACGTTGGTCTAGCAAAGGACTGTTGTGGTGGTGGTTTGGCAGATTTATCAACTACATGGTGCCCACAATGAATTAATAAGCCTCAGGTGTTTGAAGTTACCGCTAGCTTGTTCTATATTGTCAGGGTTTAAATAGTTAAATGTGGACTTTCAGTTTTAATTTCATCTGTACAGTTACTTCACTTCAATATAATCTACTAACATGGTGTTTAAAGAAGATTTCCATCAAAAACATAAGTGTCCATAACATAATCAGACATTACAACAATAGCCACAGTTTATTATATTTTTTATTTATTTGTAGATATTTTACTTTTTTTTCTGTTTATTTGCAATGGTCATTTTTGAAAAAGTGACAACAGAAAGTGCAGCCCAGATGGTTGTCAGATGACGATCTGCTAATTCAAAATGGACGACTGATGTGGCTTCACTTTAATATTGGCAAACCAATAGTTTTAAGTGGAAATACTCTTTAAACCACGTTTACAGGGGCGTTCTACATATAGCATGAAAATTGGTATGGCACAATCACATACCAAAATTATGGGGAAAACATAGATGATGTCGATAAGAGACGTGTATGCTTTGTCCTGGGAAATACAACACAATTTACCTGAAGCCAATGTTCTAACTGCTTGTGAATTCTAAATTGCCCAATATTTAAAATCCATTAAAAATATACATAGACCAGACCTAAGAAGCATCCATGTTGGCTTTAAGTGATCTTCCCTCTTTATTTTCCCCTTGGGTTAAATGAAACTGCCTGATTTGTCTGTAGCACTTTGGCCACATTCAGTCCCTTAGTTCTGATAATCCCTTCCATGTGGACATCTTGTATGAAGAGCAACAAGAATACCACGACACACCTTTTCCATATACACTAACTGTATGTGTCTCTTTCCTCTTGTAGAGAATTGAAAATGGAAGATTTGCCAAATGTAAATATTTTGCACATGCAATGGTTAATAACACAGATTTATTAATGGTGATGAAAAGGTATGTAACCATTTGTAATTCTGACCTAAAGATTGGCGTACTCTACTTAGTGTCCTTCTAATTACATTCTCCTGCCTAATCTAACCTAGGCAATAATGCATTGAGTGAGACAATAGATTTGGAGGGACACTGAGATGGAAATGTTCTGTTTTAATAGTTTTATGGTCATGCATTTCCTAAAATTTAGCATTTGTCAAAGATGTTTACAGAATACAATACAACTGAGTGTGAGAGATATACTACTGAGTTCACAGCATGCTATAATATATACATGCATCTAACAAGAACCAACATTTCTTAATACACAGTAAAATTTTGCCCATGTTAAAAAATTAGGCTGTAATTTCTAAGTAAAGATGATGTTTTAAAGCTCTCATGAAATGTCTGTTTTAGTAACTACTTTGATTTCCCACGAAATAGCAATTCTGCATCATCTTTTCTTAAACTCATGGCATCCTGCCACTACTCTGATATTCCTCCTGAGTATTTATGAATTGACAAGTGAGTGCTATCATTCCCCTTGTCAAGATGGCAAGACTGGCATTGATTGTGCAGGGACAAGGGAAATAGTAACACCAAGTTGTAAATTTATTTGTACATTTCCAGGAAGAATACCAGAGGAACGACACAATACAGAGTTCTTAGAAAAGATGCTCCAGAATAATTTCATGGGGAATACATACAAGTATTAGCTAAAAAGGGTGGTGAGCAAGCCATCTTTAGCAAAGGACTTACTTTAAGCTGTGTGTGAATTTTTCAATGTCTTATTTTGCCTGCCTCATAATAAATTGTCAGCATTATACAAACCTCAGTTTCAAAGTACAATATATATATATTTGAGAATAATTGTTTTTTGAAAATGTTTCTTCCTCTTTGCCGCAAATTGACCTAAAGTGGTAGTCCCAGGTTTTAACCCTTTCTACCCGGAGGTTTTTTCGGTTTTCGTTTTGCGCTCCCTGCCTTGATACAGCCATAACTGTTTTATTTTTCTGTTCACATAGCTGTATGAGGGCTTGTTTTTTGCGGGACAAGTTGTACTTTCCAACGCCACCATTTAATATTGCATATGGTGTAGTGGGAAGCGGGGAAAAAATTCCAAATCGGGTGAAATTTCAAAAAAAAAAACCCGCAATTCCGCCACAGTTTTATGGGTTTTTTATTTATGGCGTTCAATGTGCATTAAAACTGACCAGTTAATTTCATTCTACTGGTCAGTACGAATCCGGCGATACCTAATATGTATAGTTTTTCCTGCGTTTTGATAGTGATAAAAAAATTATAAAGTTGGACATTCTTTTTTTCATTTCTTGACCTCTATAACGTTTTGGTATTTATGTGTACGGAGCTCTATGGGGGCTCATTTTTTGCGGGGTGATCTGAACTTTTTATTGATACCATTCTGGGGTGTGTATGACTTTTTGATCGCTTTTTATTTAATAAAAATAAAAAGCAACAAAAAATGGCAAATCGGCCATTTGGACGTTTTTTTCCGTCTCGCTGTTTTCCGTATGGGAAATAATTTTTTATATTTTTATAATATGGGCGTTTTCGCACACAGCGATACCCATAATGTGTATTTTTTTACATTTTTTTTAATACTTTTATTTTCGGGAAAGGGGGGTGATTTGAACTTTTACGTTTTTTTATGTTTTTTACAGTTCCCATAGATCACCCGCGGCCATCTTTTAAGTCCCGGCCAGCGCCATACTAGTACAGCGCCGGTTAATAACGATGGCCTCTCCTCAGGAGAGACCATCAATATCATATTGGTGGGGGTCCGACTTCCCGAACGCTCATTGATCAGCTGTTACTGAGTAGCTGCAGCACTATAGTGAATGGGAGTAGCGCTGCAGTTACCAGTCCATTACACAATGGTTTGGCGCTGTGTAGTTTCATCATGACTTCTGGCACCAGAGCTTACTTGTAACAGGTAATTGGCAAGGCTGTGCAGAGACTCCTGCTGATATGATATTGATGGCCTATCCTGAGGATAGGCTATCGATATTAAAATCCTTTTCTACCCCTTTACCTCTATCTGCATGGTGAACTCAAAACAAAGAGAATAATGCCAGGTTTGCTCATCCTACCTTCCAAAAACGTAAGTAAAAAACTCAGATATACCCCAAAATGGTACTGATCAAAACTACAGCTTGCCTCCCAATAAACACAGCTCTATCTCTGAAAAAAAAAACGTTAGAGCTCTCAGAATATAGCACCACAAAAAATGTTTTGTTTTTATTATGCAGACTAGTAAGGCCTCTTTTACGAGAACAATACGGATTGGCTCAGGATTCGTTCAGGATGTGTTTAGTGAAACTCGCACCATTTCGCGATTGCGTTCAGTTGTTCAGTTTTTTCCGCGCGGATGCAATGATTATTGATGAGTTTTTCATGCGTGCGAAAAAACTGAAGATTTACAAACTACATCTCCTAGAAACCATCAGCGAAAAATACATTGTATCCGGATTGCATCCAGGTTACATCTGGAGGCAATGTATTTTTCACTGAAGCCCCATTCATTTATAGAACATGCTGCGATTTTCACGCAATGCAGAAATGAGGAGTGAAAAAAACGCTCATGTGCACAGATCCATTTAAACAAATGGGTCAGGATTCAGTGCGGGTGCTACGCGTTAACTTTACACTTTGCACCCACTTGGAAAACGTGTTCGTGTGAAAGGGGCCTAAGATGTTAAAAAAATGCTTTTCTATCACTGCAGTTGTACCAAACTGCAGAATACAGGTAACATATTATTTGTGCCTCACATTGCATGACACAAAGGGGTTAAAAAAAGTTATATGTACCCCCAAGTACCCCTTGCTTAAAAAAAAACAATTCCTCATACAGTGGGGAAAAAAAAGTATTTAGTCAGCCACCAATTGTGCAAGTTCTCCCACTTAAAAAGATGAGAGGCCTGTAATTGACATCCTAGGTAGACCTCAACTATGAGAGACAAAATGAGAAAACAAATCCAGAAAATCACAGTCTGATTTTTAAAGAATTTATTTGCAAATTATGATGGAAAATAAGTATTTGGTCAATAACAAAAGTTCATCTCAATACTTTGTTATATATCCTTTGTTGTCAATGACAGAGGTCAAACGTTTTCTGTAAGTCTTCACAAGGTTGGCACACACTGTTGCTGGTATGTTGGTCCATTCCTCAATGCAGATCTCCTCTAGAGCAGTGATGTTTTGAGGCTGTCGCTGGGCAACACGGACTTTCAACTCCCTCCAAAGGTTTTCTATGGGGTTGAGATCTGGAGACTGGCTAGGCCACTTCAGGACTTACAAAGCCACTCCTTCGTTGCCCTGGCGGTGTGCTTGGTATCTTTGTCATGCTGAAAGACCCAGCCACGTTTCATCTTCAATGCCCTTGCTGATGGAAGGAGGTTTGCACTCAAAATCTCATGATACATGGCCCCATTCATTCTTTCATGTACATGGATCAGTCGTCCTGGTCCCTTTGCAGAGAAACAGCCCCAAAGCATGATGTTGCCACCCCCATGCTTCACAGTAGGTATGGTGTTCTTTGGATGCAACTCAGCATTCACTCTCCTCCAAACACGACGAGTTGTGTTTCTACCAAACAGTTCTACTTTGGTTTCATCTGACCATATGACATTCTCCCAATACTCTTCTGGAACATCCAAATGCTCTCTAGCAAACTTCAGATGGGCCCGGATATGTACTGGCTTAAGCAGGGGGACACGTCTGGCACTGCAGGATCTGGGTCCCTGGCGGCGTAGTGTGTTACTGACGGTAGCCTTTGTTACGTTGGTCCCAGCTTTCTGCAGGTCATTCACTAGGTCCCCCCGTGTGGTTCTGGGATTTTTGCTCACAAGTCTTGTGATCTTGCTTGGAGCCACTGATTGATGGAGATTATCAGTGGTCTTGTATGTCTTCCATTTTCTAATTATTGCTCCAACAGTTGATTTCTTCACACCAAGCTGCTTGCCTATTGCAGATTCAGTCTTCCCAGCCTGGTGCAGGTCTACAATTTTGTTTCTGGTGTCCTTCGACAGCTCTTTGGTCTTCACCATAGTGGAGTTTGGAGTGTCACTGTTTGAGGTTGTGGATAGGTGTCCTTTATACTGATAACAAGTTCAAACAGGTGCCATTACTACAGGTAATGAGTGGAGGACAGAGGAGCCTCTTAAACAAGAAGTTACAGGTCTCTGAGAGCCAGAAATCTTGCTTGTTTGTAGGTGACCAAATACTTATTTTCTACCATAACTTGCAAATAAATTCTTTAAAAGTCAGACAATGTGATTTTCTGGATTTGTTTTCTCATTTTGTCTCTCATAGTTGAGTTCTACCTATGATGTCAATTACAGGCCTTTCTCATCTTTTTAAGTGGGAGAACTTGCACAATTGGTGGCTGACTAAATACTTTTTTTCCCCACTGTATAACTACGGGGACAAATATATTAAAAAAAATATGGCTCTTGGCATGGGATAGAAATAAATTGGCCATTAAGAAGTTACAGTGTCACTGAACTTTCAAAATACTTTTGATATGTCATAGCAACATATGAAAGGTTTTTATCAGTGGGGGTCTGAGACCTGATCGCTAGAATGAGGGGAAAGAAGTGATCGCATATCGTGCTCTCTCTGCTCACTGCAGGAGACAGAATCAAGATATGCCAACAGACTTTCTCCTGCAGCAAGGAGAGAAAGTGCCCTATGTGAGGGCATCTTTCTTTTCTTTTTGGAAATTGGTAGGAGTCTCAGAATCATGCAGGAATCTGTAAGGTCTAGGCTTACTCTGGGAATGATTTCCTAGAATGTGAGCAGTACTGGTTGCAACCACTTGTACACTACACAGCTCTACAATAGATGGTAAAGATGTAATCCTGCTTATGATATGCCATCATGGCTGAGTAGCCTGACAGGAACACTCACCAATATGTAGTATATGTAAGTGCCAGTGTGGCCCTGCCCATCACCCCTCCCCCCAGCAAGGGTGGTAACCAGACTTGCTCACATTCTAGGACAGTTTGCTGGTGGCCATTTTAAATCATTCCTGGAGAAGCAGTTTCAGGAAATAAAAGTGGGGTCACTCAGCTACCATAATATGGGTTTATCTATTTTTTATATATGGATATAACCAAGAATTCACTTCCTTTTTCTTCCAGTGGAGTCCTGTTTGTTACAAAGGGTACTTTTGGGCAGCTCACTTGTGAATGGCAGTATAGCTTTGATGAGTTTACCAAAGAACCAATCATTGTGAGTGGCAGAAGGTTACGCATTGAAGCAAAGGTATTATAATATTTATTCTGCATTTTTTTAAAGAATATTTGGATGTATTTTCTATGTTATATCTGGAAGTTGTTGTAACTGTAAATGGGTTGTATGAGATTAAAGAAAAGAATATGTTTGTTTTCCGCTGTCTGCTATTGCAGCCATGGACCAGAGTGGCACTGTTTCTCATAAACCCCTTTAACCACAAAAACATAGAGACTATTTGTGGTTAAAGGGATGTGAAAAACCTGGATAATTCAAAAATTTCACACTTTATAGAGGTCATATCTAGAGATGAGCGAGCATGCTCGGCCGAAAATTGCGTGCGTTTTTTCAAAATCCACACGCAATTCCTATGCATATTTTAGTATGTACACTAATGCGTACGCATTTTATAAATTAGTACGCATTAGCGTACTAATTTATAAAACGCGTACGCATTTGTGTACATACTAAAATATGCATAGGAATTGCGTGTGGATTTTGAAAAAACGCACGCAATTTTCGGCCGAGCATGCTCGCTCATCTCTAGTCATATCCTTTGTGTGTGAGGCTTTCTGGCACCATACCACTTCTAATCCATACCTTCTATCATCAAATGTAAGCCATGGGATGGACATGGAAGAAAAGTGTGGTGCAGCGGAAATGTCATGTGCCATGTATCTTGGGTGGTCTCTGTAATGGCAAGGAAATAGGGGAACAGGCTGCACCACTAAGACATCTTGAATTAAGGCATCTTGGCTTTCCACCACATGTCGCTCTCTGAACGTCAAAGCCCAGAATGTAGGTCAGTGAAAGTTGGCTGTTTGATGAAATTGATCAAGCTCCCCACATCGCCTGTTTATTTATACAGCACTCAGCTAAAACATTGGCTGGAATCACTTAGTGATTATCTGGCAAAACTTTATCCAGGATGATGTATTGTAAAGTGAAATTTCCAAATAAGAAGTGGCGCCTGTTTACTGTACAACCTGTTCTTTGAACATCACAAGCTTAAAGTGGATGAAAATTCCAGAAATGAATGCAAACACTGAGACGTTGCTTCCCCTAAGCAGTGGCCAGAACCAGAGTATTTATTACACAGAGATGCATGGCAGACTGTTTAGGCGCAACGTGGATTAAAATGATGACTCTGTTTCTCACTTCTGAAATTATTTATCCCACAGGAACGAGTGAAATCTGTTTTTCATGCCAAAGAGTTTGGAAAAATAATAAATTTTAAAACTCCTGATGATGCCAAGGTAAATACAATATATTGGTTACTGTATTACGATTAATTCAGAAAGTGGCCGAACTGCGGTATTTATTTTTTTTTATAAATAGCAGAAGTATAATATCTCCACTATTTATACAGTGAATGAAAATTAGTGTGTGGGGGGGGGGGGTTATTGGCAGCCAGATTTAAAAATCAATGTAAAGGCTTCCAATTTTCACAGCATCCCTGTAATATGGAATTTCTACAAATACAGAATCCTAATATGGTGGCCCACATTTACTTTTGTAACTGCACCTGAATTTTGTTGAACATTGTGCCATAAATGAATGGTGCATTTCAGACATATATATGAAGCAATTAAGCCAAAATAATCATTTTCTGCACACATGCCAAGGGGGCATGGAAAGGAAAGGTGGGGTGAATTAACATGTGCCGATTCACTCCAAAATTTTGACACAAAGTAAGCCACCCACTAGATGGTATAGAGCAGGACTAGACATTCCAAAGGTGCACCACGGTGATCAATCTGGTGGATTTTTAGACTGTCTAGTCCAAGTTTACACTGACTACTAGACAGGATCAGTAAATCTACCCCAGTATGTGCTAAACCAGCACACATTTATTATTATGGTGACCTGTTGTGTTTCAATACACGAGGAAGTTATTATATCGCCCTCTGCTTTCCTAGTTTAGCAGGACCTAATGGATTTTGGTAACATCTCACAATACCAGGGCCAAGACCAGCACAGCACAAACAGTCATGTAGCCTTAGTGAAATGTGGATGTCCTGGAAAAGTGCAAGAGGAGCTGGATCGATTACATGTCAGGATTTTATTTTGTTAGTTGTGAGGAGGCTATCGGTGTGATGGGGCTTTCTGGATGCCTCTATTAGTGTATGTCCAAACGGGATGTGGAATCCGCTGTAAGTGCCAGCAAAGTGGATGAGATTTTTAGAAATCTCATCCACATGCTGCTGGAAACCTGCATAGAAAAAAATCACAGAAAGAAAAGATAAAAACATCCTTCATGATGTGATAATTAAATATACAGATGTGAATGGTCACATTTAAAGAAAAAAACATAATGGCACTCACGTAGCACTAAATACAAAGGTTATACATAGACTAATACCATATTTTGATATGGTAAAGAGGTTCTTAGCAGATATATTTTGATCAAAACACGTCTGAGCCCACCTACCGGAGCAAGGTGACCTCAGTCCAGGCAGGAACCTACTTTATTTAATACCTATCTCATGCCATTGGTCATCTACATTCAGGAAACATATTGTGTAGATGCTTGTTACCTCTGTGTGCATATAAGCAACCAATAAGAAGAGCATGCAAAGCTATATATACCACCTAAGGAAAGTAGCCTGTGGCATAGGTGGGATGCACTCCTATTGTCCCACCTATTCCACTATTTTTTATATATATAGTGCTGTGTAAATTTTAATACTTGAACTTTTTATTTCATTTATACAGTGGATTCTTTCTAAATTGGAAGAAGTTAGAGATCTTCATCGAAAAGATACGTAATGATGACTGGCTACTTCTATAAACCCCATTCTGGAGTTTCAGAAACCATGTAAACCCTGTAAAGTTGGTTATTTTTTTTTCTCTCAATCTACAACAAATTGTGTGTGTGTGTATATATATATATATATATATATATATATATATATATATATATATATATATATATATATATATACACACACACACATACATACACAGGCACACATATACATTGCACAGCTGGTTCTAATTTATTTAACTCTATATTCTCCTATTTCTGTATATAGAAATACTGCAATCTATATTCATGTGTTGTCGCTAATATTGAACGATGGACATACATCTGTATTTACCACCGTTTTAACCAATTGTACAATGTGAAATAGATAAACAAAAAAGGGTAACTAACTTAAAAAGTAAAATGTATTATTGGGTAGAACACATAGCCTTACTGACGACGAGCTGCAGTCTTGTAAGTTCTGGGCCTGGTTGAGTACTTAACAGTTGCAAGAAAAGGCAAGTGAACCACTTGGAATTTACTGGACTTCTGTATTAATAGCTAATAAAATGTGTTAACACCTACACTCCACAAAATTCTCCAACATGTACCCTGGGATAGCATCTTATAAGTACATTATTACTCCTACCAGTACTTAATATGAAGAAATTAAATTATATACACAAATTAGGGCTTGTTCACATGTCAGTTATTGTGAACCAAAACCAGGAGTGGAGGCTACACGGAGATCAAGTGTAATGAAAAGATCTGCACCTGTTCTGTTTTTGACCCGCACCTGGCTTTGGTTCAAAATAACCGATGGAAATAACTGGAGTGTGAACAAGGCCTAACATGTATACACAATAATCCCATCCAGTGAAATATATTACTAGAAGCTGCAAAGATACATAAAGACCATAATATTATACAGTGAGAAATATATCACTTCATGCAGCAACCTGCTGCGTGCCCAGGCAGTGCGAGCAGTGGTTGGCTGAGCGGGCAGTCCAAGCCATATCCTATGTCAAGGCTGGAAACAGAAAGTGGTCAGCAGGATGTTAGATTGTGTTTGTCTATAACTGTGCCTTGGATAACAGACACATTTTATTAGTAATTAATGCAGAAAACAAATATATCCAAAGGGTTCACTTACTTGTATATATGGTGTATATGCATAGGACATCCACATGAGTAATGACATACCGGTCTCCTGGACTCAGGCAAGCAGTAGATTGAACAGTCCCACCGATTGTATGTTTGTATTAATGAAGGTTAATCTTTAATTGCACCTTAATGAACGCCAGACAAAACTCTGGTTACACGTCTAGTGCATGAGCAATCATTTTAGAAGACAAAGATATAAGTAGGACCAACTAAACTTAGATATTAAGGATGTGGTCTGTTTTCTCGAGAACACCTCACCAACTTACTGCCGACAGCATGTTATTGGTATGGTATCCAGTTGCCAATCTAGCAAATTACTGGATACGTAGTAGGATGGTGCAGATATGCTGAAATCTATTAATTTACTATTTTTAACATAATATATTTTTCATTCCATTATCGGTGGATGTTCTCTGCCGGATCTGCTTGACAGAGATGTGAACGAGGCCTTAGGATGTTTTATTTCTTTTTTTTTTTTGACCTCATCTGCCTTAAATCTTGACCTCTATATTTACCCGTTACCCCATGTCAATATGGTCCCCTTAATACATTTTATTGGTGTTTACAACATCTAAATCATGTGTAGTATTAACATCACAGAATGTACAAGTCATTTTATGTCTCTAGCTACAAAAAATACATAAGCAACACATTTGCTAGAATATAAGGACAGCACAGTGAGATAAGGTACTTGCATGCATCACCAGAATGTCCTATCGTTGCAAAAAAATTCTACAAAATTTGGCAAATGAGGCCTTTCCACTTTTCTCCATGCCTTCATTCAGAGTGATATGTATAATCCAATATACTGGGGCCATCCTGGAGGTACACAGCAGGAGATTGTTCTTTTCATAAGCAAAGTCTAGTATGTGTTAGGTTCACATCTGCACTGTGAACTCCGGCACTGTAATCCGATCACTGTATCCGACATACATGCTGGCTTTCAGCTGGACAAAAGATGCTATGTGCAACAGTTTTTGTCCAGCCAAAAGTCAGAATATATGCCATATCCTATTACAGTGAATGGTGATCTGGCAATGCATGGTGGTATCCGGCTATTGCGGATACAGTGAACTCTGGCAATCTGTTCCTCTGCCAGAACAGACTGCCAGAGTTCACATCACAGATGTGAACCCAGCCTTAGTTGGCTTGAGAAGAAGGCTTCAGCTCCTCTTATCAGCAGTGGTATTAGGATTTAGTTAAACAAAGCTGGCTTTTGTGCTTTTGAAAGGTTCAATTTATTAGCCTACTATGCACACTATGTTTTATATGTTCTCTAATACCATGCTACAAACACTATGCATAACATCATCTTGTTAAAAAAAAAAAACAACCTGAAATAAAATATTACATTTTGAATTATGGTATGATTCATTTCTCTGCAGCATATGACTAAAGATCTCAAAGGATCGCATGCAACAAATTCTCAAGACGTTCATATAGATTGAAATTGGTTAGTAGTAGTATACAAAGCAAGCACACTAAAAGCCAATGGGGAGAATTTATCAAGCCCCACACTCCATAATCCTGGAAGTTGCAAAGTCACTTTAGTTAGTGGGTGGCATCGAGAAGCCTATGACAAATGTGTTACATTTAAAGATGTACCAAGTTTAACAAAATATGTACGAAATTTGATAAATGTGGTTCAAAGTATGACAATGCAGCCGCAAGCAAAGCTGATTTCAAAAATTTTCCTCCTGAAACTTCTGCGCTCCCCAATACACTCCATCGGCAGCACACCTTAGTGACCCTGTCGGTGAGAATGAGATGACTGCTGAAAATCAATCTGTACATAATAGGAAGTGGCACCTAGTATTAGGCTTAGAGGTCAATGCAAAAACCGGTAATTTACTGTTTGTATTATTTAGTTTTTTCCATCGTTAACCCCTTCCCAACATCCGCTGTACAGGTACGGTAGATGTCCGGACTTTAAAGATGGTACCTGCTCCAGAGCACAGCGGCGCCATTGCCACTGGTTTTCTGCTGTGTCAGACACTCAAGGCTAATGCCTTTGATCAGCAATAATGCCGATCCCAGACATTTAAAGGGGTTGTCACGGTTAAGAGCTGAACCTGGACATATCTCCATCTTCACCCCTCTGGGCCAGCCCCCCCCCCCTCCCTCCCTCCCTCCCCCCCCTCCCTGACCCGGAAAATGACGGGAACAGTTTTTATTGCATGGCAGAACACCGTAAAATCAAAACCCATAAAACTGTGGCAGAAATGCCTTTTTGTCCAACTTCACCCCATTTGGATTTTTTTCCAGTTTCCACTACATCCTTTGCAATATCAAATGGTGCCTGCAAAAAAAAAACAAAAAAACAAGCCCTCATATGGCTATGTGAACGGGAAAATAAAAAAGTTATGGCAGGGAGTGAAAAATGAAAATCGCCATGTTAGAAAGGGGTTAATACATCAGACTCCCTACTAGTATGATTTTTTTTCTTTGATTGCTCCTATCACACCCAACCAGCATGTTTACAGCCAGGATAGCACAGGAAGGAGGGAATTATTGTTCTTTCCATATACACATATGCATGAGTGATGTTGGTTCCCACCTGAGGGCCACACGCTCATACAGGAGAATGGAGATACTATACACTTACTGATTGTCTGGATACTGGAGACACTCCCAGCTGTGCTGAAGATTAATTAATTTAGCCATGTTTACCTCGAAACTCAGGTATCCTTACAGTACCGGCGCCGTACATGTACGGCGCTGGTACGATGCGGGCACATGGCGCCCGCTCGCGGGTGCGGCGGGCGTCATGGCCGGCAAGTCTCTGCTGTTTCTAACAGCAGAGACTTGCCGCTACCTACTGTATCGGCGGCGTCTTCCGGGGTGACTAGATGCCGTGATCACACGTGATCACGGCATCTAGTTGCGTCTAAACCCGGAAGCGTTCGCTTCCGGGTGGTGTACAGACACCCCGTGTGGCCAATCGGGGTGTCTGTACACCATATGAAAACTGTAATCCTCGCTGGTGAGGATTACAGTTTTCAAAGTGCAATTCTTATTCTGGCCACTAGATGGCAGGCCAGGATAAGAAATGAGCAATTGATGGATTTAACTGCCTCTAGTAAATCCATAATTGCTCATAAAGAAAATTAAAAAGCCACAATATATAAGCTCATATTTGAGCATTCAAATAGTAAAAAAAAAATTAAAAAAAAATGTTAAAAAATATATAAAAAATAAAAAAGATATAAAAGTTCAAATCACCCCCCTTTCCGTATAAGTAAAAAATAAATACCTAAATAACACTAAATATAGACATCATGGGTATCACCGTGACCGAAAACGCCCGTACTTTTAAAATATAAAAAAAAAAAATCCAATACGGCGAATTGTGTGGCGGAAAAAAGCGTCCAAATGGCGATTTGCCGTTTTTTGTCGCTTTTTTTTTCTAAAAAAAATTAAATAAAAAGTGATCAAAAAGTCATACACACCCCAGAATGGTATTAATAAAATCTTCAGATTGTCCCGCAAAAAATGAGCCCCCATACAGCTCTGTACACATAAATACCAAAAAGTTATAGGGGTCAAGATATGACAAGGAAAAAAAAAAAAAAAAAAAGGGCAACTTTCTAATTTTTTTTCACTATCAAAACGCAGGAAAAACTATACATATTAGGTATTGCCGGATTCGTACTGACCAGTAGAATGAAAATAACGGGTCAGTTTTAATGCACATCGAACGCTGTAAATAATAAACCCGTAGAACTGTAGCGGAATAGCGGTTTTTTTGCAATTTCACCTGATTTGGAATTTTTTTCCCGCTTCCCACTACACCATATGCAATATTAAATGGTGGCGTTGGAAAGTACAACTTGTCCCGCAAAAAACAAGCCCTCATACAGCTATGTGAACAGAAAAATAAAAGAGTTATGGCTGTTGGAAGGCAGGGAGCGCAAAACGAAAATGCATGACCGAAAAAACCTCCGGTACTGAAAGGGTTAAGGACCTGACCTAGGGAAGTGAACAGAGAAGCTTGCATGTGGATCTCATTTGAGATGGGAGCTGATGTTGATGCCAACCCTTCTAGAAGATCCATTGCTTTGAGATACTTGTATGTCAGAGAGGGGAACTGCTGCTGAAGCTAACACCCCAGAGGGACACTCGTCAGAAGGAGGATATAGAGCTTTGCTGTCCCTTGTGGCCAGTAAGCGTATTTCTCTTGTGGACTCCTTTACATTCAAGGTCCAGGTACACAGCAACACTGGTCACGAGACATCAAGATGTGTGATACAAAGGGCTACATGGCTAAAGCCCCTTTCACACGAGCGGGAAACTCGGACGTCTCCCGCAACGTGTGCTGTGTACTGACCTCCCGGCACTGAACCCCCCCCCCCCCCCGTCAGTGTTATCCAACACATTCCAGAACTGTAAGGGTTACATAGCATCATAAATCAGTATAATGCTATGTGACCCCGTCAGGGCCGGGAGGTCAGTACACAGCACACGTTGTGGGAGACGTCCGAGTCTCCCGCTCGTGTGAAAGGGGCCTAAAAGTTGCAAGACTTATGTAATGTATTTCAATGGTGTCACTATGGGACATGTCATATGTTGCAACTGCAACGCAACATTCACAGAAAAAAATCTGACTTGGATGGAATTGTTGCAGTCTGTAGCAAGTCCCATAGCGACACCATTGAAATTCATTAAATGAAATGTAGCCGCACCCTTATCCCACCCTACTTGACTGTACCCACTAGAAAGACTTTTCCAGTGTAATTTGTGTTTCTCCACCAAGATTGTTCCTGGCATAATTTCCGAATGGGCAATAAACTACATTTGCGCAGTTCTCACAACACTCGCTTACTTGATCATGTAATAATCTAATAAACCCATGACAGCTCCTGTTGGCCAAACATAACATACTATGTTGTGACCCCCAACAATCTGGAGAACACATGTGCCATGCTGCACCATTCATCTCTATGGGACTGCTAGAAATAGCCGAGCACTGTGAATGACTATTTCTGACAGTCCACATGCTTGACCACCTCATTCATTTTGGTGTACGGGGCCCTTTTTCTTATGATCAGAGGGCGTACCAGTGGTCAGCAAATTATTATACCCGATTCACTGATTTTTTTGGCCCAGAGGAAACAATTTGCACATGATTCTCCTAAATTTCCCCAAAACAAATCTAAACTCCAAACTCAATTTGCCCCTTTGAAGCTTAGATATTTACGTGTGCTATCTGGTATAACAGTTGATCAGACCTGCCATAATATGAAAAATAGAAACTTTTTATGACAGAACCTTTTAACTATGCTTGACAAATATCAATATCCAAGGTAAGGAAAAAACACCAAAACTAACACATAACAATGTGATGTATTTATCATAAAAGGGCTGTTTAAATGGGTCAGTTATTGTCACAAATCTCTCATGCCAGAGTTGTTATAACTATAATTGACCGGTTTGAATATGTGGAAGGAGCTATAAAAATAAATTGCTGTAAAACGGTCACACAAATAAAAATAAAAACCACAGTAATTTACAGCACAATTGATAAATGAGCCCTGTATTTTGAAGAGACGACTGCCTATGTGGCAAGTCAGGGTCAATGAAAAGTTTAAAACCAATAATGTAATAAATGTAAGCAGTAGGCAGTAAGGTGAAGCTTGACAAACATTAATTCGCAAACACTTTTCACTTTATAATTTAGGATACCTACAATCTGCTCCAGGAACTCTCAATAAACCCTTATGAAATAGTAAATCAATAAGTATTTTATTGCTCTTAAAAGAACCTGAGCATCAGCAGCAAGTGTGTAGTAAAGTAGTTTTCGACTTAAATCTATACAGCACAGTGAAACCACTTAGTGTCAAATGATTTAAAATGTAATTTATTCATATTCAAACAGCCCTACTGGAAGAGAAACATGAAAAATATATGTATATATGCAGATACATATATATACATACATATTATTTATAAAGAGATACATATGTACAAATATCATTACAATGACAATTCACTCTCTATCTTTGGTTTTACATTGCAATAGGAAAGTATCACTCCTTGATTAACATCGCAATAGAGAACCAATCATTCGTTTTATGGCTCCTTTATATAATGAAATAGAAGTATCTTGTAATGGCGGCCATGTTTTACTCTTCTGGGGGGGGAAGAAAAAAAAAAAAACATACATTCTAGGATTAAAGTCAAGCACCCCAATCTATTAAAAAAAAAAAATCATAAAAAGGTTTGTCTAATAAAAATGTTGTGTTGCTTCAAAAAGCCAAGGCAACTCTGGTTAGAACTAAACCACAACATAAGTATTAATAATAAAAAACAGGAACTTCATCTATTTTTGTATTTTTCATTTTGTACTCTATGAAATATTCTCCTACATATCCAATTGTTACAAACATTGGATAGAATAATAAAAAGCAAACACATGGGAAGAAAGAAAAAATAAAAACGACATCTAAAAGGTTTGTATACCACATAAAAAACAGTAAACATCAGGGGGAGGGGTGGGAATTAACTTCTCTCTTCCCGATTACATTTCTTAAGAATCAGAACACAATATGTTTGTAGGAAAATATCGCATCTCATCTCTGTACTCTTGGGAAAGGGGGAGGGGAACGGAGAATGACTGAGGAGACAGTCGTTGGTAGAGAACGCCTGTTGGGGTAATCCACAAACTTCATTGTCCAGTTTTTACACTAGATTGAATTCCCTCAGATTAAGCTGTAAGATAGTGTCTTTAACAGCAGCGAAGACAAAACGAATGTTCTCTGTGTCTGTGGCACAGGTGAAATGAGAGTAGATGACCTTCTCTTTGTCAGGGTTCTGGTCTTGGTAGAGCTTCAAAATAAATTCCCGAGCTGTTTTGGCATCTTGTTTAGGACCTGAAACAAACAAACAAACAAACAAAAAACCTATCAGTGCTTCAGTAAAACAGTGTCCGAGCTGTGGTTCACAACAATGTCTGCGAGGTCATACTCTGTGTTGGTGCAGTTTGAGGATAGTTCTAGAATAGACTTGTGTCTTTTAAGAGGTATTCTGGATTTAATGATTACATTTATTTATGTACAGCAGGGATGCCCAACCTGCGGCCCTCCAGCTGTTGTAAAACTACAACTCCCACCGTGCCTGGAAAGCCTACAGCTATCAGCCGAGCATGATGGGAGTTGTAGTTTTACAACAGCTGGAGGGCCGCAGGTTGAGCAGGTTGACCTGACTTTCAGTTAGCTGCCCCTTCTCAGTACAATTCACCTTTTAAGTACCTGGGCAGCTAACTATAGAGAACAAGAATAGGCATTTTCAATGGGGTGCCCGACTGTGTGTTCCGCATTTGTGGTATTGCGGATCCACAATACCACGGCCCCTTAAACAAAAAACGTTTTGACATTTCACCTGCAGTAATTCAGGCATAATATACACTTCATAACCACCAGAAAACCTCTTTGCTTTATGCACCTTATCAAGGCATGTATGGCTTCAGTCTCATCAGCCTTAACATGTATTTCTGCCTCCTGAATTCTTTACTGGATGCACATTTCCAAGTCTGTTTTTAGGAGACATTTAAAATTCATGTCAGAGTTTCCTAAGAACTAGAGAACTAGTGTCGCTTACCAGAAAACTCTGGAAAGTAGTCGATTAAATGTGAGAATAAGATCTTCTCCTCTAAAAGATCTTTCTTGTTTAGAAATAGAATGACTGAAGAATTCTGGAACCAGGGGTAGGTTATAATGGTTCTGAACAGCGCTTTGCTTTCTTCCATTCGGTTCTAAAATAAATAAATGTATTAATTAGTAAAAATACTTTTTTTCACCAACCAGGGTTTTGTGGAATTGGTGTGCACTAAGGAGTACCATGGAAGATAACATAAAAGTGATGGCCTTGCTACTGCTATGAATGATAAACTGGTCTCAGTAGCTACACAAGAAGACCCTCAGTGTGGTGATGTAAACAGTCAACACAGTGAAAATTTTGCTCACCCTAAATCCACACTTCTTTCAGGGAGAAAATATTCAACATTGGAAATGTTTGGCCCCTGCTTTGTTGTGATAAATCTAAAAATGATGTCTACTAACTAAAATCTTCATTTAGGTAAACCAATCTTCTGTTTCATGCTGACCAAACCCCACAACATTGTGGCAGGAGCTTATCCTTATTACACAGCCGGGACCCTATCACAACAGAGCTAACTCCATCAAAGAGGTTTAACCCCTTAGCTGATGCAGTCAATGGTAACTGTGGCATGTAAGTGGCTGACAGAGGGATGGGATCTCCCTCTGTCTAGCCATGAGCAAGGTGATCACAGGCTGCCGATCAGTTACTATGGCAACTAAAAACTAAGGTCTCCAGGCCTGCCATCAGTATCTGCCTATTAGCAGGCTTCCTGTCTGTGTACTACTGCCTGGATATAATGCTTTGTGGAATACTATGTATTACATAGTATTATACAAGTGATCAGCTCTTATTAAGCTCCTGTGCTGGATTGCCGAAGTTACATAGAAGTGCAGGCCTCTACACAACGTCGGTGTATCCACCGCCGATTTTAAATGTAAGACATTTGCGATCTCTAAACCAGGCGTAGAAAATGATGACCTGGTTTGAGCGAGGAAGAACTCGCAGATTTTGCTGCAACATGACGTGACAGAATCTGTGCCAGATATATGCCACTGTGGGGGGGTCTGTTAGTAAATGACCCCAAAGAGTTGTCCCTAAGCCTTGGATGTGTGTTTAGGGTCATTGTCTTATTGGAAAGTAAACCTTTGGCCCAGTCTGAGTTACTGAGCAAGCTGGATCAGGTTTTTATTAAGAATATTTCTGTACTTTGCTCCATTAAGCTTTCCCTCAACTCTGACCAGTTTCCCTGTCCTAGCCGCTGAAAAACAGGGGAGCACTACAGGGGGGTTTATAAATGCAAGAAGGCACTACAGGTGGCATTATAACTACATGGGGCACTGCAGGTGGGCATTATAAATACTCTGGGCACTACGGGGCTTTATAAATACTGTGGCAAATTCAGGGTGCATTGTAACTACTGGAGCTACTACAGGGGGCATAATAAATACTGAGGACACTATAAGGGGCATTAGAACTGAACTGGCAACACTTATAGGTGGCTTTATAGGGGGGCCAAGTTACAGATGAGGGCAATATTATTTCTACTGTGGCCACCATGGTGGCAAAACTACTAATGGGCAATAATCAGAGGGTTGTAGCAGCACTTACGGGTCCTCAGAGTCCATTTCGTGGCGGTGCCGTTAGTGATGGGTACCAGTCCGCTGTATCCCCAATCGTCACTATATCTAGAAATAAAACTGCAGCACTCCCAGGTCTTGAAGCAATTCTTCTTTATTCAGCATTTAGTGCTGGCACTAAGTGGTGAATAAAGAAGAATTGCTTTAAGACCTGGGAGTGCTGCAGTTTTATTTCTAGATATAGTTAAAATTACTAATGGGGGTGCTGTGGGGGAATTATTATTGGGCATAGTATGGAGGGCATTGCTACTAAAGGGGTAGTCTGAAAGTACTATTACTATGGGGTCTACCTGCATGGCACTTATTTTTGCAGTATCGAGCATTGGGGAACACAGCAGGCATAGTATTGGATTTTTTTTCTATGTGTGGCCAATAGATCTGGCTGAGTTTGAGACCCCTGTCCTAAGCATATAAATATTTTATTCAGACTTACTTCATTATCGCACTCTGCAAGAACCTGATCGTATTCACTCAATGCCACCAAGAAAATTATAGAAGTAACATTTTCAAAACAGTGAATCCACTTCCTTCTTTCGGATCTTTGGCCACCGACATCCACCATCCTGTAAGGCAAGAGGTACACCTTCATTTAATAGCATGAATGAGGTTCAAAATATTGTAAAAATAAAGCTGTTTAGTCATGAAGTATGTATATCTAGCATACACTACACTGTGGGCACAATTCTTAGGCAAGGGAGTATTTTGACCACATCATCATTTGTATGCATATTTTCCAACTCCAAGCTGTATTATCTTGAATGCTTATTAGATTGAAGCATTTCAGGTGATGTGCATTTCCGTAATGATTAATCATGTAATGGTTGTGCCCTTAGGAGATCAAGCTCCTATATCAAGGTGTGCATAATTATTTTCCTCTGGCAAAAAGGTCCAAAAAAAAAAAACAGACTCTGAAAAGACAAAAATTGTTTTCTTTCAGAGGGATATAGCACTCTTGGAACTGCTAAGATATTGGTTCCTGATCTCAGAACCATCAAATGTTTTGTTGCCAATAGTCAGTCGCAAGAAACATGCAGAGAAAAAAAAAAAAAAAAAGACGTAAATTAACTGCCCATGACTTCAAGGGCGAAAGAATCAAAACATGAAGTGACCAGGAACCCATTATCCTCCAGTGCTGTCATATTCCAGAACTGCAACCTCACTGGAGTGCCTAGAGGTACAAGGTGTTCAGTGGTCAGAGACACGGCCAGGGTACGGAAGCCTGAAACCTGACCACCAGTTAACAAGTCACATAAGTTGAAACGTGAAAAAGACAGATTTTTCAAAGGTTTTATGAACTGATGAGATAAGAATGACTCTTGATGATCCAGATGGATGGGCCTTTGGCTGGATCAGTAACGGCACTGAGCTCCAGTTTAACTCAGATGGCAGCAAGGTGCATGTGGGGTACTGCTATGGGCTGGTATTATTAAAGATGAGCTAGTTGGATCTTTTCGTGTTGAAGATAGACTCAAAATCAACTCCCAAACCTACTGCCAGTTTTTATAAGACACTTTCATCAAACAATGGTACAGAAAAAAGTCTGCATCTTTCAAGACAACCATGATTTTTATGCAAGACAATTCTCCATCACATGCATCAAAGTACTCCACTGCACGACTAGCCAGTTAAAAGATGAACGAATAATGACATGGTCCCCTTCCACACCTGACCTAAACCCTATTGAGAACTTGTGGACCCTTCTTAAATGGGAAATTTACGGTGATTGAAAACAGTTCACCTCTCTGAACAGTGTCTGGGAGGCTGTGTTTGCTGCTGCAGAAAAAGTTGATCATCAACAGGCTCCATGGATGGAAGGCTTATGACAGTCATTGAAAAGGAGGGCTATATTGGTCACTGATTTTTGGAAAACGTCAGAAATGTTTGTTTGTAAATTTTGAGTTGTTTGTTATATGTTTATTATTCTCACAATAACAGATGAAAATAAAAAAAAGTTACATAATAATTTGAGGTTTAACAACATTTTGGATTGACCAGCACTATACTTGTTCAATAATAAAATTAATCGTCAAAAATACAACTTGCCTAATAATTAGAGATGAGCGAACGTGCTCGTTATGAGCACTGTATCGCTCGTCTCCCGTGCGAACAAATGCCCGCAAGCATTGTGGATCCGTCCTCAGCTGCATGTAAGTCAATGGGGACGGATCGTTTGGTATGACACTCATACCAAACAGATCCGTCCCCACTGACTTTCAGTCGGGTGAGGAAGACGGATCCGTTTGGTATGAGTGTCATACCAAATGGATCCGTCCCCATTGACTTACATGCAGCTGAGGACGGATCCGCAATGCCTGCTGGCATTTCACATGGGAGCCGAGCGCTACAGTGCTCGTAACGAGCACGTTCGCTCATCTCTACTAATAATAAATTGTGCACACAGAGTAGAAGTAATATCCTACCTGCATGTATACACATCATCACAACCAGAATGAAAACATCCAGAGAACTACAAAATGGTGCATAAGGCAAGAAAAGCTTATATTAGAAAAAAAAAACACCTTCAATACTCGACTACATAGCTTTATTTATAAAAATATTCCATCTGTTATGGGGATATTTCTTATCTCCGTTTTCATGGTGTAAAAAGTCTTGAAACAACATTTTTGCAACTTTTTAAAACACCACTGCAACAAAATTTTAACGCAAGTGGCATTTCTATGCCGCCCTTGTCACTTTTCAAACAAGAGGGTGTGGTGAGGGCTGGAAGGGCAAGTGGGCCCTTCATTTACACCAGTTTTCTGACAAAAATCAGTTTGTAGCTGACAGATTTCAGTTTTGGGGCACAGAATGCCAGATGATGTGCCTAATTTAGGACGAGAACTCCAGCAAAAACGGCATAAAAAAACGCAAGTCTTAATAAGTCTCCCTGTTAGTTTTTAGAGATTCTTATTTTATTCTTTCATTCATAAACACCTAATGAAAATGATGAAATTATTCGACTTTGTAGCAGCAATTCATCACAAGGTAATCTCAAGAAATATTATGTACCGGTACGTTACTGGGCACTTTTCTACTTTGAGCATTTAACAGTAGCTAATCCAGCATTTTGTCATTTCTGACCCTTTTGTAAGGGACAAGGATATGAGGTGACCGAGAGAAGTGTTCTATAGGTGCACACAATAAAACAATATTGTTAACCAGAGCTTTACTAGCCAGTCTTTAAAGCTTCAAGAGTTAATTTATAGGCAGCATCAATATGTATAGGTCCTGTGCAAGTGGTCTGCAATGTTCATTCTGCTGCCCTAAGATATAATGTATCTACCTCTTTGTTAACTGCAAAATTTACACTCATTCTATTCTAAGAGAGCACAACTTACCTAAAAATAATATTCTCTAAATCGAAGGGATACTCAATGATTCCAGTGGTAGGCACTCTGACTCGAAGTACATCTTGCTGGGTGGGAACGTAACCAATAACAGAAATGCGATCTATGTCACTGATGTAGCTAGAAGGGGGGAAGAAAAAAAAAAAAATCACAAATGTGAAGTCGTAAAACAATTGACAGATTAATTAAAACCAAATGCTAACTAGTTTATACAGGATCTATGCTGTACAGATTCAGAATAAGTAGCTCATAGTGTCTGTGGCTACATGGGACTCTGTAGGGGAAACAAATCCTCTGTGCGATTATGCAATTTGAAAATCCATGAGAAAGGAGGTATGCCGATTTCACTTTACAGCATTTCAATATTTTAAGACCTCTTTACCTAAATAAAGCATGTCATTACTTCCCTGATGCCCCGATCTCACGTTCATAATGGACATGTCATCATCTTGCGTGCAGAATGTGTCTTGGCTGTTACAGTACTTACTATTTAGCAGAGTCTGACAGCTGGTACTCCCTCCTCCGATCATAGCACTCCTGGATCCCAGGGTCCTCCCAGAGTTTTTTAATTGCTTCTACGTGTTTCCGTTCCAGACTGTTTACTTTATCTACCTCTACTTCCCGGACCAGCAAGGCGTTTTCCTAGTTAAAAAAAAATAAATAAATATCATCAAAAGAAATTAGGAGAAAGAAAAACAAATAAATCACAATAACTTCAGTGAACAGAAGTCATGTCAAATGCTGTAAGTGACGTCAGTTTACATCAATGCAAACCATAATCGTCATTAGTTTGTGAAGAGGAAAGAAAGTGTGCCAGTAAGCCATGCTTTACCTAAACATACATATACTGTATACACATATGCACGCACTTTATATACATACATGCATACAGAAGATGACATTTTCAGATTTCGGGATTTCAACAGTAAAACTGTAAAGGTGGATTTACGCAGGCTGAATATCAAGCAGATTATGTGGAACGAACGCTTGTTCATGACAATCTTCCTGTGTAAATGTGCCGCTGGTCACCCGATGAACGGGCAAAGCGCTCATTCATCAGGTGATCCTGTCATTAGAGCAGGCGCCTAAATTAATATTGGCAGAAGATCATGTGGTCTAAACAGTGATCTGCTGCCCAGAAACAATGCAGCCGTATGAGGACGAGGGATCGCAATAGTAGAAGATTTCTGCGTGTAAATGTGCAGTGTCCTTTAATGAACAAGCAGCCGACTGTCAGGAAGGAACACCTCCTTCCTGACAATCAGCTGTAACATCGTGCAGTGTAAACCCGCCTTTAGGAACATAAAGCAGAAAAACCCGCAAATAATCTGAGGCAAAGTCCCTATGAGTTGCGTGCTGATTTGGCACAGATTTTTTATGCAGCATGTGGATGACATTTCATAGAACCTTATCCACTTGGTGCCACTGTAAACACTGTGCGTTTTCCACCTACAATTCCGTGAGAAAAAAATCTGCAGTTTATATCCCATGTGCCATATCTGGTGGTGTAAATTTACCATAAATCACTACATTTAATAAACATATTCTTTCCTTCCTGGAGTTGTAGCAATTACCCAACAGATCCTCTTACAAGTACCCAAATCATCCCCAATGACCGCATCAGGGTTGCTTCAAACAGAGGGAGTGAAATTTATCAAAACCGGTGCAAAGAAAAACTGGCTTTGTTTCCCATAGCAACAAGATTGATCCTTTCATTTTCCAGCTCTGGTTTCTATGGGCAGCTAAGCCAGTTTTCCTTTGCACCGGGTTTTAGGACAAACGCCAAATGTAAAATGCAAGTCAAGAGGGAATTAAACACAAACAGTACTTTTTTGGTTGCGGTTATCACAAATGTGAGTACAACATTTCTCCCATTATTTTTTCATAGGATTTTCTAGTGGGGTGAAAAAAAGCCTGAAAAAAGACCAAAATACCACCACAAAAAACAGCTTGTAAAAAAAACGCACAATATTAAAAACGCCACACAAAAAGTGAGCCAAAGGAAACAAAATATAGCATGACCTCTTATTTCAGCTGTTGCCTCTAGAGGGCAGCCTCCTCCCGCACGTGCCTTGTAGTGGCACTCTGTGCTTTCACATATCCTAAAACAACCTTTGAACAGCAGCGGCAAGTTACAAGAAACAATGATTCGACTATTCAAATGAGGCGTCCTCCACAACAGAACGTTTTATATCATTGTTTTCCGCACAAAGAGGGCAATACACAATATTATTACAGGACTGTATTTTTCTTTTAAAGCTGCAATGTATTGCACACAATTTGACATAGAAATAAACACACCCAGGACTTGGAGGCCCTCTTACCAATTGAAAAAAAAAACCCTAGTATTTAAGGCCTCATGCACACGATTGTAGTTCTGATTGGCGTTCAATCTTCATTTTTTGCGGATCGCATGTGGACACATTCATTTCTATGAATTCGCGAAAAATGCGTCATGTCAACCATGTGCTGTCCACATCCATGTGGCTGTTTTGCAGATTAAATAACATGTCCTATTCTTCTCTGTTTTAGTAGAAAAATGTGGCATGCACACTGGTACCTGTATTTTGCAGATCCGCGGCTTGCGATCTCAAAATGGATATGGTTGTGTAAATGAGGTCTAGTCACGTGTATCGTTATGTCTTTCGCTCTCCATAGAAGAATAGAGCACAATTATCAGTGGCTAGATTTTCTAGAATTTCACCATCTTTCCTTTGGTTGCTACACAGTATTTTAACAGGATTGAGACCTTTCTGTAAATGATGTGCCTGTAGGAATTAACGTAACATTTGCAGTATACAATACATTCTGATATGGTCATCAATATCTGTGGACTGTAGCCAGCCAATGGACTAAGCCTGGTTACAATGACATTATACTGACGGTGCACTATACGATGTACGAATGACATATGATTTTTCTATCTGTCCTTAGTTCTTGGTAGGACAAATAGAAGGGAATATGACTGCAGGATCAGACTACACAGGGTCTATTTGTAAAGTTGCTTCAGTGTTTAAATGCACTGCAACCATAAAAGTGGTCACAAAGGTGCACATATCCTTTAAAGAGCAATCCCCCAGATCAAACTGCAATGAAGAAAGGGGGAAGTTCTTATCTGCCAGGGCCTGCACCTCTGCTCCGGTTCTCAGAGTTGAGCTCTATTTATTTGGCTGCAATGATCACGTGTTGGCGACGTGATGTCACTGCTGCAGCCGGGTAAATAAAGCTCTGCCAGGAGGACCGGGATCTGGCAGATAAGTGCTTACCTGTTCACCATTGTAGCTTGATCCAGAGGGTTGTCTAGTTTCATCCTGAAAGCAGACAACCTCTTTATCTCAGAGCAGCAATGTTTCACCTTCCACCCTTTAGACAGACGCTTTGAAGACATTTTCCCTAACCCTAAAAAAATGTAGAACCCCTTGGTGCAATTTATTACTGACCCAGATACTTGTGGTACAATACAGAATGACATTCACTGACATGTCATGCTGTAAAATAAAGAAATAGATCTGACCTATGTGCCCGAAACACCTGCCATGGTTTAACTGGTTACACCACATTTTTCTAGTTAATACTGGCGGGTACACAATACATACAATACGCTGCAGAGAGTAAAGGCGTTCATAGCCTGCTTCACTAATCTGTTGGAAAACTGACAGATCCCTTATAGGCCTAAGAGATCCATCAGAGCCCATAAGGTGTTTTTTTTTTTTTTGCAAAACTGAAATAAATGATCCATCATATCTTGGATTCTGAAAAAAAGGGGCCTATCATGTCAGTCTACACAGAACCGTATTAGGCTAAGGACATGTACACGTCTTTGAACCCATGGAGAGATCAGAGTAACCTTTAGGGCCAAGGTCAAGGCCACACCATTATTCCAGTGTAATATAATGATCACCCACTCTGTCCTTCCCTTGTAGATTGTAAGCTCTCGGGGGCAGAGTCCTCTCCCCCTCTGTACCAGTCTGTTACTAAGCCCATGCACATTGTACTTGTATTGTTGTATATTATGCATGTGTAACCCCTCGATGTAAGGGCACTTTCTAATAATAATAATTATAATAATAATAATACAGATATAGACAGTTTTACCCAATACAATATGATACCTAATCCGTCAGCACAATCTACCACATGAGATCTCCGGTTAAATGATAACTTTGTTTCCATAACCATGGTTACAAAACTGTCCCAAAATAGAAATATGCCATAAAATCATCACAACTACACTCTTGTTCTCTTAAAAAAATCCCAAATGCCTTCTTGTACTGCAAGCCTGTGTTCACAAGTGGCGGTATTAATGAGTTTTAGATCACACTGACATGAATGGAAGGAATCACAACTGAAGTTGAAAATGTACGGTATTTAAAGGGGCTGTCCCATCTGGACAGTTAATGCATGTCCAATAGGTACTGCTGCTACCTCTAGGACCCACTCTTATCTCGAGGACGGAGCCCTATCATGCACTTCAGTGAATGGAGAGGTGGCAGTGCATCCACAGTTCTCTCCATTCACTGCTATGGGAATTCTGAAAGCCTGCTTTCTCCACTATTTTCCAGTGACTATAGACAGCCCCACAGGTATGATGGGGTCCCATTCTCAAGATAGGTGCAGGTTCCTCCTCTGGGACCCATATCTATAACCTGTGACTATGCCATAAATCTCCAGATGGAAAAAAACCCTTTAACTGTGTTTTTTGGGGTTTTTTTTTAACCGATTTCTAATTGTGATTCTGCAAGGAAATAACAGATTCGCATAATGAAAACCACAATGGAAACAAAAAAATGGATACAATTCGGTGTGGTACTTAAAACTGCACAAACCACAAAGTGAAACCGCAGCTTCTTTAAAGACATGTAAGCAGTTTCTAAATTGTGTTTTACTGCAGTTTCCTAACACCAAGTGTGAACGTGCCCTATGCATCCCTGTAATCAGCATATCCCAGTATGGGACAGAAATGGAGCATATCTGTTCAGTGGTGTAGAAACATCGACACTTCTCCTAAAAATACAGATCCGAGGCCATCTCCTGAGAAGTTTGTTCAGTCACTTTCAGGCAGGGCGGCAGGATTTGTGACTGCAGTATTATCCAGCACTCGCCAGTGGTTCTTTATACTAACACACAGCAGTCTAAACAATATGGGGCACATTTATTCTCTGCAGCATTGTGTAAAATATATCAAGTCAAAGTTTACCGTTTCTGACAGAGAAGCCAACTTTGTTTCTTGCAGCAATTTTCTAAACTACAGAATAGAGCAGGGATCAGCAACCTCCAGCACTCCAACTGTGGTGAAACTACCACGACAGACTGCTCTCGGGAACTCCCATAGGAGTGAGTAGAGCATGCTGGGGGTTGTAGTTTCACAACAGCTGAAGTGTAGAGCTTGCTGACCCCTGGAATAACAGTTAGAGATGTGGATGTATATTCTTTTGTTGACCTGGTCTTTGACGTCAATGAGTCGGTCCCATCAGAGATTGACAGGCTTCTCTCTATGACTGTGTATACAGAAACAGCTGTCAGTCACTGATAGGACCGCCTCCTGGACGTCAAAATCCAGAACGAGCATGGATATCAATGAGTGTTACTGAATCGTTACACATAAAACTATATAACAATCTGTTCCGCTTCTCCTACTCTATAACATGCTGAGATGTTCCACATGTCAGGTTCCTTTTAATAGCAATGTATCACTTATATTTACCAAGTAAAACTTAATAGAGGCACCTATTTCTTTTGGTTTCCATTATTCTATTTCCTAATAATGAGGGCAGCCATCTTGCCTCCACTGCTTAACAACATTTAGATATAAAGCAGCCAACATGGGCCATAGGGCAAACTAGACATGAGATGGTTTTTGACCTGTGCAGAGAAGGTGAGTAGATAAGCTGTGACCATCACCTGTTTTAGGTGTAAAGAAGTGTTATTTGTCATTGTAAACCTACCTTAAATGATAATGAGATGATGGGTGAAAAGTGATCTCTACAGCTTTGCTCTTTCACTTGATTTACTAGGGGATTTGAAGATTACAGGTCTCCGTGTAACCCGTTGTAGTAATTGGTCATATTTACACACGAGGGATATATACATAGTATCACAGTGGTTTATCCTGGGAAAATGTGTTACTTATTGTAGCAATTAAACAGCTTTTAGACAGTTTGATAATTAAAACTTTAGCCATACGTCACTGGGATCACCAGGAGCCTATGATACTCACATGTACCCATTCTATCATTTCTTAATATGTAGGGGCATTGCTTTTAAGTTTAGGAAATTTTGCAGTAAAAAGGCAAATATAGGGAGTAGAGATGAGCTAGCATGCTAGGGTGCAATTTTTGCATACGCATTTTAAAAATTTGTACGTTATGTATACGCATTTTAAAAATTTGTACGTTATGCGTACGCATTTGTGTACAGATTAAAATATGCGTATGCATTAGCGTACAGATTTTAAAATGCGTACGCAAATACGTGAAAATTGCACCCGAGCATGCTCGCTCATCTCTAATAGGGAGGCAGGTGGCAGGGAAAGAAAAGTCAGGCTCCCTCGTACCTATACTAGTAGAATGAGGACGCTCTAGCGCTCATCTTGAAAAAAATGAATAAAATCAGCTACTTATTTGACATTAGTTTAATTAATGTTTACAATCTATCCATGGAAAGAAAATTACTTGCGCGTTTCTAGCCCTGAAGGTGAATTCTTAGTCACAGCATAATGTTAGTAGGAAATGCAGTACAGAATCTGCTTCTGCCTGTTACATGTCTGATGCTCATCAACGGCCGTTAACTATTGTATCTGCTAGTTGTTACTTGTTATAGTGATCCATTTCACATTGTATCATGTGACTATAGTAATTCATATGCTACGGGCAATTATGCACAATATCTCATAAGGAAACAGGACACCAACAACATCTTATGGAAAAAGTATAAACATTCAAATAAAAAAATTCATGAAAAAAATCCTCTTATTATATGTACAGCTATACGTATCATGAGGTACTAATAAAAGTATCACAGATCAGTCTTAAAGGGGTTGTCCCACAAAAAAAAAAATAATATTCTACAGTTTTCAAACCAGCACCTGGATCTGAACACTTTTGTAATTGCATGTAATTAAAATAGCCACTGATTTATTCAATAAAATGTATCTGTATAGTGTCATCTGCAGTTTGTTTTATTCCTAATTTCTTTGACCTGCTCACTGAGATGGCCGCACATGCTCAGTTTCATCCTTCAACTGCTCTCCTGAGCAGTAAAGACACTCCCCTTGAGCTGTCAGCTTGATATAAATCTAGCAGAGCAGTGATTGTGGAGATCTCTGGATCCATGTGAGGTACAGGGCTGGTTCTAGCTTTGTTATTAGAGAGAGATGGCCATGGACTATATGATGTCTGATTTTCATCTTTTACATTAATCATGGGATAACCCCTTTAATTAAAATCAAGACCTTTATGATGACAAGTATTCAGGATAAGGACCCAAAACACCTTATATTTGGAGATTGCTCTTTCTGCTATTAGTTTACTGAACTCCACTGCAGAGTGGCGTTTCCTCCCTGTCTGAACATACACTAAGAAGCATGGCGAAAAGTCTGTCTCTTTGTATTAGAAGTAGAACATAATACCTTGTACCTCAACTACTTAAAATATCGTGTCTGCGGTACACACAATGCCGGAACCGATGTAAACATTGAAGAGGCTCTAGAGCCCTCAACAAGTGGCCCCTTCAAACAGATGATCGCCAGGGGTCAATCAGGCAGGCCATCAATTTTAAAAACTGGATAATTCATTTAATATATACTTTGCGGCAACCTCTTTAAAGATATTACACCCATTTTTGACAATATGACACCAAAACTTGCATTACCATTGTCATTTGCAGAGAAACTACTAAAAGAGAGATGTTCATACTTATGATGAAACCAGTTTTAAACCGGCATATTTTAGTATCTGTATCACAGTCAAAATACATAGACTCCACACTGTTCTATGGATCTGGACCTAGATCACAACAGGTTACTTTGGTTAAGCAAGTTTGGCTAAGCTGAACTGCAGAGATTTGGGGTGTTACAATTGGGGTGGACTGGCCATAGACCCAACAGGGATAATTCCCGGTGGGTTGATGCCATGAGGCCACCTGAGCCCTCCTCACAGCTGCCATCCGGGTACATATGTACCTGGCAGGTGGTCGCAGGTGCCCTCCTGAACTCAACTGCATTGCTGTCCACAGGAAGATGATATAGTTGAATACTGCGGTGGAAGTGGAAATATTTTGTGCTGCACTTTGCTATTTGGTTCTTATGGGGTGGTATTTTGTGCTGTGCTAAGGTTTTTCTGGCCCTCTCCTTCTGCTGTCCCTGACTACTTGTGTTGCCCTGCCTTCTGTCAGTTTGAATTTGCCTAAAACATGCAGCCACTTTGTTTTTTTTTTTTTAAGTTCCCAGTTCACCCCCTGGTTACAATGATATGGATGTCAAAATGTGTCTCTATTATGGCCACGTGAAACCAGCTTTAGAGACTCCATAAGGGTACCTGCCCATAAGTGCAGATTTCAAAACAATTGTGTAATCTCACTCACTTTCATGGTACTGTATTACACTATGGTTTTTTTCTGCACAAGAATCTGCACAGCAAAAATGTGTGTAATCGGCAACGTGTGCAGGTAGCCTAAGCCTAAAATGAATAATCTATGCAATTGTAAAGCTTCCTTGCACAGTGTTGCCGGCTAAAAGTTGCCATTGTATTTGAAGTACCAATTCAACATTCTGTTCAGTTGGTAACATGCCACAAAATGGCTCCATAACCTTGGATGTGACAACCCCTTGTGTATCATCTTAATGTATTCCCCCTTCCAACTTTAGTTCTACTCCTTATGGTATTATTTTGGAAGTGCACTGCACCTTAACTAGTCTTTAAACCAAGGATGAGCTTTCTACAGAACACCTCAGTGCCTCCCACATGAAATTCTAAGCCACATGGTCCACCCTCCATGGGACTCCTTTTCTACTTGCGCTCCATTGTAATGTTCTCCTCTCGCCTACTGTTCACTTGTTGCTCGCTATTGCTACTTTGGCAATATTTTTACACTTGGCTTACTTTCCCCCTTATTGTTTTGCTTTGTTTGTGGTTTTACAAAAATGCTTCATTAAAGTACAGGAAAAAACCAAACGTGAAGTCGGGATCTGCAGAGCACAGGTAACAGTTGAACTGACATTAAAGCCACAACTGGAGGAGAAGTAAAACAGGAATGGAAAGCTACATCTCATCACAGCATATCATTTTAGCTTGAAAGTTTATTTTTATAATTCTTCAGCGGAAAGCCTGTGAATTTATTTGCACTGCTGAAGATTTTTAGGGAGGAAGCTTAGAAAAATAAGAGCTTGTGGGACTTGGCAAACTCTTTCTGGGTGCTACTAGATATTTCTTCCTAAAAACACCTTGCACACAGAAGCAGTTATTGTAAGATCTTCACACGCAGCGTAAAAGGAATATGTTATCAGTAAATGGCCTATTGTTTCAATCAAATTTTTATGTTAAATATTTTTTTAGAATTTTTTTATGATTTTTTTTTAAATTCCATGTGCCTATCTACAGTATATGTTTTTAAATTCTTAAATCATTAGGGTTTCACACTGGCAACTAGGCCTAAAATATGTCAAGACTTCCTGTGCTTTGACAGCAGCTACATTGGCCACAGACACAATGGACTGAGGGGACCTCATTGACCTCTGTGAGACATTTTTCTAGGCACACTCTGTGACCAGTGCAGGGTTGAGGGGGAGTAGATAAACTGTGACATCCCCTATTACTAGTGGTGGATCCTGTGCACATCAGCGGTATCATTCTAGTATTCTGTCAATCGCGTTGCCCAACAGATCCCATTCACTATAATCAGGCCCTTTCGGTGTCCAGCATGATTACTGCCACTGTACCGGACAATATACTGCTGAATGCAGCAGTATTTCATGCTTTTTATTTGCCAGAATCTCAACCACATATGTGCACTTAACCTTTATCACAGGTGATATCTGTCATTGTAATCCTAAAATAATGAGAAGGCTACTGAAAAATTACCTGCCCAGAACAAGATCTTTGCTGAATAATGACATTCATGAAAATCCATACAGATACATCTAAGCATTTTCTTGTCCTAAATAGATACACACTAGCATGAAATAGAGAGGATTGCTGCTGCTAGATTTGGCTTATATATGACTGCCTACACTAGATATAATAGTAGCAGTAAACCTCTGAGATTCAGCAACTTGCAGATAAAACTGCGCCTATTCTTGATTTTAGCTGGGATCTCCAGGAGGTGGAGATATGGCTAGAAAGCATTCAATGCTGATCTTCAGCAGGACCAAGTCAAACAGTACCACCAAATATATGCCAAGTAGAATGCATCCGGATGAAATGCATTTATCACTGATTGCTTGGAGATTATTATTCTTCTTCAGTTTTTCTTCACGTGCATGAAAAACGCATCAAAAACTGAAACACTGGACAGAATTGCAGACGAAGCTGAATTTACCATCTGAAAAGCCCATGACTTGTTCTGTATAGCCTTTGTGAAATAAGCCTTACAGTTTAGTTTCAGCCACTCACTTAAAAGAAAAAAAAATAGTATACAGTGAGGTGAGAAAGGTTTTCAGAGTTTTTTTTTTTTTTTTACTCTTTATAGGTCACAAGTATCTGATCGGTGGGAATCTGACACCTGGGACCCCCGCTGATCAGCTGGTCTGAGAAGATGGGCTCCTGTGAGCACCGCGGCCTTCTCGCAGCTTACCAAGCACAGCGCCGTACATTGGATAGCATTTGTGCTTGGTATCGCAGATCAGCCACAGTCACTTGATCGATGAATGTGTTGTCGATGGCCAAAGAAAAGCAGAGAGAAGGCTTTGGTGCACACAGGAGTGCCGCTGTCTTCTCAAACAGCTGATCGGTGGCTTTTGTATACAGTTGTACTTCTAAAAAAAAAAAAAAAAAAAACACTTATGCCAAAAGGACACCATGTTGGCATACTGTATGTTGTATTAATGTCCATTGGCACTTCAGCCTATACACTGGGAGATTTTCCTGCTTTATATGTCAACTGAGGACCACAGACATGCTGTGTGATGCACAGTGATGTGCTGTCACCTAAAGATGTGACAATGCTGATGCTCCAGTACCAATCCTCAACACATGTAAAGTGGTCTTTATCTACAACTGCAGATTAATACTGATAACTGGTTTTATACAGTAAGAGGCTGTTCTTAGGTCTGGAAAATGAACAGAAGACAATTTTTATTTTTCACCCTTTGGATCCTAACAAGTGAAATCAGAGTAGCATATGATGGGATGGTTCGCACAAACCCATCGGATGCAAACAAAAGCAAAAATAAACGAGTTTGTATCAGTTCAAATCCAGTGTGTTTTTTCCCCTACAATATCCAACTACTATGTTGGTGTTTCCTGCACAAAAAAAACATCCAGATTAAAAAAAAAAAAAAGTTATGAAACAGAGGTCCAATCTGAAAAAAATATATAAAAAACAGCAAAAATGGACTGTGTATGTATCAAGCAGGCTCATGCAACCCGCAGAATAGTGTAATAGAGTCTGCATAACATCAGTGCAACACAAAGGTGCAGTACAGACCTACAGCAGGCTACCGATTCTTACAATGCAAATCTGCGATATGGTTGTGTGCATTAGACCCGGCTATTGCTAATATTTTGAGTGTGTCTGTGGTAGAGGGGGGTTCCATTAGCATTTAGAGCCCCCTCATGCACAGTTTACCGTCCATAACAAAGACACGTCTTTTCATCCATGACAGTGTCTGGTGCACGTCACCAATTTTTTCACACACAGTGCTAGGCCTAAAAGATTTCCAGGATATCTCCAAGCAATAGTCTGTGAAAAGCAGAGCGAACATGAATGCCATTCATGTGCTGTCCATGGTTTGCACTGACCCATTGATCTGAATAGGAGTGCTTGGCCCAGAAAATAGACCAAAGTAGCGCATGCTACTGCCCGCTTTAAAAACAAATGTATACGGTATCTGCCTATAGCCAATGAATTTAAGGGGACCCTGAAAAACGCTAACAGCACACGTCTGTGATTCACTAAAATATCTATAGGTGTGGTAAGTACTTCAGTGCGATCATCACCACATTTTCAATGCATTCACGCCAGATAAGCAAAGAAAGTGGTTTACCAATAGGCGAGTTGTAAATGAAACATTAATGAGGAGTAATCAGACACATCACTTAAAGAGTATTACAGACAGATAGGTCTTTTTCCTGGGCTGTTTACCTTCACAAAGGCTACTGACAGATGAATGGCTTCTTTAATCGTTAACAGGTAATTGCCAGCGCAATCCTTTCCCTGCTTCACTGGCTTTGTTGTACAGTGCCACCGATGACAGCAATTCATTATTCCCAGTGCCAGAATAGAAGGGCACATAAGAAGCAATGAAAGGAGCATGGCAGCTTTCAGCTACTATACTGCAGTGTATGAAGAGTGCACATTACGGGCAGGGACAGCATGGAGCAGGTGAGCCCTACGGAAGGAACCTGAAAATGTAGGTACAGGAATAGCTTATGCAGATGAGAAGGGGGTGAAGGTGGCTCGCCTATACAAATGACTGTGGACTTGGTATGGCGCAGGTTGGCATAGCCGCAGTGTAGCACAGAGATACTAGGCATTCACTATAACATCCAGTTTGCACACATGTTGGAAGTTAAAGTGCGGGCAGTAGATCCACATCACAAGCACTACTTGTAACCAGATGAAATGCATAGGCAGGCTTCCCAGAGCTTCCAGCAGAGCCAGGGCAAACATGCCTGAGCCTGAACAATTACAACACACTTGTAAGGAAAGGGCTTCCCGTCTGTTACTATTGAGCATGCAGTTTATGCCAGAAAGGACACACAGCTGAGCAGCCACAGTTCACATGGCTGATCCTCCCTGCCAGGGGCCTCCTGTTACAGGGAAGGGAAATGAGATTGGATGCGATGGTGGATGACCTACATCCTGCAGGTTAATGTGTACACTGTTATCCCACAATACATGACAGAATGGCCTGGCAGTGCATGCGCCTTGGCTTCAAGTCAGTATACAGAGGGAAAACATATGCAACAAGTCAGCTGATCTTCCTTCCGTAGATCTCTAATTCTATACGATCTGTAAAGGAGATCACATATAGTCACACAGCTATGGGTTAGTGTGGATACCAGGCACAGCGAAGAGGAAAGCTAATGGCCAAAACCTCATTAGGCCAAACCCTATTTATTTTTTTGCGGTCTGATGGGCAAGATATCAGACTGTCGTTAGAGGAATTTGTAAAAACAGAAACTCTCCTTCTGTAGTATCCAATTCAGTGCCACCACTGTACCCTCTCAGCCAAGCTGCAGCTGTGGCATATTGTTCTGGCAGCAGCAACAACATCTGATATATGGCTGCAGCCAATCATTGGCCTCAGCAGGGTACAGCACAAGAATGATGAGGGCAGTGATTAGCTGGTATACAGGACGTCAGTATCAGTATGGCAGAGAAGACCTAGTGGCGGTGCTTTAGTGGAGGTGGATGGGAAGGCAATTTTTTTAAATTATTTTTTAATTATCCTTGCATTTGGCCCATTGAAAATGAAACTCTGGGGTAAAACAGTGGGGTTATTAAAAACCAGCAACCCCTGATGATCATCCGTATGAAGAAGAGGAGGCGGCGCTCCATGAGAGTGCTGCTTCCTCTTCATTACACTACGCGCCGTCTCCCCTGTAGCGATGGCATAATGTAATTACAAATACCCGCACCATTCAAGTGAATGGAGCAAGTACTTGTAATTACACTGCACTTCTGAGACGACAGGCACTGTAAGGACTCATGGACACGACCATGGTTTGGGTCAATATTTGTGGGTCAGATGCAGACCCATTCACTTCAGTGGGGCCGCATCGGTTTGTCCGTTCCATTGCAGCTGCTAAAATATCGAACATGCCCTATTCTTGTCTGGACAGGGATAGCACTGGTCTAATAGAGACCCAAATGCAGAATGCACAAGGCCAGTATCCGTGATTTGCGGACCGCAAAACAGCCAACGGTCGTGTGCATGACCCCTAATAAAGAGGAAGTAACCCTCACAAGGAGCACCGCCTCCTCATCAAACAGCTGATCGGCAGGTGGTGCCCAGTGTCAGACCCCAGCCAAGCAAATATTGATGACCTATCCTGATGATGGACGGAATTACTTTCAGGAATTACTTAATAAACTTTTCAGTTAAATGCTCTACACATGGTTTGGGCTCAGCCATGCATTTAAGATTACAGCTATCTGGATCCTTCTAGTAAACTAACATTCAACAGTATTTTTTGTTACACTGCTATCCCTACTACTGTTATATCCCTATAAGGGTCCTTACACAGTTTTTTTGCCAGTAAAAAATGGAGGAATAAACTCTTTTTCTGCTTTTTGGACACTATTGGGAAAATTTATCAAAACTCGTACAAAGAAACACTGGCGCTCCTTTAGAAAATGAAAGGATAAATCTGATTGGTTGCTATGGGCAGCTCAGCCAGTTTTCCTTTGCACCAGTTTTAATAAATCCCCCAGTATGTCTCACCACTAAGGTTTTCTCATTGGCAATTCTTCCCTATAGAGAAGGTGATGTGAAAATGCTCCAGATGGCGACCAAAACGATCCCCAATGCGCCTTAAAATTTGCAGATGGCGACATGACTTTTTAGTCTTGTTGCCATTTGCGACTGGGCCGATACATTGCAGCTGAATATTGCGGTGGGGCACGGGAGCTAGGGCTGCAACAATTACTCAATGTAATTGATGCAAAAAATTCCGTTCCGATCATGTGACCGCGGAGCTTAAGTGAAATGAAGCCCATCACCCCACTCCGTGGTCTCCAGTCCGCACCATGCTGCACTTTCCTGGGCCTGACGTGTACACATTGTCAGCGTGCGCTGCCTAACGCTGTGTGACGTCAGGTCCCAGTGGATGTTGGGAGGAAGAAGACGCTGCGGTCCTTCTCCTGCAGACTCCATATCGGCCAGCCGCGCACTCTGCCAGGAAAGGTAAGTATTACAATTGGGGGGGATGGGGCGCAAGGAGCAGCAGAGGGGCCGCTGGCACTGGGGGACATGGCGTGGAGGGGCCGCTGGCACTGGGGGACATGGCACATGGGACTGCTGGCACCGGAGGACATTACTGGCCAGTAGGGGGGACCTGGAGGACAGTGTGGGGGGAAATTACAACTGTGGGGCATTTTACTTCTGTGGAGGCAGTGTGTGAGAAAATTACTATGTGTGGGCTTTGGGGGGCATATTACTACTGTGGGGTTAGTGTGGGGGAAAATTACTATTGGAGAGGCACTGTAGGGGCATTTCTCTTACACGGACATTATTTTAGGGGACACTATACAGGCATTATTACTTGGAGCACAATCTAGGGTTTTATTATTATTACTGGGGGCAGTCTAGGGGGCATTTATAATTGCTGTAGACACTATAGGGGCATTTTATCTACTGGGGGGGGGGGGGGGGGTCACAATTTTTTCAGCAATATAGTACCTGGGGCATTGGGGAGCACCACGGGCAAAGTATTGGGAGTGGCGGCAGGATGACAATGCTAGGACACCAGGATAGGGAGGTTGATGGAAAAATTGAGAAATCTAACGTGTCTGTAACAAACTCTGTAGAAACGAGAAGCGGCTGAAAGAATGTGTCATGGCGGTCTGGGTCAGAAGTAGGAGAAGAGGAAAAAGGTCTACATGACAGGAGATGTCACTGGATGTAAGAGGTGTGTAGTGCTGTATTATCCTATATGTAGTGCATGGATGTCGAATATCTGGACTTCTCCAAAGCATTTGACACAGTACCACATAAAAGGTTAGTATACAAAATGAGAATGCTTGGCCTGGGAGAAAATGTCTGTATGTGGGTAAGTAACTGGCTCAGTGATAGAAAACAGAGGGTGGTTATTAACGGTGCATACTCAGATTGGGTCACTGTAACTAGTGGGGTACCACAGGGGTCAGTATTGGGCCTTATTCTCTTCAATATATTTATTAATCATCTTGTAGAAGGCTTACACAGTAAAATATCAATTTTTGCAGATGACACTAAACTGTGTAAAGTAATTAACACAGAAGAGGACAGTATACTGCTACAGATGGAACTGGATAGATTGGAGGCTTGGGCAGAGAAGTGGCAGATGAGGTTTAACACTGACAAATATAAGGTTATGCACATAGGAAGGAATAATGCAAGTCACCAGTACATACTAAACGGTGTAACACTGACATGGAAAAGGACCTAGGAATTTTAGTAAACAGCAAACTAAGCTGCAGAAACCAGTGTCAGACAGCTGCTGCCAAGGCCAATAAGATAATGGGTTGCATCAAAAGAGGCATAGATGCCCGTGATGAGAACATAGTCCTGCCACTTTACAAATCACTAGTCAGACCACACATACAAGTCCCATGTATGAATAGACTCTAACGGCCCGGTTACACCGCCTGATTGTTGGCCGCATTCTTACAAAAGCTCGTTCCCAATAATCTGCCTGCCTAAAGGTGCAGGCAATCACCTGATGAACAAGCAAAATGCTCGTTCATTGGGTGAAACATTCCTTCTTGTGGGCAAATTATAATTTCTGGGCGGCAGATCGTACTGTTTAATCATCACACTGCTGCCCAGAAAGAGTGCAGCTGTATGAGGACTGTGGAGGTGATCGCTGGGTGTAAATGCAGAGCTGCACCCCCACTGAATGAGCAGCCAATTATTGAAAAGAACACTTCCGTCCCGATAATTGGCTGCTCCTCAGAACATGTAAACCCGCCTCTATAGTTAACAAGAACCCCATGTTTTAGGCGTGGTTAATTTTTCAACAGATCCTGAATGGATGTGAAAAATGAAAAAACAGAATTCAGCAACCAGGGAGACAAAGACCACCAAGAGGAGTGACAATTGACCTCAAGTGAAATTGTTTCCATAGGTTGGACAGCAGAAATGGTTTGAAGGCACATTGTTGGTCTCCTGCAGCTCAACTTGTTGTGTCATACTCAGCAAATCATAAAATGTTAAAGCAGTCTACACAAAGCGTTAAATGTTTTTCTAGAACTCTAAAGAGGTTCACCATGGCCAAACTTTGAAATGGATGTGCAGTTCCAGCAAGCCCATGTTATGCCAGAAAATCCAGCATCTCTACATTTTGGACTGACTGAAACAAACTTGATTTTCTGCAATTTAAGTAGTTGTTCTGGCAACTCGAGTCTTGAAGAGAGCCAAGAGTGAGCGAACACATGCTTTACATTAATCGTTCCCTCCAAGCAGAAGAAAAGAGAACAATGATGTGTTCTTGCTGAGCACGACTTGCCATTCACCTATCTTATACATTTCAGGGCAGATACTAGCATGCTTACCAAGTATTCTGTATAGGTTACACATTCCACTACTTTACTGAAACTGAATTTAAATATTTAAAATGGCGACAAACTTTTCACTGTAGCATGCAACTCGAGAACACCGAAATGTTTATGCTTCCAACCCTACTTCCACAATCAACGAGCTGATCATGGCTGGGAGGGGGGGGCTACTGGGACTATGAGCAGTCAGCTTTTTCCAAAGGAGAATATTCACGCGTCCTACAGAGCAAGCTGATCATAGGTTGTGGACTATGAGATCTCATCAGTAGGACTTCTTTACCTGAAGAAGTAGTGCACACCTGCCGCTAGAGTGACAAAGCCAGACATTTAGCCCAGCCCTGACAATTTGCAGAGTAGGGTTGAAGCTCTACTTCGGAGCACTGACAGCACAGGTACTGCTACTTGGAAGTGGGGCGCTGCCTCCCTACCCAGAAGTGTAGTGGCGCCTGCGTAGTCCCTCAATCCAAAGCAGAGCTTATGGCCTTGTTCCACTAATTGGAGCAGCAGCGCAGGCAGAAAATTGACATGGTCGTGCTAAATGTTGGGCCCTGTTAATCTAGCGGCAGGTGAGACACTGCTTGCTTGCGGAAATGGCCCCACACAAGTGATGAAGTCCTACTTATGAGATTGCTCGAATTGTACAGAGGACAGCTCTTTAAAATGTCCAATCACCGCGCACAGTGCCAGAGAGATTTTCATTTTCCCTTAGGGCTCATTCACACAGCTGTAGTTTGGTTCCGCATCCGCAAAATATGCAGCTCAGGTGCGGACCCATTCTCTTCAATGGGGCCGCAAAAGATGCAGACAGCACTTCTATAATGGGCCGCCCGTTCCGCAAATTGCGGAAGGCACACAGGCGGCATCTGTGTTTTGCAGATCCGCAAAACACGGCACGTTCGTGTGAACGAGCCCTTAAGTGAAGACTTCAGGTAGCTGCCTCTGATAACATTTCGTTTTGCAGACCCATAGACTTCAATTGGGCCATGTCCTGATTTTCACTGACAAGTATCGGACATGTTTCATTTGTTTTGCAAGGCCGTGGAATGGAAGAAAAGGGCCCCATAGAAGTGAATGGGTCAGCATCTAAACAGGATATAGCTGTCTGGATGAGCCCTTACGGTGTGCATGGGGAATCTGTCACCACAATGTTGGACTATTATCTGCAGTAATACATGAGTAGTACTGCAGATAAGGATTCTTAAATTGCTCTTTTATTTTCTCACTGCCCTCTGTTGCCCCACTATCAGCATTTAAATCTGCGCTGAAATACGCTGTCTGGACTGCTGTGCATGCATCCTCTCCATTGTGTTAGTATGGACTGTGGTACTCTGGACTGTGGATTTCGGAGCAGATTTGAGTGATGACAGCTGGGGAATGTGCGGCTTTAAAAAAATAATAATAAAAATGGTGACCTGGACTCCTCCTGTGCAGTACTGCTCATGTATTACTGCTGACACTACTCCAGAATCGTGGAGACAGATTCCCTTTAAGGAGTAAAAAGCAGGTTCATAGAATTGATTGATAGCTGAAACTTGTAAAACAGGATTTTCTTCTCTGGTCAGTTACTGCCTTCTCTAAACACTTAGATGTTTGCATACGAATAATCTCAAATGTCTACTGCTCTTTGTAGCGCTGCTGGCTTGTGTTCACACTACTAATAACCCCTGCCATGAAAGTCTCACAGAAAGAAAACTGGCACATCTGGGCTTCTCTCCATGTGGTGGCCCTAGTCTACCAACCTATATCAGCAGCTGAGGCCATATAGCCTTCAATGCTCTGTCTAGTACGTATTTTTTTTTTTACAAACATTGAGGCTCTGAACAGAGAAGCTAATGAGTGCAAACATGTGAAAATACCTATTCTCAATAACAGGAAAGTCTACTGCCGATCAAGTCCTCTCCCAAGAGCTGCCTTAAGGCTAGGCTAGGGGGCAAATGGTGGCCAGCTAATTCCAGATCCTAACAATTGACATGTCAAAGAAGTCAGATGCCATATGTTTTACTAGTGACCCTAGCCGCCAAATTCACTGAACTGCTGCAACAAAACGTCTCTGTGTAGCCCCTGTGAAACTAACGTAGGAATTCACATTTTTTGCTACTATGTTAAAATGCAAATGTTCTTCAAGACACGAGGAATAGTAAAGGGCACCTGTCAGCAAATTTGTACCTATGAAACTGACCTGTTACGTGTGCACTTGGCAGCTGAAGTCATCTGTGTTGGTTCCATGTTCATATGAGAAAAATGTATGTTTAAATATATGACAATTAGCCTCTAGGAGCAATGGGGGCGTTACTGTTGCACCTAGAGGCTCGTCCTGGGCCAGGCTTGATGAGGTTTACACTGCCTGTAGGTCAGTAAAAAAAAAATCACGGGGGCATGCACTACTTTGATCCATGATGCTGACCAAGCACGCCCCCTGAAGTCTATGGGTCCGTGTCCGTTTTTCACTGAAGACTAATGGGAGATTCTTTGGAAATTAATTTTCAGCTGAGCAATGTCAGTTAATTACAGATGACATACAGATCCTAAAAACGGACACACGGACCAACCACGGATCCTCATGGAGATCTTCACAGATGAAACACGTATGCTTTTTTTCACGGACGTGACACTGACACGGAAATGTATACAAGGCCTTAGGCCTCATACGCACATGGTCGCATGCTGGCTCTGTTTTGCACTGAGCCAAGTGCGTGTAGGCTAGATTTGGGGGGGGGGTGGGGGTGGGAGAGAGAGGGTGGGGGCGGGGGGGAATGGCTTGCACATTTGGTACCCAAATAGGGCCTCATACACACGACCATACGTTCGATCCGAATATTTTGCTGTCTGCAACCATATATCCGTTCCACGGTCTGGCAAAAAGATGTTTTGCGGACAAGGAAAGGAGTTTGAAAAAAATGGCGACACACATGAGATCTGCGATACATATACAGTCGTGCGCATGAGCCCTAAGTGCCATTTTGACTGCAACCTAAATTCTATCACATATGTCCCCTAATGAGAAGTGGTTGTACAAAAATTTGGCACATGTACTATATATTGCTGCACACCTGTCATTACTTATTTACTGAAGTATAGAACATAAAAGGCCAGTAGAAACATACAAAGCTATCAAAAAAATGTCCTAGCAGGAATAATAGGACTGTTCAAACACTCCGGTCACACACCTGTCTGAGCAGAATACACCCATGTGCCACATGAGAACTGAAAGGTCATCTTACCCTGCTATTCCTTATGCCAGAAGTAAAAACACCCCAAAATCCAAAGCACATACATAACGCAGTCAGCTCCCCATGGGGACACAACAGGTGAATGTCATATATATCTGGCAGGCATGTTGTAAGCTATAAGCGGTAAACTGCATGCACTGGATTTTGTTCCGCTCTTTTCACACAGTTGTCAGGGCTTTTGCTGTAAATGTACCCTAAATGGGTCCTAAAAACTCTCCGAGGAGGGGGGTCTTTCTCTATATGTATCAACTAGCTGATGTATATTTTAAAGCTGCTAAGAAGAGGGCTGTATTGACAATAGTGCACCCATGGGCGGATGCCTAGGGCGCCAGTCAGTAGGTGGCAGCATTTTACAGGATCAATAATCTATGAATTTTACATAGGCTGAAATGCCTTCTGTCAGAGCACTGGTCCTGTGTGGGTACAGCAGGTAAAATGTGACCGTGCTGATGGCACACAGGAGGAGGTTTGAGCTAGATGCAGAGCAGACCACTGTGCATCTCATTAGCTATACAAGTGATCAGCGCACTATGATGACCTGTATACCTGGCTGCAGGCCCCTCGGAGTTTTTGGTGCAGTCCCCATGTTTACTCCTTCACCCCTCTGTGAGCCCAGCTAGTCTCACACCCTCCTTCCTGGACTCCATCTTGCACCCCCATACATCTTGCACCCCATACCAGCACTGTTCCCGCTTAAAGGGGTTCTCCGGGAATTAAGAAAATAAAAATACTTAAATATTACTTTATTATAAATATATTCTCAAATACCTTTCATTAGTTATTATGGCTCGTTTCGTCTAGGGAGCAATGATTAGAGGAAATAAAATGGCTGCCGTCCTATTACTACACACAAAAGCTGTCCTAATCACACAGGAGGACAAGTTACTTCACAACACTGAGGTAAAGAGCTGCCTCATCCTACTCTCTGCTCTACTTGTCAGGGATTATGATTCTGAATACAGATGATCTTCAGCAGAATCTCTGTAGGAATGGAGTTCATGAGGAAACCGCTGAAGTAAAGAGAGGACGGACAGGACAGTCTGTGGTAATGGAGACTACATAGAAGTGCTGCTGCTCATCAGCCACATCCCCACCTCTTCTCTGTACTTCATGTCTTCTCATGATCTCCATTCCTACAGATATCCAGCTGAAGATCTTATCAGCTGTATTCAGGATCATAATCCCTGGCCAGCAGAGCAGAGAGGAGGATGAGGCAGCTCTATAGCTCAGTTCTGTGTGATTGGGACAGGTTTTATGAGGACTAATAGGACGGCGGCCATTTTGTTTCTCCTAATCATTGCTCCCCAGACAAAATGAGCCATTATAACTAAAGAAACGTATATGGGAATATATTATAAAGTAATATTTAATTATTTTCATTTTCTTAATTCCCGGAGAACCCCTTTAAAGAAGACCGTTAAACCACTGGCATTGCCTGCCAGACTACTATGCCTGTCACCCTCCCCTGCTGCCAACAATACAGAACACCAGGCCACAAAAAGGTGGTAACAGTATGTTAGCTAAACGCAAGGGGTGACAAGAGTGCTAATGTGTTTCTGCATATGCATGTGTGCAGTGTGTGTGTGTGTGTATGCATGCATGTGTGCAGTGTGTGTGTGTATGCATGTGTGCAGTGTGTGTGTGTATGCATGTGTGCATATGCATGCATGTATGTATGTATGTATGTATACGTGCGTACGTGTGTGTGTGTGTATATGTTTGCTATTTTACATCTGTTGCCAAAAGTACTCGGTTGTTGTAGAAAATCAGCAAATCATATTACATGATAGTATTTTCAGATGCAAATAGGGGACAGGAGTAGACGCGGCTGGCAGAGACTCAAACAAGTGTGGAGCAGTTTAAGGCCTCCTGCACATGACCATATCTGTTTTGCGTTCCTCAAACCATGAATCCACAAGATATTGAAACAGTCCATGTGTGTGTAAATATATATATATATATATATATATATATATATATATATATATATATATATATATAAAAAGAAGCCAATTGTTGTCCACAAAATGGACAAAAATAGAACAGGTTCTCCATGTATAATTTGGGGCCTGGCCACATGGATGTGGACAGCACATGGACGACATTAATTTTTTGTGGACCCATAGAAATGAATGCGTCTGTGAGCTATCTGCAAAAAAACAAGGATTGGACACAGACAAAAAATACAGTTGTGTGCATGAGGCCCAAGGGGAGTTCAGATACTGAGCAAATGGCCTCTTTCCCCATGGACATACTGAAATCCGTCCATATTGTGGCTCGGATTCTGGATGATATACTATCAGTATTGCTTCAGTGGTTCATCTGTATTTCCATGAGTATTCTTTCCTTGATGCATTCCGATAGACTATAATGGGCATATTTGGAAGCAAATACACACAAAACTCGGATATACTGCAGAATTCCAAAAATGATGGAAAAGACACGCCCATATGAATAGCTTTATTTACTAAAATTAGCAGCGGATTCTGCTACATAAAATCCTTGCCATATACAGATTATTAATATTCTCGTATGAAAGCGACCAATTTCAGGTCTCAAAACCATAGCATGTCCATTATGTTGTTGAAGTGTGGTGGAAGAAATAACACAAACGGCCTGGCACTACCCAGGATCTGCTACATCTGTCAGTGCACCTAGATTTTGGTTTAGTGGAAGTTTCAGCAGCCTAAAAAGGAGGTGGGCTTACTGGGAAATGGGTACGACTTCATGTGACAAGAGGCAACGTTCTGCACCACAATTCTGGGGTAAAATTGTGTCTTAATGAGCCAACTAAAGTTAGAATAGTTAGAGAAAAGTGTCTACCCCGGAACCAGATTTAACATCCAGGCAGGTCTAGACAGACTGTCTAAGGGTAGATGCATAGTGCGCAGAAAATCCACATGAAAACAGCACCAAAAAAAACCCAAAAAACATATGGCTAGGGCTACATGGTTACATTTGTGGCACAACAAAAAGGGTACAACTAGATTGCGACATTTTGTGTAATGTATTGTAATGATAGTCTATGGTGATTTTTTGTGACGGTCATGTGGCAGTGCGACACCATAGACTATCATTACAATAAATGGCACATGTAGCCCTAGCCTCAATCCGCACTATTTATTGCAGTTTTGGTGTGGATTAAATGTAGATCTCACATCATACCCTAAGTGTACATGAGGTTTATCTAATCTGGTGCTGGTACTGTATTACGCTGTGGTTTTTCTGCACGAAATCCGCACTCAAAAACACACGTAATCCATATCATGTGCAGGCACCCTAAAGGGCGCATTAGTCACCATCGCTCAGAATTCTGCCAGTTGTCAGTGTAAATGCTGTAGGGGAGAACGAGCAACAATGGTAATAATGAGCAAACTGCAAAAAATATTTAGCCGTTATTGATTCGTGTAACTGAGGGGCGTTTGAAAGGAAATTACTAAATCATCACTTCAAGCTCGTTAATGACAAAAACATCTATTTGGACCCCTAGTTTACACCATCTATCTGCTTAGTAAATCTGCCCCATTGTCTGCACACAAAATATACCCACAAAGCAGTGACAGACGACTAACGATGGAAACACTTAAAAGGACTCCCACCAATCTGCCATTTTCAGCAGACACCCAAAACAAAATCGTGAAGGAAGCAGGAAGTAGAAGCCTCTGTCTACTGGACACGCCTGCGTACTGCTCTGCTCCCACTAAAGGGAATGCAGACCCCGATAAACTGCATAACCCCAGACCCAACAACACTGTACAAAAAGTAAACATAATATATATATAATGGAGATCATCCTCACAATATACATAATCAATACGGCGTAATTAAGGTGCTAATAATGTGAAGGTATAAACATTTCCCCCATAGAAAGGGTACAATCACAGCAAAGGCCATACTGCAAGTCCCTGAACTACTGCGGAAGCTTTTGCAATACAAAGGGTGTAATCCAGGGCAAATTCACTGCAAAATCTGCGGTAGAAGAACTTCTCCACCTCTGAAGCCATCCTGGCTGAATGACTGTATACCTTGTCCTGTACCACTAGACTAGGATCCATCATGTTTACACAGCACATATACCATCAAGCTTGCTAGGTAGACTTTTTGTGATTGCCAACAAGCTGGTGAACGGAAAATTATCTTTCCATTCATGGGGCAGAGGGACAGGACAAGCTCTCTTAGTACTGAAAGCAGTTTTCAGTGCACATTTTGCTGTAACGTCCATGTACGTATGAATGTATACATGCGTACAAGTTCCTTCATATGTGTATAATACATATTATCAGTAATATCTTTTGACATAAATTGCACCGCCACCCCCTCACAATGGTGCACAGACAGGCAGCTACTACTTCTACCCCTCCGCTCGTCGACAAGACTCAATCTCAGGGCTGTATTTCCAGCTGGAGTTGCCCAAGGCACTGACTTACGGTATATTTGAACGTCGTCTTGTAAAGAGGTGTGTGCCAGTGGCACAGCTTGTTAGTCTCAGATGTACAATATAATTATTAATCTCCGAGTACAGAATTTTGCCCTACACAAGTGATGAACATGGAGCTGGCACAGATCTTGTATCCATTTTGCTACAGCCTAAGGCTTCATTCACACGACCGTATTTTGTTTCCGTGTCCATTCCGTTTTTTTTGCGGACCGTATGCGGAACCATTCATTTCAATGGGTCCGCAAAAAAAACGGAAGGTACTCCGCGTGCATTCCGTTTCCGTATTTCCGTTCCGCAAAAAAGATAGAACATGTCCTATTCTTGTCCGTTTTGCTGACAAGGATAGGCATTGTTACAATGGATCCGCAAAAAAAAAAATGGAAACACGGATGCCACACGGAACGTCATCCGTTTTTTTTGCGGACCGCAAAACACATACGGTCGTGTGAATGAAGCCTAACAAGAGAGACCTTGAGCCATGTAACTTTTCAATGGAAAACCTGCAAAAATCGCTCAATCACACTGTTTTTACGCAGCTCCAGAACGTGCTGGGCAGTAGTACTGATATCTGTCTCCTCCTTTCTATACTGTTAAAGATTATGTGGGTAATGTTAAAGGGAGTCATTCCCCAGGGTATTCACTGTTAGGATTTAGAAATCTGCAGCATGTCAATGTTTGCGGTTCTAGCTGTGGATTTCACCCTTTTCTAATGAAGGGTGAGAGCTGCGGAAAAACTGCATCAAATCCGCTCCAAAAACCACGGTTAGAAATTGTGGGTTTTGGTGTAGTTTGGGTGCAGAAATGCACAGAAATCTGAGCGGATCTTCACCACGTTCACCTGCACCCATGTGCAGATAACTTTAATCTATTTTTCACTGCACCCGTGTAGTGAGGGTTTCAGGACGGCCATATACTAGTGATCAGTGGGGGTCCCAGAGATCAGACATTTATCACCTATCCTTACACCGCTCCTTTCTCAAGAAGTTCCTTTGCAACTTCAGGGCTACTGTACTAAACTAGGAATAAGCAGCTCAAATAAAACCTGATGCAGCAGAGCTGAAGCTGTCTGTTTAACTCTTTTGAGGCTGCAGCACCATTTGAAGAATGAGAAGCTATTAAAGAACATAGGTTTTCCAGCCTAAGACCTAACTGCAATATTACAACGATATTGGAATGTAGTTTACAATATTTAAAGGGAGTCTGTCACCTCCATATGACCCTATAAAGTGCTTACATAGTCCTACAGCACACCTATTCATGAATGTAATGGTACCCGTGTCTTCTTCACCCTCGCTGAAGCTGTAAAAACGAGGTTTAATTCATATGCTAATTAGCACCCGCAAGTGCCCAGGGCCGGCTTGGAGGCCAGGCTGCTCTGCCTTTCTTCATGCTATCCCCGCCCCAGCCTCTGCCCACCCATCCGGCCGATATCCTGCATCTGCGCACTGCCTCACCAGGCCGTTTGCGGGGCATGCGCACTGCAATACTCATTGTGGGCACGGCATCGCTTTACCTACTGCACATGCACCGGCCAAAAGCCCGGTGAGGCAGTGGGCAGGCGAGGGATCTCGGCCGGATTGAAGGAGGACGCAAGGGAAGAGCAGGGCGGACATACCATGAAGAAAGGCAGAGCAGCCTGGGCGCCAAGCCGCCCCTGGGCACCTGAGGGTGCTAATTAGCATATGAATTAAACCTTGTATTTACAGCTTCACAGCAAAGGTGAAGACGACGACACAGGCACCATTACATTCATGAATAGGTGTGCTGTAGGACTATGTAAGCGCTTTATAGGGTCATATGGAGGTGACAGACTCCCTTTAAGTTGGCAATCCTATACGGGGTTGTATACAGGAGTCCTAAATAATAATAAAAATAGAGAATGGATAGCATCCAGACTGAATCCTGACCCATTCATTTCAATAGGAATAGGCACATGAGCATAGTTTTTCACTGATCATCTTTACGTTCAGGAAAAATTGCAGCATGTTCTATATTGTACTTATTGTACGTCCTTGCTCTCTATAAATGAATGGGAATGAGTGCGTGAAAAACAGAAGTCATCCGTACGTAATGCATTTTCCAATGATGGTTGATAGGAACTGTTGAGCGTTATTCTTCATTTTTAATTCACGTACGTGGAAAAACTAATGCAATCCGGACTGAAAAATAAAAGGAAACACTGAAGGCAATTGCAGCCAGAACTTGCATGAAAAATCAGCTCTTTCCCGGAGCAGACCCTGACTCATGCAGTATCTCATGTGAAAGAGACCTTAAGACTCTCAAGACTTCTAGAGATCTCTGTGATGTAACAATTAAGGGTTACATTCGGTCAATTTGATATCGGCAGATTAAAGATTGAACCAAAAATTTGCTGATTATTTCTTAACATTGTTAAAAGAAACATTATTCTACAACTGCATAAACAGCCCCCGAGTCCTCCTCCCTTTCCTCTCCTTGTTTCATACAATTGTCTCAGATGGTAATTAGGGCTGTTGAATTTGGCCTGGTTTCAAATCACAGCGCTTTGAACAGCCAAGTTTACTTGAAGAACCAGATACGCTGAAAAACATGATATGGCTTCTCCCTTTCCAACGCTATAGCGAGAGGAGCTAAGGAGGGAGAGGGGAGGGAGACAGGAAGTGGACTTGTCAGCTGGACTTGGATAGGAGGGAAGGTCGTTTTTGTTCTTCGCAGGTTCAGGCGCTAATCATTTTAAAAGCCTTCACCTTGTAAAAACAGAAACGGCAATCAAACTTTCATTACGCCTTGTATATCTTCCATCACTGCGAAAAGGACTATTTCCTGTATGAAACGCGCTGGCTAAGAAAAAGCAGCAAGTGTTTATACAGTAGCCAGTCTTTGTGATTGCCAGACACGCGGAGACGAGGGGGAAAAACGTCATTGGCAGAGGGAATGGTGAAACATTTTAAAAAATGCGTTAGCATTTCCTATAATAAAAGGTAAATGGCCACTAGCAATACATTGTGGGTCACTGTGAACATGGCAGCCCTTTGGGCTAGGAAACGAATGACTGGCGTGCCATCAAATCAGACAGAACGGAGAATGTACAACTGGTACTGCCATCGCTCAGTTGCCATGATACTGGAAGGAAGGAAGAAAGGAGGGAGGAAGTACAGGAGCCGCACAACGCTGCTCTAGGAAAATGAACATATTATATGCTCATCAGGCGAGCTCTGATCTGTCATGCTATGGAGAAGCGGATTTATCTCAAGCTGACACAGTTGGCTGAGAGCGCGCTGAATGAATTAAGACATTTCAGACAGATCGTACAAGAGGAAACCGAAACATCAATGGAAAAGATGAAGTGACAAATGGCCCAGAGAGAGTGTTTTTTTTTTAACAATTTATGAACTTAGAAGATTATTCAGAGGACCATATTTTTATTCTGTGCGCTATCCATTATAAAAAAAAAAAAAAAAGGCGCACAGACCCAAGAACAGAATGGCCATTTCTTTTGATAAGAGTGAGAAGAAAGTGGAATGCATACAGAAGCTATCCGATTTACATGGAACTGTTTTTTGCAGATGGAAAATCGGCTATAGTCTTGTGGCTCTCTAGACAACCATTATGGATTAAAGGCAATTCGTACATTCCTTTACCATAGTTAAAAACTTTCAGTAGTTATATAGCTTTAGTATAAAACGTCAATCACTGGACATTTTAAGGCCTCTGGCACACGGAGGTTATTGAACTGTTTTAGGGCTCATGCACACGAACCTATTTTCTTTCCATGTCCATTCTGGGTTTTTTTTGCGGACCGTATGTGGAACCATTCATTTCAATGGGTCCGCAAAAAAAAACGGAAGGTACTCCTTGTTTCCGTATGTCCGTATTTCCATTTCGCAAAAAGATAGAACATGTCCTATTATTGTCCGCATTACGGACAAGGATAGGACTGTTCCATTAGGGGCCAGCTGTTCTGTTCCGCAAAATACGAAATGCACATGGATGTCATCTGTATTTTCTGCGGATCAGTTTTTGTGGCTCTGTTTGTTCATACGGTCGTGTGCATGAGGCCTTAGGGTCCATTCACACTTCCGCATAATGGTGAAAACTGAGGCAGATGTCTAAGCGCAGATTCGCCACAATCAAATTGAAAGACTGCGGCAGAATTCATAGATGTTTTTTTACAAATGTAAAATCTGTCGTCATGTGAACTAGCCCTAAGGGTGCAGTCACACTGTCAGGTTTCTGCGTGCGATTTTGAAAGCCAAAACCAGTAGCAAATTCAAAAGACAAGTCATATCCGTCCTTTATGGTTTTGCGATTTTAAGATCCTCTTCTGATTTTGTCTTCCAAAACTGCATGCAGAAACCTGGCAGTGTGGCTGTCCACGTAGGTAGGTTTAGGTCCTCCCTAAGCTCGCCTTAGCACATCTGCACCTGCCACTGTCTTACGTGCACGACCACACATGGCCTAGCGGCTGTGCTCCGGTTTAGTACCACTGTGGTCATATCGGCTGTCTAACGAGACCACACCTTCAGTGGGTCTGTATTGTTAATGGCCGCACTGTGTGAACAAGGCCTAAGGGTGCTTTGGCAAATAGCTTTTTTTCTGTAGTTTTTGAGCTAAAGCCAATAGTGGATCCAGAAGGAAGGACACACAATTCCTTTTTTTATATTGCTCATACTTATTGAATCCAATTCTGGCTTTGGCTCAAAAAACGATGTGTGGAAGTGGATGTTGTTGCCTCTTCATCTTCACTTCCCACTAGAGATACTCTGCCTTTCAACTGCAGCACCTTTCAATAGTGACGTTAAGCAGCATGTGCCACCTGTCCGGTGCTAGACCCATTCAGGTTGGATGATTTCACTGAATTCCTAACATTCTTAGGCCTCTTTCACACGAGCAAGTTTTCCTTCCTGATGTGATGTGGATAGTGAACGCATAGCACTCGGAATGCATCCTGGCCCATTCATTTCAATGGGTCTGTGCACATGAGCATCATTTTACACGCATCATCTTTGTGTTCATCTTTGTGCATTTTTCACGCAGCTCTGGCTCCATAGAGGTGAATGGGGCTTGCTTGAAAAACGGAAGGCATCTGAATGCAATGCATTTTTTCACCGATTGCTGCTGGGAGATGTAGATTCCTATTCTTCAATTTTTTTTAATGCGCATCTGGACAGAAAAAAAAAATGCACAAACTGAACGCAAACAGAGAAAAACTTGTGTGCAAAACCACCTTGAACAGATCCTGAAAATCCATATCACTCGTGTGAAAGAGGCCTTAAAGTTACAAAATTCTGATCGGTGGAGTCCGATCTCTGTGACCGCCACCAATCTAAAGAGTAGGATTGCCCGGTCCCTGTTCAAGATGTGGCCTCACCTTGGAGATCATTGTCCTTCATAGTTCATGGGAGATATGGAAAGAAAATCTACATACTTATGGAAGTGTTTGATATGCGGTCATCAATGAATTTTAAATAGAGTGTGACAAATAATGTGAAAATCTGCATTCTTAATAGGACAACAGCTCCAGATGGCAGCGGATTCGACAAGGCAGATGAGCTGTCATACAGTGCATTGTTAACAGGAACTCGAGCAAAAAGATAAAACCGTAAAAAAAACATAACATTTCTTCATGCAATTGTTACTCAACCAAACATATTAAGGTAGAAGACATGGTGCACATTACACATAGGCCCATCACATAGAATCCAGGCTCTCTCTTCACTCTTTGGAAGCACTCCACACTTGAGATTTGCTGAATGATGGGGGTGATTCATTTCCCTATTACTGAGCTTGTAAGCAGGAACATTATATCTCCGTACATGGCAGGAGGAGGCAAGGAAAACGATTCTGGCTCCTCAGAACACGTGGATGAAGTCATGAGCCAAGCAGTAACCAAGGGTTAACGCTTGAGATTAAGCAGATTGTGTGATTCCATGATACATCTTCACTAGCTGCTGGCATTGTAAAAAGTCGCCTGGGCTCCGGTACGTGGTGGTCACGGTGTTATAACCAACAGCAAGAGGTGGCGGCTTTATTTTTAGCCTGGGTTCTCAGGAAGTAGTAATGTAAATAATTGTGTTACAGACCGTATAGCATTGTGATTTTACACTCCGCATTTATAATACAAGATGTCCAATTCTTTGCTGAACCTGTTATATAACATTGCAATTGCCTGTAACAGCTAAGACTCAGTCAAGACTGAACTTTCCTGCCATTCTTTTAATGATTTACCTTTAGATTCCCAAGCTGCACTTTTATGTTAAAACAAAACTGTTTCCAAAGAGAAGGTCCTGAGACTAAGGGCCATTGCACACAACCGAGTGCGAGCGGCCCGAAGTGCACAGCATCATTGTAATCAATGATGCTGTGCGCTCCCGTGCGCACGATTGATGCTGCTCCGGGACATATGGCCCACTCACCAGGGCTGTGGAGTCCGAGTTGGAGTCCATTTTGGTGGAGTTGGAGTCGGTATACAATGGACCGACTCCAGAAATATATAATTGGTACATTTAGCTCAGTGCAGTATGTGCTGAATATATTTTCATAACAATTTGGGGACATGATGAAATGTCCTATAAATGTCTGTTCTATACCTGAACTAAGGATCTAGGCTTTTAGTTGAGATGACTGTGTGCTGCTCTTCATGTAGATGCTCAGAAGTGAAGCTCCTCCGCTACAGATCAGAGGAAAAAGGCACTGGGAAGGAATGGCTGCACTCATCTCAGATCTACTAGAGAAAACAGGATTAAAGAGGTTTTCTCACTAGTTACAAAGATTAGCTTTCAACATAAAGGGACAGTTAAAAAGATATTTTCTAAATACAGTGGTCAGTAGATTTTACTTTAGTCATGAACTATAGACAGTTCAGCAGGTCTCTTACTGCACACAGGTTTTTATGGTAACCTGCAGACCAGAAAGACTGTTATCTGATTGGCTGAGAGCAGTGAAGAATGATGGGACTGAGTTCTGAGCTTTACCTGGAATTGTGTGAGACATCACAATCTCCTGCTCTGTCAGAGTAAGTTAATATATGCTAATAATTGCTGGAGACCCCCTCTGCTTTGTTTTAGTTTACTCTTCCTCTGATGTAAAACACCTCGGGCCTTATGTATGAAAACTGTCTAGGTGTAGAAGTTTCTTTGTTGCCAATAAAAAAAACAATTAGAGCTCCCCTTTCACTTCATATAGTGCTCTGGAGAAATGAAAGGTGAGCTCTGATTGGTTGCTATGGGCAACAAAGAAAGTCTTACACGTAGACAGTTTTCATACATCAGTCCCTTAGTGAGCTGTACCCAGAGAAGCCCGATAGTGAAAGTTCAGAGTAAAGATATCTAGTAAAACATATATTACAAACTCTTTTTGTCATGACATCTGTACTATTGATTTATGCAAAGTTTGTTTAAAGTTATCACTTAAACATGCTCCATGTATGAGGGAGTCAGATTGGGAGTCAAAGTCGGAGTCGGCGTTAGGGGAAATTGAGGAGTCGGAGTTGGAGTCGGGTCTTTGGCTTACCAACTCCACAGCCCTGCAGCTCACGGACCGCATGTCTCGGAGCGCATACGGTCGTGTGCAAGGGACCTAAGGCCGATTTCACACAAGTGTATTCAGTCTGGGAAACACGCTCCGTGTGATAGGTGTGTTTCCCGAACTGGACACTGCTCCTCTAATGTGGACTCACAGCATTATGTGTATTCCTGCCTGACTGTGGGTCTTCTATGCTGTACTCACATAATGCTGCCAGTACAGTTCAGTAGACCTGTAGTCAGGCAGGAAACACACAGCATAAGGGCTCATACACACAACACTTGGCAAATTGTGGATCTCAAAACACAGATACTGGCCACGTGCATTCCGCACTTTGCGGAACAGAACAGTACTATCCTTTTTTTCAGTACTTTTTTTTTTTTTTTTTGCAAAACTTAAGGACATGGAATGCACACGGAGTAATTTCCTTTTTTTGCGGCCCCATTGAAGTGAACGGTTCCGCAGACGGGGAAAAAAAAAATACATTTGTGTGCTAAATCATTATAATGCTGTGAGTTCACATCAGAGGAGCAATTTAACTTAAACGTTGGAAAAAAAAACACATTGTATTTCAAAGCTCCATGGATTTTGTCATAGGTTCAAGGTCTCTGGATAAATGATCAAGAGTAAATAAACACTGGATCTAAAAAGTATAGCAACCCATTTGAAGAAAGAAACCCACAGTGACTCTGCGTTCATACACATGCAGATATGAAGCATTAGCTTTGTACTTGAGAAGTCCCGAATGCAAAGGTAATATTATTCAGTGGAGCTATTTGCCATTCAGTATCACAGATTTATCAAGAATGGTACTTTCTGCACCGGTCTTGATATCCCCTGCACTGCCGGAGGATGCACCACGTTAATAAGGTACACGCCTCATCATAAACTAGGCGCATCCTCTGGCAGTCTGTGCCCTTAACCAGAAATTCACAACATCTCAGAGCTGCAGTAGATGCCTGACCTCAGGTGGTGCAGTCAGGCAGGGGAGCGCGGAGATGGCCGAGGTCTTTTGTCTCTTATGCCTCATTCAAACATCAGTGCTTGTTCAGTGATTTCCATCAGTGACTTTGAGCCAAAACAAGGTTCAGCTCTAAACACATAACAGGTGCAGATCTTTCCCTTATAGCTTATTTCTGTGGCGGCTCCAATCCTGGTTTTGGCTCACAATCACTGACGGAAATCTCATGAATGAGGCATAACACTGTGCATTGACTCTACCCAGGATTTGACGCAGGTGAAAGACAATACCTGCGTGCGATTCTTCACCATTTTGCAAACTATTTTTTTTTCCCATGCAGATGAATGAGGGAGAAACACTTAAAAGATCGGGACTGCAGGTGTCTTGAGTTTATCCTGCAGACCCCCTCCCCAGTGAAGTAACACTTTTGAATCTGTTGGGGGCCTGGCACTTTCTGCTTTTTTCTTTACTGCACTAGAATTTCTTTTAGGATTTCACACCTAGTAGAGGTGACCCCCAAAGCATTAGCAGCCTCTCTCCCAAACATCTCGTCTCCCTCCCTAGTGGTGCCCTAACCTTTCACTTATTTTGAGATACAAACCAATATAACTCCTCTTTTTTTATATTATTTTTTTGTGCCAGAAAATCGGCATGGCATTTGGAGACACTGGGCAGCACTAGGGGTACAGTATTGGCCATCTGGGCAGCGTCAGGCACAGTATCATCAGGATGGCAGTCTTAAAAATGTACTGCAACAGAGACTGGGGATGGGCTGCAGAGGAGGGTGAAGATGTCTTGGCAGCATACTCTGCAGTCAGGAGAAGTTCATGGAAGACGGTGCTTGACAAAGAAATGAGGACAATTCCAAGTGAATATGTCATTGTTGTGTATTCTTCCTGTGACTGCAAATGATCAGTGCTGTATATCAGCACCATATGGTGGTATTTTTTATCTATCATTACTGAACATTTAGTTTGATATATTACATGTATACTTTAGAGATATTGGCTTGGTGCTAGTGCTACCGCAACTACAGACAAGGAAGAAGTTACTTAGAGAATTGGTGTTTACTTTATTACATCAGTTACTTGCTTCTTTCCTGGAAAGACAGCCTTAAAATTCCCTTATAAAGGTAGAAGTCCAGCTTTGTTTTGCACACTATTAAGACACAAAAGTGATCGTAGAAGTTTGAGCCTTAAGGTGCCTATACACCTTCCAATACTGTCTCCTTACCCCACAATTATATACACTTTGGGTTTGGTCGAATGTGTATTAGTTTTCAACGTGGAGGCCTTAAAGGGAACCTGTCATCTCCGAAACACCCCCTGAACTAGAGTAAGCGTTGTATAGTGTAAGTGATGCTGAATCCGAATATGTAAGTTTTATCTTCATACTCACTTCCATTCCGACGCTGTGCTCCCACAAACCAGCAGTAAAATGCACTCACTGGACTCTTCTTTGAGTCCTCTCCATTATGTGAGTGAGCACTGGAGTCCACCGAGTGCATTTTACTGCTGGTTTGTGGGAGCACAGCGTCAGAATGGAAGTGAGTATGAAGATAAAACTTACATATTTGGATTCAGCATCACTTACACTATACAACGCTTACTCTAGTTCAGGGGGTGTTTCGGAGACGACAGGTTACCTTTAAAGAGGTTGTCTAACTTCAACAAATAACATTTATTATGTAGAGAAAGTTAATACAAGGCACTGTTATTATCCATATTGTCTCCCATTACTGGCTGGATTCATTTTTCCATCACATTATACACTGCTCGTTTCCATGGTTACAGACCACCCTGCAATCCAGCAGCAGTAGTGGCTATGCTTCCACACTATAGGAAAAAGCACCAGTCTCTGTGAGCTTCCAGGGTCCCGGCCACCAGAGAGGCTGATGCTTTTTCCTATAATGTGCAAGCACGACCACTGTTGCTGGATTGCAAGGTGGTCCTAACCATGGAAACAAGCCAAATCTAATGTGATGGAAAATTAATCCAGCCAGCAAACGAAGCAATATGGACAATCACAATATATTAATAAGTGTCTTGTATTAACTTTCTCTACTTGATAAATGCCATTTGCTGAACTGAGACGCTCCTTTAATCCAGTATCACTTATAGTGTTGACTAAAACTGTAAGGGAAGAGTTGTATAAGTGCTTTAGTCGGAGAACGCTGTTCTTGAGCGTCACACCGATTATCTACCGGACAAGAGAACCCGTCCTTTCTATTCTTTGGACAGTTTTGTGGTAAAAAAATAAGCATTTTAAATAACTAGTCAAATAGTCTGCTAGCAGGAACGGTTTCCATGTATGAAAAGCAGGATTTGCAGCGAGACAGCAAGCAAAGAGGAGCAAAGGATGCGTAAAAAGAAAAACAACAGGAAACCGTAGATTTTGGAAGAAGAAAAAGTAACAATATATTTTTTTTAATTACTTTACCTCCATAATCTATAAAATCTAACCGGACATTTGGTAGTGAAGCAGATAAAATTGGCTAATGCTTTATATAGAGTTATACTGGCATTATAATGGTGGCATCAACGATGTACGTGCAGACAATCCAGCCAGTAAGATGTTAATGTTGGACACCATGTAAAGGTGCTGGCCGCTGGAACCCTGCTGTTCATTCCCATGCTTATCACCGGAGCAAACAGTGGCTCCTGCGAGGTAAACAGGGCGCCGCGCATATCTGTGTGGTGATCAGTACATTCACAGCATTGGGGTCTGGTGAAACAACCGATTCTCAAAGACGATCGGGTCTGGAAAAGGTATAAAATGCGTTAAAGCCCACAATAATTTTACACCCTCTATAAATGGCACGCTAAACAAAAAAACAACAGTAGAAATTTTTTTCCTATAGTTTAGTTTCAGTAGGTATCCAATATTCATTATTATTTATTAGTTCCATGGCGCTGTACATTTGAAAAGAGGGTAAAAAATACAAAATAACCATAATAACATAATAAAAAAAGTACAATAAGCACAAAGAAGAGGACTTACAAACTGGTACAGAAGGAGAGAGGACCCTGCCCGCGAGGGGTTAAAAATTTATCAAATTTGCAGTAGTCCATCCAACCGTTCAACATAAAGGGTCGCCCTTCTTATAAGACCTCATGTACACCGCTATATCCAATTTTCAGTCCATAAAAAATTGAACAACAGATTGGCAAAAACAGACATGAAAAGGACTTGTCGTCAGATTCTTGTATGGGGAACATGGATCCATTGCGTGCATGGCCCCATTGTATTGTAGGGTCAGTGTGCTATCCGTTTTCAGACCAATGGTAGGAGATGCTACACATGACACACGGAGGACAAAAAACGGACACACCGACCAAACATCTTAATGGATGAACCATCTTGTCACAGATGAATGTGTGAGTGAGGCCTTACTCTACATTGTGCTGTTCCTCTGTTATTCCCCCTGCATAATTATGAACAACCTGACAACTAGGTGTTATAGTTTACCTTGTCTATAGGGTGTCTGACAGATACAGCACTGACTGGCCAGTGTAGGGACACACCCTCAACTGGAGTCTGCTGATTATAAATTATCTATACATTTCTAGAAGGAGTAACAGAGGAACGACACAATACATAGCTTTAAGTAAAAGATGCTCTTAAATTGTTATTTTATGAGAAATACAAGTAATTACTAAAAAAGGCAAGTCGTAACTAGTGATGAGTCCTCTTTAGGCCTCATGCACATCACCGGACGGGCAAGAATAGGACACGTTCCATTTTTTTGCAGGACGGACATATGGATGCGGACACTGTGTGCTGTCTGCATTTTATATGGCCCCACTGAAATGAATGGGTGCACATCAAATCCACACAAAATGCATATCGGATACAGCCCCACAAACACTGTACATACTAATTTATTGTTAAAGCAAAAAATCTCATTCTGTTGGAATTATCTAAAAAAGATGCTCCTGTGTAGATATTGCTCTACATACTTATAGCGTTCCCTAGTGTTCATACTTCCTCTCACAATGTCCACCTAATGTCTCCAGTGGTCACAAATAATCAGTAGCTCAGTCCCATCCATTCTCTTGGACAGTGTAGTAGTCCCTGCTAATAAAACCGCCCATACACATTACACGTACAATATGTCAGCCGGATCTAATGTTTATGTGGCCTGCTGATCGGATGTCAGGGGAGAGAAGGGTTGGGCATGCTGGATTTCAAAATGACTGATCTTTTTGGTCTATGAGATTGAGGGCAATGGTTTTCTCTCCTCTCCCGTCCATAACACAAAGACAAGAATGCATGTGCACTGGGGGATCGAGAGAGAGAGCTGTAAGCCGAATGAGCATTTGGCTGACATTTATCTCCTGAGTGGCTGACTTCAGAATCAGTGCACGACCAGCCGTGGACACATTAGGTGGACTTTCTGAGAAGAAAGCAAAGCAACAACAGGGGACATCATGACAAATATATAACAGCAATATCTAGACACGGCAGCATATTTTAAAAAACGATTCCAAGTGAAGATTTGTTACGGCCTGAAGGAACTAACAGTATGAATTAAACAGTTAATCGTGAGATAACCCCATGCTTAGGATGGAAGCAAGGTCTCCAACATCAGTTGGATCCCAGTGAAGGCCCCGCTAACTCTCCATGTCATGTAAATACGACCGTGACAGGCTTAAACTGATCTGTATCAGTTCTTATGGTGTTTGATATAAAACAGTCATGTCTCCTTTTGGGCCACTTGAAAAGGGGTAAATAGCTCTATATATGGCTATATGAATTGTACGGCTGAAGCCATGTAGAATACAGGATTATGTGTGCCGTCTTTCTAGCCAGGCCCAGACTAGGGCATCAGATACAAAGCACCGGCAAGTACAGCAAGGTGAGGTCTAAAAACATTGCAATTATACATTAAGAGGTCCTTCGTAGAAGCCAATTTATCATTTTTTCACTTTTTCAATGAGCTGGACACTCTTGGCAGTAATAACCCCCTACAGAAGAAAAGGGATGAGATCACATAGTACATGAATCTATCAGGACTGAATAGCTATATTCAACCTTCAGAGCTTACCCTCACCCCATCTAGCAACAGTCGTGGTTAGAATAAAAAAAAATATATATATATAAAAAAAAAAAAAAAAAAACACATCATATTCTCTCCCCTTTCTCCAGCACTGTTCTCTATGGTGCTCCTCCGCTACTCCCACTGCTGTTTGTTTTACAGAATCCAGGCACATTACTATACACAAACTACTGTAATGTAGACCTCTGAGGAGAGTGATGGGCTGCGGCAGTGAGGTGCCAAATCCAGGAACATTATTACATACAGACTACTGTGACGTAGACTGCTGACACTGACTGGCTGCAGCAGTGAGGTGCCAAATCCAGGAACATTGTTACATACAGACTACTGTGACGTAGACTGCTGACACTGACTGGCTGCAGCAGTGAGGTGCCAAATCCAGGAACATTATTACATACAGACTACTGTGACGTAGACTGCTGACACTGACTGGCTGCAGCAGTGAGGTGCCAAATCCAGGAACATTATTACATACAGACTACTGTGACGTAGACTGCTGACACTGACTGGCTGCAGCAGTGAGGTGCCAAATCCAGGAACATTGTTACATACAGACTACTGTGATGTAGACCTCTGAGGAGAGTGATGGGCTGCAGCAGTGAGGTGCCAAATCCAGGAACATTATTACATACAGACTACTGTGACGTAGACTGCTGACACTGACTGGCTGCAGCAGTGAGGTGCCAAATCCAGGAACATTGTTACATACAGACTACTGTGACGTAGACTGCTGACACTGACTGGCTGCAGCAGTGAGGTGCCAAATCAAGGAACGTCACGTTACACTGACTGGCCCTATGTTTATACTTTTTGGAGCACCCTAATAATGATATATTTTAATTAAACTTTTTTGAAATGAGTGCTGTGGTTTTCATTTGTAGGATAGGTGGACTTTCCGTACTAGTGCTGGCCACTATTGACTTAGTACACTGACTATTGTGACATGCCTGGACTTAGCACCTCACTGCTGCAGCCAGCGTCCTCAACTACAGACACTTGTGGCGAGCCATTTTAGAAAAAGTGACAACAGGAAGGGCAACCATATTGGTTGTCAATTTTGATTTCACTTCTCAGTAAAAACTGGCACTTTGTTATTGCAAAAATTGATGACCAACTACAATTAAGTTAATTTTATTCTGCCGGAAAAAAACATATTAAAAGCGAAAAATGCCAGGGGACCGCCACATATGTAAAAATTTTCGATCAGTTCAGACATAAAAGAACTGGCCAGACATGACTGATATAAGAGACCGCACGGATCCTGAATAGATATTACAAAAATAAGTTGCCAAAATTTGGCCATAAGCTCAAAAATCTGAAGTTACAGCAATAATCGGCTTTACATTTTGGACGGAAATCTTTAAAGCTACTTTCACATCTGTGTCTTAGTGATCAGTTTTGAGATCCATCACAGGATCTCAAAACCGCAGCGAAATGCTTCAGTTTTCTCCTCATTCATTTTCAATGGGGACAAAAGTGAACGAACTTGAACGGAGTGCATCAGAATGCATTCTGATCCATCTTGTTGCGTTACCATCTTAGGATACTGAGCAAGACTGATTCGTCATGAAACACAACGCAAGTCAATGGAGAAGGATCTCATTTCTTCGGACAAAAAAAAAACCCGTCTTCATTTTGGAAATAATACAACTGGATCCGTTATGAACGGATGCAGATGGTTGTATTATTGAACGGATCCCCTGATGGATCCAGCAAAAACGCAGATGTGAAAGTAGCCTCAGACAGCTTAGAATGGAAATCCAGTACGAACTTGTGTTAGTGTTTAAAAGGTCACCACAAGGTTTTATCGGCAAATATTTCCCTACAATGTGTAGTTGTATCTGTGGAACTCATCTAAGCTCCCACAGTGCACTGGACTAATATCAGGAAACCTACTGAATTTAGCTTTAGACGTACATATAGGAGAAACCATATAACTCGAGATCAAGACAGAAGGCATACATTTTCTCAAGCTTATATATACTTTATATACGCTGCACTCCCCCGCATCATTCCTTAGGGCAGTGACATGTGACCTGACAGATCATGTGACACTAACCACACCCCTTGTTCTCACCAATGGGCCTTCCTCCAAAGCAGGACATAACCTACTGCAAATGAAAATCAGGCTTTACAATAAGGCAGTTTTGATAAATGGGGGTATCTGGGGACAGTGGTATAACACCAATATCTGTTATATTAGTGGCCACAACCCCTTTAATCTTTGATTGTGGGACAAACCCATGTTCAACCAGGTTGCTAAACGAATTAGAAATCCACCACCACCAGAAGGATCACTTACTAGTACTAATTTTAATTGATTGCTTGGATGCTCTGTATTGTAGAGAGGCATACCGTACATGAGAAGGTTGAAAGTGCTACACTACACAGGATGTCCATACAGAACACACTCTTCCTTTTCCTTCCCATGTACGCCCATCATCAATGATCCGCAGACAATGGCGAAGTACTGGGCTATAAGATGATCTATAATGAAAACAGGAAGTGTTGTCTCTTGATATGGAATATAGTCACAGTATATTCAAGTGACAAGGCCAAAGGTCAGAGCCCCCTGTACCCAGGGCGGCCGCTGTACAGCACATTGCTCATTTGCAGAAATAGTTAAAGTTCACTGACTAGAAGCACAAGAGCTTATCTGGCGGTGAGTCACATATACCTACATGAGAGGAGCAGCCTGGCCACATTGGGTAAGCTGGACACAGAGCAACTGAAAAATGTATACTTTAGCAAGCATCTCCATCCTGAAATAATGGCCGATGGTATCTGGGATTTAGACATAACATTGCAGTCATTTAATGGAGACATTTCACGCTTCATTCTGGAAACACGTCCGATAAGGTGGAGGGGGTTCTACAAGCAGGGTGGTCTACATTTACACATTGTTTTTCTTTCATTTTTGTTTCTATAAGACAGAAAATACTGGTACATTTATTCCAGCTTTATATCCCGACTAGCTGAAGGACCCGGCTTCGCCCTGGTATATTTAATCTATTTCATTTAATGTTTGTGTGTGTCGTTAAAAGATAGCGAGAGTGACCTCTACAGTGCCCGCCCCTTTAACATCAGCCAGCCCCTAGGGTGGCCAGAGGTCCGGTCTTAGGCTGGACAGTCTGGCTTTCAGACTCCCTGTCCACCGTCTGTCCACCTTTTCAGTAGCTCGCGCTCGGACAGCTTCTCCTCCGTGTCTTCATGGAACCAGGGGGCGTGGCCTCGTTTAGGGGTGTGGCTTCATGGGGACCGGTGGCACGGCTTCACGTTGATGGGAGGCTAGACAGCCTGGCTTTCAGACTCCTTGTCCTCTGTCATGTGCAGGGCCTGGATGGACACAGGGATGTCCTTTTGAACAGCTCACTCTCAGACAGCAGCACTGTGCCGTCTGAGCAATGAGCTGCAGGGAGAAAGTCACCCTCCCCTGCAGCTGACAGAAGTTGATTTTTACCTTCAGATGCGGCGTGGCCTGACTGAGTCGGGGGCGTGACTTAGTGGGACCTGGGGGTGGGGCTTTTAAGTCCTTCTTTTGAGGGTGGCCTGAATTACAGGTCGATGCCATAGTAATTTAGGAGAAAACACAGTGAGTAGCAGTGGAAGAAAACATCTTTTATTACTACTGAATGGTAAATATGTGAAATTTACATTATATGAGGTAATGATTGATGATGAGTTAGTCTAAAACATAAGTTATATTTATGGTAACCAGAATACCCCCTTTAACAGTGTCATCCACAGCGCTCTGCCCCTTTAAAGCAAACCTACAGCAGTGAACTGGCTAGGTTGTTATGGAAACCTGGTGTGTGTGGAAACTAACTGCCTGTGAGCTTCTATTGACTGATAAGGGTCATGTAACCAGGCTTCTATTGGCTAATGCATTTTTTGGGAATATCTCAGGAACGGTACGTCCTGGAGAGCCGAGACCCGTTCCTCTTACCGGACACCTGATGTACCTGTGTGCCAAATTTCGTGATTGTAGCTGCAACGGTGCGGTTTCTTTTAGCGGACATACACACACACATACACTCAGCTTTATATATTAGACTAGCTGAAGGACCCGGCTTCGCCCGGGTATATTTGATCTATTTCATTTAATGTTTGTGTGTGTGACTTAAAAAAAACATCGAGAGTGACCTCTACAGCAGCCCGCCCCTTATAACTGTGACCTCCAAAGCAGCTAGGGTGGCCACTGTCTTCACCTCAGAAAGCCAGACCTCACCGGCCATTCCCCCAAACGTGAAACAGTGCCCTTGGTTACCATGAAGACACACCACTAAACATGAGGCCACGCCCCCTGGCTCCGTGAAGACACGGAGGAGAAGCTGCCTGAGCGTGAGCTACTGAAAGGGTGGACATCCCTATGTCCATCCAGGCACTGTGCTGGACTGAGGACAGGGAGCCAGAAAACCGGACTGTCCAGCCTAAAGCTGGACAACTGGCCACCCTAACATCAGCCTGCCCCTAGGGTGGCCAGAGGTCCAGTTTTAGGCTGGACATTCTGGCTTTCAGACTCCCTGTCCTTTGTCATGCGCAGGGCCTGGATGGACACACGGATGTCCTTTTGAACAGCTGACTCTCAGACAGCAGCACTGTGCTGTCTGAGCATGAGCTGCAGGGAGAAAGTCACACTCCCTCCCACCCCTGCAGCTGACAGAAGTTGATTTTTACCTTCATTTTTTCAATCCCGGTCAGATGCGGAGAAGGGGCGTGGCCTGACTGAGTCAGGGGCATGGCTTAGTGGGACCTGGGGGTGGGGCTTTTAAGTCCTTCTTTTGAAGGTCGCCTGAATTACAGGCCGATGCCATAGTAATTTCGGAGGAAAGAGGAAAGAAAACATCTTTTATTACTACTGAACGGTAAATATATGAAATTCCCATTATATGAGGTAATGATTGATGATGAGTAAGTCTAAAACATAAGTTATATTTAACCAGAAAACCCCAGTGTCATCCACAGCGCTCTGCCCCTTTAAAGCAGACCTACAGCAGTGAACTGGCTAGGTTGTTATAGAAACCTGGTGTGTCTGTGGAGACTAACTGCCTGGGAGCTTCTATTGGCTGATAAGGGTCATGTGACCAGGCTTCTATTGGCTAATGCATTTTTTGGGAATATGTCAGGAACGGTACGTCCTGGAGAGCCGAGACCTGTTCTAAAACCTTCCCGGACACCTGATGTACCTGTGTGCCAAATTCCGTGATTGTAGCTGCGAAAGCAGATTCCTTTAGCGGATATACACACACACACACACACACTCAGCTTTATATATTAGATTTCCATTCTCATACATGTTTAGGGCTCATGCACACAACCATATGTTCGGTCCGCATGATAACGATATTAAGAAACTTATCGCAATTTCGATATATATCACAATGCCCATCTAAAAAGGAGCCTTTATACTGTAGGTGGGCCACAAGGAGCCGTTATACGGAACAGGGGGGCCACAAGGAGCCGTTATACTGAACGGGGGGGCCACAAGGAGCCGTTATACTGAACGGGGGGGCCACAAGGAGCCGTTATACTGAACGGGGGGGCCACAAGGAGCCGTTATACTGAACGGGGGGCCACAAGGAGCCGTTATAACTGAACGGGGGGGCCACAAGGAGCCGTTATACTGAACGGGGGGGCCACAAGGGCCGTTATAACTGAACGGGGGGGCCACAAGGAGCCGTTATACGGAACGGGGGGGCCACAAGGAGCCGTTATACTGAACGGGGGGGCCACAAGGAGCCGTTATCGGAACGGGGGGCCACAAGGAGCCGTTATACTGAACGGGGGCACAAGGAGCCGTTGAAGGGGGGCCACAAGGAGCCGTTATACTGAACGGGGGGGCCACAAGGAGCCGTTATACTGAACGGGGGGGCCCAAAGGAGCCGTTATACTGAACGGGGGGGCCACAAGGAGCCGTTATACTGACGGGGGGGCCACAAGGAGCCGTTATACTGAACGGGGGGGGCCACAAGGAGCCGTTATACTGAACGGGGGGCCACAAGAGCCGTTATACTGAACGGGGGGGCCACAAGGAGCCGTTATACTGAACGGGGGGGCCACAAGGAGCCGTTATACTGAACGGGGGGGCCACAAGGAGCCGTTATACTGAACGGGGGGGCCACAAGGAGCCGTTATACTGAACGGGGGGGCCACAAGGAGCCGTTATACTGAACGGGGGGGCCACAAGGAGCCGTTATACTGAACGGGGGGGCCACAAGGAGCCGTTATACTGTACGGGACTTATACTCTCCAAGGGACTTATGACCTGTCTATTCCCCTTCAGGCTTCTACCTCCCCTCCCATCTCTTGCATCCACATCTATGTGCAGTATACTAAGAAGTAACTTGTGGGATAGCAGTCACACATTAATATAACATGTATTTATGCCATAACACATCTTATAGCACCACTATTCTATTATATGGGCTCTGTAGCAGCTACCACAGCTAGTGCAGGCCCTGCATTTTGGTTCTTTTTCCCCTTTCGGATCTTTTGGTTATGTCCAGTCTACTTGAAGTTACAACTTTATCCTATTCCTAGATCCAGCAATCAAAGTTTATGATATTTGGCTTCATCAATGCAAAACAAATTCCATACATCATTCCTACACAATTCTTACCTATTATTTTTAGACATGCAGAGATGGGCGGGATGCGAAACTCAAACAGCCAACCATGTCTGCCTTCTGGTGCAAAAACGAGCCTGAGTTCTGCAAGGGATCTCCAATTATAACGATAATACTACTATTGTGCCTTGTTTATGCCCGTGTCCCATGTACTGATGCCAGGAATAGTAGGATGGTAGGATTAGTGCTGGTTATCCAAATGTATCTGCAAACCAAGCTTCCATAGCAAGTTAAAAGGTAGGCAAATTTTGGGGTGGATCTAGAAAATACTTGTTAAAATTACACTTGTCATGTTTGGTTACACATGAACAGATCAGGCTGTAATTTAATACCATACAAGCAACAAAATGAGCAGCTGTGGTTAAAGGGGTTTTCCAGGCTTTTGATATTGATGACCTATTCTCAATCAGATTGGTGGACTCCGACATCTGGCACTCCCAGGGTAGATTTATCAAAACTGGTGTAAAGGAAAAATGGCTTAGTTCCCATAGCAACCAATCAGCTTCCTCCTTTCATTTTTCAGATTTCCTTAGGAAAATTAAAGGTAGAATATGATTGGTTGTTATAGGCCAGTTTTCCTTTGTATCAATTTTGATAAATCTCCCACAGAATTCGTTCTACTTATGGAATTGCTATTTTTTCAGGTTTCAGCAAAAGTGACAACAGGAAGGGCAACCATATTGGTTGTCACTTTTGATTTCACTTCTCAAGAATGATAGACAAACTGGCACTTTGTTATTGCAAAAATTGATGACCAACTATAATTACATTCATTTTATTCTGCCAATAGCAAAAATGGGCACCGTAATAAAACCGAAAATGCCAGGGGACAAATTTTCCATCAGTTCAGACATAAAGCAACTGGCCAGACATGACTGATAAAAGTGACCTCAGGGTCCCTAAATAAATATTACAAAAATAAGATGCCAAAAATTGGCAGTAAGCTCACAAATCAGAAGTTAGAGCAATAATTAGCTTTACATTTTGGAAGGAAATCCACTTTAAAAAGAGCTTAGAGTGGAAATCCAGTACTATCTTGTGTTCCTTAAAAGGTCACCACAAGGTTTTATCAGTGAATATTCCCCTACAATGTATTCAAGTATTTAGGGAGATAGTAGCTCACTGTTTGGTAGGATGGATAATGAGGTGCACTACTTATCAGCACACCCAAATGCTGTATATAAATGAGTAAAAATAGTTGTACGGTAAGTAGGGATTTAGTATTAATATAAACATATACTTTAATATAATATAAACAATCCTGCGCTGGATATAAATATAAATACAAATAACAATGGAAATAAAAATAAAATGAAAATAAAACGCCCCAGAAGTCAAGAGGTGTAGAAGTACGTAGACTTAATAATGATTCACTTGGGGTATTAAAGAAGATAGTCCACTTGCAGTAAACTGGTGTAGATGGACTAGCGGTCACTGTTATAATCTTGGAAATATTAATCCATTTTGCATATAGTCCTGGATTATAGTCCTACATTATGGCATCCAGAGGATTAAAGTGCCGCTGTGAGTTTTGACATCCAGTAAATAAAGTGCCGTTATGCTCCTGTATTTCACCAGTATGGTAGTCGATATCAATACATACTTATGTTAGTTCATTGGTGGTTCAGTGATAATAAAGCCCCGTGCTATAATACAATAGTCAGTACATTGGTGGTCCAGTGGTTGTAAGCAATCAATAATACTTTACCACTCGATGTCTAGAAGATCTAGGACTATAATCCAGGACTACATGCAAAATGGATTAATATTTCCAAGATTATAACAGTGACCGCTAGTCCATCTACACCAGTTTACTGCAAGTGGACTATCTTCTTTAATACCCCAAGTGAATCATTATTAAGTCTACGTACTTCTACACCTCTTGACTTCTGGGGCGTTTTATTTTTATTTCCATTTTATTTTTATTTCCATTGTTATTTGTATTTATATTTATATCCAGCGCAGGATTGTTTATATTATATTAAAGTATATGTTTATATTAATTTTAAATATATAAATATTAAATCCCTTCTAGAGTGTGCCTACTTACCGTACAACTATTTCCCTACAATGTGTAGTTGTATCTGTGGAACTCATCTAAGCTCCCACAGTGCACTGGACTAATATCAGGAAACCTACTGAATTCAGCTTTAGACGTACATATAGGAGAAACCATATAACTCGAGATCAAGACAGGTAAAGCCATTGGTAAAGTAAGCGTTTCTACATTTTCTCAAGCTTTATATAGGTTATCCCCCAGCTGGTTGAAGGGGCTGCAGTCCAGTGTACGTCCAATAATAGAGGAGTGTATGCTGCACTTTTTTTTTCTTTTTAATAAATGAAACATGGCAACAGTATGCCCTAGCTAACTAGAACAATTGACCAGAGTGCAGCTCTGGTGCTTTTAATTAACACAATTTGTATTGGTTTTTTCTCTTTATGCTATGATGGTTGTGGTCACATATGCTTCAGACCTATAACAGTCTGTAGCAGATTCCATTGTATTTGCATGCTGCGCAATTTTTGGCCATCAAAAATACAGACACCTTGGTAGGACCTGATGAACCCCCTTATAAAGGGCCCATTCACACAACCAATTTTGCGGAATAGATGCTGCCCCATTCACTTCAATGGGTGGCTCACAATCTCGCCGAGCCTCCGCAAGAAAATATAGAACATGTCCTAGGCATCTTCTATGGGGTGCCGGCGATGTGTGTTCTGCAAATTGCGGAACACACACCGTTCGGCATCCGTGGTATTGCGGATGCGCATTTTTGCAGACCTGCAGTATCACGGCCGTCTGAACGGCCCCTAAGTCATTGGAGACCATACTACAGATCCATCAGAGTGCTGCGGTATCCATTATGGCTGGAAGCCACAACACAGGTCTGACTGTTGTGATACAGCACACGCCAATTTTAACATAATATGATAGTAGTAATACACAGGATGATTGGTGCACCACTAACCCCTTTCCAACATCCACTGTACATGTATGGCAGATGTCAGGTCTGTATACATGGTGCTCACTCAGGAGCAGCACGGTGGCTCACTGCTTAGCACAGTTGGGGTCCTATGTTCGAATCTGACCAAGGACAACATCTGCATGGAGTTTGTATGTTCTCCTCATTTTTGTGTGGGTTTCCTCCTGGTACTCCGGTTTCCTCCCACTGCCCAAAGACATACTGATAGGGAACTTACATTGTGACCCCTATTGGGGACAGCTTGATGATAATGTCTGTAAAGCGCAGCGGAATATGTCAGGGGTATATAAGTACATAAAATAAATAGTCAACGAGTGCATGCAGTTTTATACAGTAGACGGTAGCCGAGTCTGTGATCAGCGACTACTCCGATCACCCCTCAGATGCCGTAGTGCTCATTTACCGGGAGTGTGTCCCCTGCAGGCCTGGCCCTCTGAAGGCTGAGACCTGCCATAACAAAATTCCTTTCAAGCCCTATCTAGAAAATCATTGCAGTCTAGGAGAAGTAAGCAGATGACGCATGTAGAAAAGTATTTATCCCACATGATGAACGAAAAAAAATTCAAAATGATGAGTCTGCAAAAACTGAGTCCGCACACTGCTTCGTCGAGGTAAAAAAAAAAAAAAATTAAAAAAGTTACAGGTGTCAGTATGTGACGATGCAAAAAAAATAAAATAAATAATTCCAAAAATGTTTTTAAAAGTATGAAAACACAAGAAAAACGATAAAAATATTGTATCATTGAACAAACCCGCAAAATGAAGTTAACATGTAATTTTTACAACGTAGCGAACACCATAAAATTTAAACCCGTAAAACTATGGCAGAGTTTTTTTCCCCCATTTGGATTTTTTTTTCCAGATTCCCTTCACATCATAAGCAATATTATATGGTGCCACTGGAAACTACAAAATTGCCCACAAAAAAAAAAAGTCCTAATTTGGCTATAAAAATGGAAAAATAAAAAAGTTAATTCTCCTGGAAGGCAGGGATTATAAACTCAAAAGTAAATGAAAAGCAGCCAAATAATTCATTTGCATTTAATTAACTGTAAGTTTTCTATTACTGTACTTCTGATTAATCATATAAGCGGTTTCCATGGAAGTCACATCCTGGATGGGACTGCATTCTTCCTGTGGAATATAATCACAGAGCTGCTGTATCCTTAACGGGGTTGTCCAAGTTATTTTATTGATCAGCGGAGGTCACACCCGGCACCCCTACCAATCATCTGGATGAAGAGAAGGTGCGCATCGTGCCAGCGCCGCCTTCTCTTCATTTTTATCTGCTCGCCGTCGCAACAGCAGCGGTGATCAGTGTCATCACACTTGAATGGGATGGTTTGTTCCTATTCAAGTGAATGGGAAGGCTTAAGAATAATTCCACATGATCACCGCTGCTGTTGTGACGGCGAGCAGGTAAACAATGAATAGGAGGCAGCAATGGCATGGCAGGAGCTTTCTCTTCAACCAGGGTGTCTGACCCTCACCGATCTGATATTGATGACCTATCCTGAGGATAGGTCATCAATAAATATAACTTGGACAATCCCATAGACTTGAATGGGAGCGATTCTTCTCATTGAAATGAATGGGGTGGTAAGGTGTAATTACACCTACTCACCACTACCCCTGTGTCGGCCAGCATGTAAACAATGAAGAGGAGGTAGCGCTGATACGGGGCATGCCTCCTCTTCAGACAGCTGACCGGCGGGGGTGCCGGGTGTCGGACCCCCGCCGATCTGATATTGATGACCTATCCTCAGGATAGGTCATCAATATATATAACTTGGAGAACCCCTTTAAGGTAAAAAGGCACCGTGAAAGTGCAGCCTGTTTTCCAGACAGCAAGCCATAGAGTAGGAGGAGCTTAACAGATTGACATATAGTTTTTTGTGAATAGGTTAAAAGGGGTTATCCCATGATTAATGTTATGTTAAAAAGGAAAATCATACAACCTCTTTCTAACAAAACTAGAATCAGCCCTGTATCTCACATGGATCTAGAGATCTCCCCATGCATTGCTCCAAATGTTCTTCAAGATTTATTTCAAGCTGACAGCTCTGGGGTCCTGTCTGCTGCAGCAAGTAGTAGTTGAGTAGCATAAGTAGCATAAGCAAGTAGTGAGCAGGACACAGAAATTAGAAAAAGAGCAAACAGCAGGTGGCGCTAAGTAGCCCAGTGGCTATAATACATTTTAATTACATGCAATTACAAAAGTATTCAGATTAAGGTGCTGGTTTGAAAACTGTAGAATATTATTCATGGGACAACCCTTTTATGAGATATAAAATGTAACATATACATTTAGATCTCAGCTTTTTTTTTCCCCCTTAGTCAACCACTAAGACTGCTTGACTAAGCATACAAGGAAGGCTATGAGAATGGCCACCTACATGACTACCAAGCATAAAAAGAGCAGATATTTAAATGAATAAATTACAATTTATACTGAATCTTTCCACTAAACTATACATCAATCTGCTCAGCTCTTTCTGCTCTATAACAAGCTGCCAGCAGATTAGGCAGCTACCCCTGCAATGGACATGGGGATATTGCTCGGGCAAAATGGGTCAACATAAAGTCCCTTCTGTCCAAACTGCAAAGAACACCTTTCACCCAGTGATCATCCCGAGTGTGCACACGGATCAAGACATACAGTACGAGTTCACAGGCAGGCAGGAGAAATGACAGGTGGTACCTGTCACAACATTATCCTCTAGTGCCGCCTGTTACCTCTCTGCTAAGCAAATAAAACGCAGAGCTGAAATCAGGATTATGCTCTCATGCAAAAATGAAACAGATACTTTGCAGATACTATTAAACCTTCTCGAAAATGGCGGCACCTCATACCGAAACTTGACACAGGTATGGAGCATAAATATTCACATGAAAACTGAGACATTGATGTGAGAAAAGAGCAAGTATGTAGAAAATGCCTGTTCAGAAGACCCTTACTTCTAGTGTAAATAGCCAAAAATGCTCATTTTCTATCGTTTGTGGACCAACCTGTTCAGTAAACACAAATATATTTTGCCTTCGTAAGGAAAAAAAAAAAAAACACAACAACAACAACTCAGTGTGACCCTCCAGAACTGCACATGAATATCTATAATATAAAATATAATGTTATGGGCTTAGGTGTACACAGCAGGCCAAGTAGGTCTTATACTGAAAAGAGATCGACCAGGATAGACCAGGATTGCAGAATGTCAAATCTGCAGCAATCTAATATATAAAGCTGAGTGTATGTATGTCCGCTAAAGGAATCTGCACCGTCGCAGCTACAATCACGAAATTTGGCACACATGTACATCAGGTGTCCGGGAAGGTTTTAGAACAGGTCTCGGCTCTCCAGGACGTACCGTTCCTGAGATATTTCCAAAAAATGAATTTGCAAATAGAAGCCTGGCCACATGACCCTTATAAGCCAATAGAAGTTCACAGGCGGTTAGTTTCCACACATCAGGTTTCCATAACAACCCAGCCATTTTCTTTCATTGCTGTAGGTCTGCTTTAAAGGGGCAGAGCGCTGTGGATGACACTGTCAAAGGGGTATTCCAGCTACCATAAATATAACTTATGTTTTAGACTAATTCATCATCAATCATTACCTCATATAATGTAAATTTCACATATTTAACGTTCAGTACAGGGCTCCAGATGGCGACCAAAATGGTCGCCAATGCGACTAAGAATTTACAAACTGCGACAAGACTTTTTAGTCTGGTCGCCATTTGCGCCTAGACCCGACCGGCATTTACCGATACTAGGCTGTGCTACTGCGCAGCCTAGTATCAGACAACATGGAGCGCGATCCATGTTCCATCAGCAGCACAGGGGAGAAGGAAGCTCTCCCTCCCCCGTGCTGCTGCTGCCACCATTGAGCGCTCGGTAACACGTGACACATACGTCACACTCAGGGAGGTGACCCACTGGTCACTCAGGACGGAGGCTGCCGTTCTACTCACCTCCTGGACGAACCTAAGGACGGGCGCATGCGCAAGGAGAAGCAGCAGGCGCTGTCTTTTCTAAGCCTTTGATTCGCTGCTTGCACTTGAAGCACCGCCCACATCGCTGAGGGAAAAGCACAAGCATGCATTTCACTGACAAGGATGGAAGCGCTCAGGGTCCTTATAGACGTGCAAAAAGTGCTGGTAAAGGGGCAGGTGAGGAGCGGGGAAACTTTCTTGTAGTAGTGGTGTCCTGAGCTCAGGGCTTATTGCGCGAGGTGAGGAGACTCCGCTGACTGTCCCTGGTACCTGGCTCCTGTGTCAGTGTGTTACCTGCTGTCAGAGGGAGCTTTACCCTGGAGTCAGTTTTAACAAAGCACCTTAATGTCTTCCATTCTTAATCAGTGTTGGGTCATAGGACCCCCCTCTCCCCCCACCCATCTCCACAGATGAGAGGTCCTCCTACCTATGCAGAGCAGTCACCTCATGCAGAGTTCACTGCCTCTTCGGGCTCATGCACACAGTCAGGGCGATGGTGACTGGTCTAACCTGAACTCCCTGCATCATAGTGACCGCTGGTGTACTGTACGCCCAGCATTGTATGACTTGTCTCCCAGTCAGGCTGGAACATCACTCTGGTGCAGGGAATCTAGGCAAGATGAGCGTCGTGGGTCCGTGAGATGCGGCTGTTACATGGACCATTTTTACTGACTCTTCCCTATGCAAAATTAGCCTAAGGGCTTATCCAGATGACCGTATATTTGTGTACGCAATTTTGCAGAACGGATGCAGACCGGTTCATTTCATTGGGGTAGCAAAAGATGTGCTGTCCACATCTTTATGTCCGTTCCGTGGCCCCGCAAGAAAGACAGAACATGTCCTATTGTTGTCCACAATTGCGGACAAGAATAGGCATTTCTAACATAGGGCTGGCCGTTCCGTTCTGCAAAATGCGTAATGCACACGGCCGGTGTCTGTTTTGCGGACCCCAAGACAGATACGGTCGTCTGAATGAGTCCTAAGGGCCCATTCACATGACAGTGATTAATAGCTGTCACATAGCTGCTTTTAGAAACATTGCAGTCTATGGGGCTACTCACACAGCAGATAGCAGCTGACAAAAAATAGGACATGTGCTATTTTTTGGCACATTTTCACTGCCAGGCCGGACTGCACCTGTCCAATGGCTGTTAAAAATGGGTACACTATGTTAGAAAGAAATACATTTAATAAAAAGGGATGTCCCATTCATTTTAATGGGAAGGATCGCTCCTATAGGAGCGATCCTTTCCATTGAAATGAATGGGGTGGTGAGATGTAATTACGCCTGCTCACTGCTACCCCTGTTTTTCTCCACTGTATTCACTGAGGGAAATAAACTGATGAAATGCAGAATATAAAAGTAAATTCCCCATTAAAAGTGCCCTGTCTGACCCAGGAAGAAGTAGAGTTGCATCTTAAAAAGATTAAAATAGACAGATCGACAGGACCGGATGGAATACACCCCCGTATCCTAAGAGAATTAAGTAATGTCATCGCCAGACCCTTATTGTTGATATTCAAGGACTCTATACTGACAGGGAGTGTTCCACAGGATTGGCGCATAGCAAATGTGGTGCCAATATTCAAAAAGGGTCCAAAAACAGAGCCCGGGAACTATAGGCCGGTAAGTTTAACATCCGTCGTGGGTAAACTGTTTGAGGGTTTTCTAAGAGATGCTATCTTGGAGTACCTCAATGAAAATAAGCAAATTACTCCATATCAGCATGGCTTCATGAGGGATCGGTCATGTCAAACCAATTTAATCAGCTTCTATGAGGAGGTAAGTTCTAGACTGGACCGCAGTGAATCAATGGATGTCGTATATCTGGACTTCTCCAAAGCATTTGACACTGTACCACATAAAAGGTTAGTATATAAAATGAGAATGCTTGGCCTAGGAGAAAATGTCTGTATGTGGGTAAGTAACTGGCTCAGTGATAGAAAACAGAGGGTGGTTATTAACGGCACATATTCAGCTTGGGTCACTGTCACTAGTGGGGTACCACAGGGGTCAGCATTGGGCCCTATTCTCTTCAATATATTTATTAATCATCTTGTAGAAGGCTTGCACAGTAAAATATCAATTTTTGCAGATGACACTAAACTGTGTAAAGTAATTAACACAGAGGAGGACAGTACACTGCTACAGATGGATCTGGATAAATTGGAGGCTTGGGCAGAGAAGTGGCAGATGAGGTTTAACACTGACAAATGTAAGGTTATGCATATGGGAAGGAATAATGCAAGTCACCAGTACATACTAAATGGTAAAACATTGGGTAACTCTGACATGGAAAAGGACCTAGGAATTGTAGTAAACAGCAAACTAAGCTGCAGAAACCAGTGTCAGACAGCTGCTGCCAAGGCCAATAAGATAATGGGTTGCATCAAAAGAGGCATAGATGCCCGTGATGAGAACATAGTCCTGCCACTTTACAAATCACTAGTGAGACCACACATGGAGTACTGTGTACAGTTCTGGGCTCCTGTGAACAAGGCAGACATAGCAGAACTGGAGAGGGTTTAGAGGAGGGCAACTAAAGTAATAACTGGAATGGGTGGACTACAGTACCCAGAAAGATTATCAAAATTAGGCTTATTCACTTTAGAAAAAAGACGACTGAGGGGAGATCTAATAACTATGTATAAATATATCAGAGGTCAGTACAGAGATCTCTCCCATCATCTATTTATCCCGAGGACTGTGACTGTGACGAGGGGACATCCTCTGCGTCTGGAGGAAAGAAGGTTTGTACACAAACATAGAAGAGGATTCTTTACGGTAAGAGCAATGAGACTATGAAACTCTTTGCCTGAGGAGGTGGTGATGGTAAGTTCACTAAAAGAGTTCAAGAGGGGCCTGGATGTATTTCTGGAGGGTAATAATATTACAGGTTATAGTTACTAGAGATGGGTCATTGATCCAGGGAGTTATTCTGATTGCCTGATCGGAGTCGGGAAGGAATTTTTCCCCTAAAGTGGGGAAAATTGGCTTCTACCTCACAGGTTTTTTTGCCTTCCTCTGGATCAACTTGTAGGATAACAGGCCGAACTGGATGGACACGTCTTTTTTTCGGCCTTATAAACTATGTTACTATGTTATGTTTTACTTTTAAAAGCATTCTACAAAATCCACAAAACCTGTAGGCAGAAGCAATATGGACCATTTACGCTTTTCTACGAGAGGTTTCAATGATGCTGTAAATCTACTGGATTAAAAATTAAACAAATTAAAAATGGTGCACTGTGAATGACATGAAGTAATGGACTCTGTTTCACAAGCATTTCTCACAGCATCAAATACACTGAAAAGCCTCATCACAGAGCAAATAATAAATCCGCAGTGCAGCACAAGAGAGGCATCAAATACAAACCGAAAGGCTGGTTTCGCACAGTATTTAAAAAAATAAATAAATAAATTTTTTTTAGCCAAATCCAGGATTTTTATCCAGCAGGGAGAAAAAGTATAAATCCTTTCTTTATATTTCTCATTCTGTTTGAATCTGCCTCTGGCATGGCCAAAAACAGCTTCATGAAAAATTGCCAAAAACAGTGTTTTTTATTTTTCTCTGAAAAATGCCACGTGTAAAACCACCATAAAGGAAGATTGGTAGGCCGTTAAATAATTTACACAGGAAATATCTGTCTGTGTGTGTGTGTGTTGAGGGAAGGGGGGGGGTTACTGGTTCTCCTACAAGAGATCTAGCAGTGCATGGATACTTACAGTCAATACTCCACAAGTAAGTATGCAAATGAGTTCTCCTTCAGCAGGAAGAAAGCTACTTCACACCAGCCGAACCCGAGGCTCCTCTAAAAGTAAAAGACACCCATCTGTAGATGGCTATTCAGGGGTTTCTCATCAGTACACTGTCTTTTTCCTTCGGAGGAGTCTCTGGTTTCACTGGTATGATGTTTGAGTTGTCTTGCTGCTGGAAGAAAGTTAATTCCTATTGAGCATAGTCAGTAAGTCGCCACAGATTGTTGAATCTCTTCACTAACAACCAGTATCCCCCAGAGCTGAGCCAAAGGCATCTCATCCAGCCAGTTCCCTGCTCTGTACTAATGTGGAGAAGGAACTCCCGAAGCAGCGGTTTACTGATGGGTGTGTCTTCCTTTTGGAAGAGTCTCTGGTTTGGCTGGTACGTATTAGCTTTCTTCCAGAAGGGCTAAAACATATTTACATACCTAGTCATTGAACGTCGCTAAGTTTGGCGCTTGCCCTGCGTGAGCAAAATTTTACAACTTTTTGGGAGTTCTGCACCCTGCTCAATGTATTTCCAAAAAGAGGGCAGAGCGGGCAGGGAGTGGCTGCCTGCCTGGCACGTTTATTACGGTCTATGCCAGGAAGGGAGCGGCGGGGAAAAGGTCTGTACAGCAGGCTGGGGTTGACAGCTAAAGGTGGACGACACCTTTAACATAAAATGCTCTTTCTTGGTGTAGTGAAGTTTAGCTACACCAACAAACTGTGGCAGTTTCTGAAGAGAAATACTCTGCAGAGTTGCGTGACCTAGCTTCTACATCACTATTTTTTCTGAAAAGTGGGCAGGGTGTGACCTAAGCTGCCCGACATAAATTACCACTGAAATCAGTATTTGGCACATGGACCTCCAAAGATGCACCAACATTATTAAGAGGACCTCCTAAGCAAGTGTTTTGTTTTTAATTAAAACTGATGTAAAAAAAAAAAAAAAAAGGCCAGTCTTAATTAGCCCTGGTCCCAGAGAGGACAAGTTTAGTAAGATACAGGACAACACATGCCATAATCTTTTGTCTTTAGTTAAAAATTCCTGGAGAGCTGATGCAGGAACTTACCATGTTTTGCTCAGAAGAGTACTGTATCCTTAGTGTGTCCATCGCTCGGATCATAGATTGCATGGCAGTAAATATGTTTTGATAAACCAGCTTTGTGAAGCCTCGTCGATCTTCATCTGTGTAACCAGAGCCGTGAATAATTCTCATCTGCTTAATAAAGGTGCTTTTCCCACTCTCACCAGTGCCTGTGGGTATCAAACAGAAGGTTTATTAGATGGTCAATTATTGCAATTTTTATATTTTTTTAAAATTTTCCATAAACAAAAAGAGCATGCCATTTTTCGGAACATTTTTCCACAGGTAACTTCCACAAGTTAAAATGGTTCAAACGGCGGAAAATGTATGATCACATGACACAGCTAAGGATCAGAAGGGAGGTTATAACTTACAAATACAGTCACCTGTAAGATTACCTTAAAGAGGCTCTGTCACCCTGTTCTAACCTATGTATATTAATACATAGGTTAATAGGGGCAGTTTTCCTATGAAGGCACATACCTGAATAGCAGAGTATAAAGCAGCGGCTGAGGAGAAATCCTTACTTTAAAAATTATGCCAATGAGCCTTTGGAGCACCGGGGGGCGGGCTCTTTCCTTCCGAGCACTGGTTCTTCACCGCCCTCCCGGCTCCGAGGCTCGCCCCCCTGCCTAAGTGCATGCCCCTTCGTTGAGTGATTGACCGAACGGTCTAGCGCTGAAATCCCACGCCTGCGCATTGTAATCGTGCCCGGTGCATGTGTTCAGCACTGCAAGCGCTTCCATTCATTTGCGCACGCGCCGTCACTTCCCTGAACCCGGAAGTGACGGCGCGTGTGCAAATGAATGGAAGCGCTTGCAGTGTTCGGCACTGCAAGCGCTATTGCGCATGCGCCGGGCACAATTACAATGCGCAGGCACGGGATTTCAACGCTAGACTGAACGGTCTAGCGCTGTCAATCACTCAGCGAAGGGGCGTGCACTTAGGCAGGGGGGTGAGCCTCGGAGCCGGGAGGGCGGTGAAGAACCAGTGCTCAGAAGGAAAGAGCCCGCCCCCCGGTGCTCCGAAGGCTCATTAGCATAATTTTTAAAGTAAGGATTTCTCCTCAACCGCTGCTTTATACTCTGCTATTCAGGTATGTGCCTTCATGGGAAAACTGCCCCTATTAACCTATGTATTACTATACATAGGTTAGAACAGGGTGACAGAGCCTCTTTAACTACAGTTTATATCATGTATGTTTCTAAATGGTCTGAGAATAAAAAATTGTGTGGAAGTAAACCACCACATGCACTAAATTACAGAAAAAAATATATGGTCATTAAAGAGTTAACCTACGAACACTTTCCCTTACCACTAGCAAGGGAATGTTTTTAATGGTTATTGCAAGGGGCATGTTGCACAGATAATTCAGATATATAAAAATGAATTTGTGTTGGTCTTTTCTGTATGCACGGCCAAATGACTGGACCAATCTGCACCAAATTTGGCACATAGGTACTTGTCTGGGAAGGGTTTAGACTGGGTCTCAGCTCTCCAAGATGTACGGTTCTTGAGATATTCCCAAAAAATGCAAATATGGCACACATCACCCGTATTAGACAACAGAAGCTCACAGGTCTTTCACTCATATCCTGCCATACACACCGTCACATGATAGGCCAATAGAAGCTTGCATTTTCTTTAGTCTTGTCATACACACAGTTTTACACCAGGTTTCCATAAAAACCCAGTCATTTTTCTTCACTGCTATAGGTCACCTTTAAGGGGGCAGGGTGCTGTGGAAGTAACAGTTAAGGGGCACAGCTCTGTGAAGGTCACAGCAAAGGGGCGGGGTGATGTGGAGGTCACAGTTAAGGGGGCAGGCCGCAGAAGAGATCACAGTTAAGAGGATGGGCCACTGTGGAGATCAATATTACGGGGCAGGGTGCTGTGGAGGTCACAGTTAAGGAGGCAGGCCGCTGTGGAGGGCATTGTTAAGGGGGCAGGGTGCTAAGGAAGTCACATTTTAAGGGGTGGGGCGCTGTAGAGGTTACTGTTAAGGGGGTGGGACATGGAGGAGCTTTTTATGGACCGGATGCCAACCAATTCATTTTACTGGGGGGGGGGTCACAAATAATGGGGACAGCACACCGTGCGCTGTTTGCATAGGAACACTTATTCCTGACAACTGGCCTGTATAATCATGTAGCCGATCAACCAATTAACCAGAAAGTGCTTGTTGTCGGCTTATGGGCATCTTTCATCAGGCTGAAAGATGCACGATTATCGGCAGCACATCTCGGGGTGTAATCAGGGATGTGCTGCCGACAAGTAATAGAACTGAACGAGGGAGAAAAAACTGCAAATGAATAACCAAATTCTCTTTGCATAGGCCTGTGTAACAGGCCAATGTAAACAAGCGCCGATTGATTTTATTTTTTTCCTTTTCTGGCTCCTTGAAGTAGGACAACATGGCTTCCTAGACCAAAAATGTTGGGAACGCCAATTTTAGACAATATTAGTGAAGGTGAGCCACTTCGTCTCACTACATACACCATGCTTCCTGCAGACAGGACTTGAACCACTTGAAACTTGGGCTAAGAACCGACACAGTGTCAGTAAAGAAAGCAAAATACAAATGTAGTTACATTTCTGTTGACCGTCTTTTTTATTAAGCTTTGTGGCTTTTATGTGCAGCCATTGCTTGCTATCCTTCCCACCGCAGAATGTTTGCTTTCATGGGGTAATGAATGCTCTGCTTACCTCGTGGTTACAAGAGTTCGATCAATACATAGCAGAATTAAACCACTAGAACTTCTGGTTCCTTGTCAACCAAGATATCTCCTAGAGCTGCACTGACTGGATCCCTGAGCAACGTACACATATAGCCATTTCTCACTGAATACTCTAGTCTGCTCCAGTAAATTCAAACCACCCAGAAACGTACAGAGCCAAAACAAATACTCCGTCATTTTAAAAGTGTCATCAACAACAGTAATGAAAGCTGACACAAGATGTTTTCTTAAAGGGATACTGGCCCCAGCCAAAAACGAGAATGTATAGGGAACCTGTCACCTGCATTATGCTGCCCTCACTGCGGGCCGCATAGTGTAGTGAAAGACCCGCTGATTCAGTACTATTATGGAACCAACATACCGAACCTCACAGCGGGCGCCAGCCCGCCTCCTTACCATGACCGGCAGGTTACTTTTCTGTTACGCATAAGGTCCCATTCACACGACCGTATGAATGGGGCTGTATCTATCCGCAAAAATGCGCAAATAGATACGGCCCCATTCACCTCTATGGGGCCGGGAACCGCGGCACGGAGCTAGCTCCGTGCCGCGGCTCTTTTGAAGCATGTCCTATAATTGTCCGTGTGCACGGACAAGTATAGGCATTTTCAATGGGGCCGCACGGCGTGTGTTCCGAGCGCTGCGGAACACACGCGGGCGGCCCCCGTATATTTGCGGGCCCGCAAATATACGGTCGTGTGCATGGGGCCTAAAAAAAAGAAAACCTGCCTGTCAAGGTAATGAGGCGGAGCCAGAGAGTCTCATCTATAACAGTACGGACTGCCCGCTCAAACATGGGCATGTCACAGTACTATGCTGCCCTCAGTCAGGGCAGCATGGTACAGGTGACAGGTACTGAAGACATTTAAACTTCTGTTCTTTCTGAACATTAGACTGCCCCCATGTACAACTATCAGTGACTGACAGCTATCTATGTATACACACTTACACAGAGAATGTTATCAATCACTGATAACACCTCCCTGTGTACAACTAGCAGTGACTGACAGCTATCTATGTATATATATATATATATATATATATATATATATACACACTTACACAGAGAATGCTATCAATCACTGATAACACCTCCCCTGTGTACAGCTAGCAGTGACTGACAGCTATCTATGTATACACACTTACACAGAGAATGCTATCACTGATAACACCTCCCTGTGTACAACTAGCAGTGACTGACAGCTATCTATGTATACACATAAGAGAATACTATCAATCACTGATAACACCTCCCTGTGTATAGCTACAAGTGACTGACAGCTATCTATGTATACACATAAGAGAATACTATCAATCACTGATAACACCTCCCCTGTGTACAGCTATCAGTTTTCCAGTATTTTGATGACCTATCGATTGGTGGGGATCTGACACCCTGTTGCAGTAGTAGATATCAGAACTACATTGATCTGTCCAGTGTGTAGAGGATGCTGGAGTGCGAGGTGCAGAATCCCTGCTGTACGATGGGCCACTAATATCAAAATATTGGAAAACCCCTTTATAACATATTTCAAAAACACAAGCAAATATGCATAACTACTTATCACATTTTAAGCCTCCGTTTGACGTATACGTAAGGGAGGGGGAGGGGGAGCATACAAAAATGCAGCACACCACGTTCTTGTGTCCTGGAAAAAAAAAAAAAAAAAGTATACTTCACAAAAGAGACAACTGTTTGTCCCACAGGTCTACATCCAGGATGTGGCGTGGATTTTTTTTCCCATGCGTTTTCCTCCATTGATAACCCAAACTAAAAAAAAAAACTGAATTTAAAAATGCCACTAAATATAAAAGACAACATATAAATGTTGTAAATGGTTGAGGTTTTTTTTTACACGCATTTAACTCAGAACATTTAACTCATTCTCCCTGGCTGTGGCGCTGTCCGAACGCAGTAGACCGCTTCACAGCCAGGGAGACTTGTTCTCGAGAGATTTGGTAAAGCTCACCACAACAACTCACCTTCTATATATAGATAGAAAACTAAAAATAATCAAAGATTCTTTAAAAATATGTTAAACATAAAAATGTGATTTAAACAATAGGTTATTTTCTGATGAGACATGCCCTTTAACATGGCTTTAGTCCAACATTGGGGACTATAGGCTGAAATATTGTTAGACCAAGTATTAGTGGTCTACTCCAGACCTGTCAGAGATCTACCAGTCAAATGTAGATCTACTGGTTGGCTACACATCAGTTACAGAATGTAGCAGGAATGGTCTTTAGAAAACCACAAAATCTCTGCGTTTCTATTTCCATGACTGAAGCAGATATTGCAACCAAATTTTCTGAAAGAAGCTCTAATTACGCCGCACTAACAAGCCTGGTTGTAATCTCAGGACAATATGGCGTTCTCCGCAGATACTGATATGGGTGACATTGCTGAACTGTTCTGACCCTAGGGCTCGCAGCAGTCTGTGTTCACAGTGATGCCACACCTAGTACCTACACAGTGGTGACACCATGCTTCACTGACCAAACAGTAATGAAAGCTAAACAGAGCTGACAAAGTAACATGTTAACCCATGCCACTGTGCCCACCACACAGAATTACCCAAACAGATGTACCAACCACATTGCACTAAGTGTACGGCTCCACAGGTTGAGTGATCGCCATCACAGCCAGGATCACTGGGACATCGCAGTGTAGCGGTGATCCCATCAAAATAAATGGAATCTCAGCGTGAGGGCTCATGCACACGAACGTATTTTCTTTCCGTGTCCGTTCCGAGATGCGGACAATAATAGGACATGTTCTATTTTTTTGCGGAACGGAAATACGGAAACGGAATGCACACGGAGTACCTTCCGTTTTTTTTGCGGGCCCATTGAAAAGAATGGTTCCGTATACGGTCCGCAAAAAACGGAAGGTACTCCGTGTGCATTCCGTTTCCATATGTCCGTATTTCCGTTCCGCAAAAAAATAGAACATGTCCTATTATTGTCCGCATCACGGACAAGGATAATACTGTTCTATTAGGGGCCAGCTGTTCCGTTCCGCAAAATACGGAATGCACACGGATGTCATCCGTATTTTTTGCGGATCGGTTTTTTGCGGACCGCAAAATACATATGGTCGTGAGCATGAGGCCTGATTCGCATGTTTGCCGTAACCCTGTAGTTTTGGATTTTTGCGACCTGCATGTCAGGGTCATAGCAAAAATGCTAATTGCGTTGCAATCCCATTAATTTCTATGGGATTATCGCTACATTGTGATGCCCCGGCAATCCTGGCTGTGACCAGTGTTGCCATAGCCAATAGGAATATGGCAACTACTGCACTGAACTCACATGACGTACATACAATACAGGAGACCCTGGTCAGACAGGAACTCAGGGCATCATAAATCACTATCGTGCTGCGAGTTTGGGTCAGATGAACCATGCTTGGTCCAGGAAATGTGTCCATCACATGGACCGTTATTACTGGACCTCACACAGCCGTCTGGTTTTCTATAGTGAAACATAAAACAAGTAAAATGGAGGCAGATTTACTAATCCTAACACAAACAGTGTAAACTTATACTAGATAGTCTAAAACTGCGCAGGATTTATCACAGCGAGTCACCTTTAGGGTAGCACTGCCAGCAACGTGTGTCCAAGCCACATTCACCCACTGCAGCCAATGACCATGCGATCTTACATTAAAATCATGCAGCCATTAGCTGCCACAGGTTGGCGTGCCTGGGCACATGCTGCCCGCCACACTATCTAGCCAGGCCTTTAAACAATCTAATCTAAGCTTAAAACACCTATTATGGCATTATAGAGGCCTAACACAGAGCACTTTTTATGCCCTTCCACAGCACTGTCGGGCATGAGGTGCAACGGCGTTTAATAATTGATAAACTCATCCTTATGTATCTTTTACAAACGTGGACAAATGTGCGCCACTCCGTAGTAGTCTGGGGCCAAATATGGACACACAGGCTAAATAAGATTTAAAGTAGTTAGGCAATTCTTTACAATTGAAGGCCCATCAATATTAGATTATGGGGGTCCGACTCTCTGCAGCCCTGCCACTCATGCTGGCGCTATAGCCTCTTCATTGTGCTTAATATTGCAGCACACCCGCTATGAAAATGATGCCATTGAGCAATGAAGTGTGTCAAGAGTCGGACCCCAACCAATCTAATACTAAGGGGCCACCAATTTTAAAGAACCAGATAAGCAATTCAAAATCTTCTCCAAAAATGACTAAACAGAACACGTAAAGACTACTTTAAGACTTCACATTTAGATGAAAATGCATGAAGCTGGCATCTGCTCCAATTTACATGCATAGGCATAAAAGCCCAGGTCACCAGCATGGAAAGCCTTTCCAGTAGGTGTGCAGATAGCGGCCATTAATGTGTCAGAATGAAGCAGGCAAGGCACATCTATATTCCATAAACAACTTTTTTTCCATATCCCCGACATATCTTTCAGAAGCTTTTAATATTGACGGGAGGTTTATTTATTCCTATACACGCTTTTACAACTCCGCCTGCAGAGTGTCAGCCTGTAAATGGATGCCAGCAGTGTACTGTGCCTCTGACAGAGCTGTTTACCAGGTCTGCAACCATCCTCCTGGTTCACTGCCGTCACCTACAGCATATACAACGCAGGGGTAAAAATCGTCACAAATCATCCATTAATACTAATTAGTCCTTTAATGAACTTGCCAAGTGGCATCTCGAACCTATATGCACAATTAGACGGATATAATCTTATCAGTTTCGATGCTCCGGATAACGTGCATCTATTGAGAGAGGTCCACACCCATGCACGTTAGATTGTCAGACTGTGGCACATGATAATCTGGACACCATGTACAAGACAACGGTCACGTGTCATGATTCAGCTCATCAAAAGAAGAGCATAAAAGCTAATTTACACATATAGATTGTTAGGAGTTTTCCCATAGACCTTACTTAAAGGGGTTCTCCAGGAATTTAAAAAAATGAAAAAAGTTAATTATTTTATAATAAATATATTCACAAATACCTTTCATTGCTTATATTGGCTCATTTTGTCTAAGGAGCAATCATTAGGAGAAACAAAATGGCTGCTGTCCAATCAGTACACACAAAACCTGTCCATCTCACACAGCGGGACAAGTTACTTCACAACACTGAGGTAAAGATCTGCCTCATCCTCCTCTCTGCTCTGCTTGTCAGGAATCATCATCCTGAATACAGGTGAATCTCTGTGGGAATGGACAAGATGAGAAGACATAAGAGGAGGGTGAGGGTGTGGCTAATCAGCAGCCGCACTTGTATGCAATCTCCATTACCATAGCAACACATTACCACTGTCTGTCATGTCCGTTCTCTCTGTACTTCATGTCTCCTCATGAACTAAATTCCCCAGAGATTCAGCTACAGATCTTATCTGTATTCAGGATCATAATCCCTGACAAGTAGAGAGGAGGAGGAGGCAGCTCTTTACCTCAGTGTTGTAAAGTAACTTGTCTTCATGTGTGATCAGGACAGGTTTTGTGTTAACTAATGGGACAGCGGCCATTTTGTTTCCCCTGATGATTTCTCCCCAGACAAAACGAGCCATTATAAATAATGAAAGGTATTTGGGAATATATTTATAATAAAGTAATATTTAAGTATTTTCATTTTCTTAATTCCCGGAGAATCCCTTTAAGGTAAGTACCCTTAATTTCACCCAGGCAGCCCACCTGATGTTAGCATCGGAGCATCTCATGCTCCGATGCCTTCCCTTGCCCCTTCGTCACCGGAACCGGGCTAAATGCCTTTGCCCTGCGCTAATTAGCGCAGGGCAAAGGAGGGCATCGGAGCATAGGATGCTCCGATGCTAACATCAGGCGGGCTGCCTAGAGCTGAACCCGGACAACCCCTTTAATATGATCAATGGTGGCCCCCTTGTGTGGTGGAGTGCTGGTGCCCACACGTTGCCACCACTGCAATGTCTGGCAGTCCTATGCAAGTGAATAATGTTAGGTCCTATTCACATGGAGTCTTTTGCCTGCAGCATTTGGCGTAGATTCCACAGTTCACGTGGCCAAGGTTTTTGGGTCGTGTCCATTCATGGTGCGGTGTCCAGACAGACGGTCCTGATTTTGGCTTCCCAAACTGCATCCAGTAAATTGAATGTGTGGCTGTACCCTTAGGCTTCATCCACATGAATGATACAGATTGGGTCAGGATGCGTTCAGCGAAACACGCACCATTCAGTTTAGTCTCCGATTACGTTCAGTGTTTCAGTTTTTTCTGCGCAGGTGCAACCTGTTTTGATGTGTTTTTCACGCACGTGAAAAAAACCTGAAGGTTTACAAACAATACCAACTCCTAGCAACCATTAGTGAAAAACGCATCGCATCCGGACGCAATGCGTTTTTCACTGAAGCCCCATTCACTTCTATGGTGCCAGGGCTGCGTGAAAAAATGCACAATATAGAACATGCAGCAATTCTCACGCAACGCAGAAATGATGCGTGAAAAACATCGCTCATGTGCACAGATCCATTGAAATGAATGGGTCAAGATTCAGTGCGGGTGCTATGCGTTTACATCATGCATGCCCACGAACGTAAGGGCTCTGTGCCCATATTGCGGACCACAAAGAGAGGGTCCGCAATACACAGGCACTGGCTGCATGCACTCCGTGGTGCCAAAGATAGAGCATTTCCTATGTTTTGTGGAATGGAGGCACGGATCGGAAGCCCACAGAAGCACTACCAAGAGATCAAAAGATAAGACATGTTCTATCTTTGGCCATATTTTGCAGATAGTGGACCCATTCAAGTCAACGGGTCCACTTCTGCACCACGGAGTGCACACGGCCAGCATGGGCATGGAGCCCTTATATTCGTCTGCATGAGCCCTTAGGGTACAGCCACAGAGTCAGGTTTCTGCCGGCAGTCTTGAAGCCACAATCAGGAGTGGATCATAAAAGGAGAGAAAGTATAAAGTTCAGATACAACTTTTTTGTATCCACTCCAGGTTTTAGCTTCCAAAACTGCATCATGAAACCCGATTGTGTGGTTGCATCCTTATATTTTATTTATTATTTGCTTTCGAACGTCGCAGAAGCTGCTGAAGTGACTGCTGCCAATCGATTATGAGATCTCTGGTACAGGATAGCAGCGAGCCTGGACAGGTGAAGGCTCCGATTTAACAATTTGCAGCTTTATCCATCTTCTCTCCGTAAACAAACCAAGAGCATTTAAGTATCTCATTAGGCAAATCTAGTCAAATTCTCTGGGCTAACACTGGGCTTTTGCATACAATGCCACAAATGTCAGACTCGCATTTAGCAGAAAACGTTTGTAGGCCTAGTAGGAAAATCTGGTTTATCAAACACTAAGGGCCCATTTACATGACTCGATACTCAGGGCTAGGATCGGGAATGAACCGCTTGTTCCTGATCATAGACGGCTTGTTCATCTGCTTTTACACCCAGTAATCATCCACTCTGCATTGTCTTACAGATTCACCGATCGTCGGCAGCAGATCCCCGTTTACACAGGACGATGTGATGCCACCAAACAATGAGTTTTTGTGCCCGATAAAGGAAAGATCACCCAAAAGGCTTTTGGCTCTGTAGACCGACCTGTACCGATGAGGAGTAAGAATCCCAAAACATCTGTCTGCAGATGGTCTATAATTTAGCTCATATGAAATAATTTTTAGACTTTTTTCACATCGAGAATCGCCCAAGTGATAAGTCTTCATAAACTGATGAGTCTCTTCAAGAATGAGAAACAATACCTCGAGAAACTATGCGAGATCTAAAAGGAATTATAAAAGGTAGCACAAAATGCATGTTTTTCTTCACTTGCAGTGCTTTTTTCCACAGCATTCCCGGGCATTCCTTCAGGCATTTTCCTATAGACTTTCCTATAGAGAAAAAAAATGCCTGAAAAAGCACACATCAAAAACGTGTGACTTAAAAAAAAGGCACCAACAAATCTTGTAAAAACATAAAATTTGTAAATTATTATTTTTTTTTAACAAGCCCCAAAAAACTGCCTCAAAATAAGGTTTTTGAGTGAATCATGCATTCCTATTGGCAGCCATTTTCAAGAAAATAGCTAAAATACATTTGCCAACGGGATTTTATCTTGTATAGTGAAATACCTGAGCAACTTTATTGTGTAAATATCTTTCCAATGAACATGCCGCTTTCTAAAATACTACACCCCTTCTCCACTATCCTTTAGTGCAGCGGTCCCCAACCACCGGGCCGCGGCCCAGGACCGGGCCCTGAAGCGATGTCTGCCGGGCCGCGGCGGTAGCAGGGGACAAGGAGATAAGCGCTTCCATTGTGGAAGCGCTCATCTCCATAGTCATCTGTATCGCCGTCCTGAGGACGGCGATACAGATGCCTGTGCTGCGGTGGGGCAGGGGAGGGAGAGGCGTCTCCCCTGCCCGTTCCTCTGATAGGCTGCAGGCCTAGTGCCTGTAGCCTATCAGAGGCCAGCTCAGGCGGTGCGATGACGTCATCGCGCCGCCTGAGCCGTGCAGAGCGGGACACAGGCCGGAGGAGGCCTGCATCGCAGTGCTGCCAGGCTGATGGAGGTAAGTATAAGTGTTTGTTTTTTTATTGTACAAAACTGAAGGAGAGGAGCACTATGGGCACTATAACTACCGTGTGGGGGGCACTATAACTACTGTGTGGGGGGCACTATAACTACTGTGTGGGGGCACTATAACTACTGTGTGGGGGGCACTATAACTACTGTGTGGGGGGCACTATAACTACTGTGTGGGGGCACTATGGGCACTATAACTACTGTGTGGGGGCACTATGGGCACTATAACTACTGTGTGGGGGCACTATGCTACTATAACTACTGTGTGGGGGCACTATGGGCACTATAACTACTGTGGGGGCACTGTGGGCACTATAACTACTGTGTGGGGGCACTATGGCACTATAACTACTGTGTGGGGGCACTGTGGGAGCTATAACTACTGTGTGGGGGCACTATGGCACTATAACTACTGTGTGGGGGCACTATGGCACTATAACTACTGTGTGGGGGCACTGTGGGCACTATAACTACTGTGTGGGGGCACTGTGGGCACTATAACTACTGTGTGGGGGCACTGTGGGCACTATAACTACTGTGTGGGGGCACTGTTGGGCACTATAACTACTGTGTGGGGGCACTGTGGGCACTATAACTACTGTGTGGGGGCACTGTGGGCACTATAAACTACTGTGTGGGGGCACTGTGGGCACTATAACTACTGTGTGGGGCACTGTGGGCACTATAACTACTGTGTGGGGCACTGTGGGCACTATAACTACTGTGTGGGGGCACTGTGGGCACTATAACTACTGTGTGGGGGCACTGTGGGCACTATAACTACTGTGTGGGGGCACTGTGGGCACTATAACTACTGTGTGGGGGCACTGTGGGCACTATAACTACTGTGTGGGGGCACTGTGGGCACTATAACTACTGTGTGGGGCACTGTGGGCACTATAACTACTGTTGGGGGCACTATGGCACTATAACTACTGTGTGGGGGCACTGTGGGCACTATAACTACTGTGTGGGGGCACTGTGGGCACTATAACTACTGTGTGGGGGCACTGTGGGCACTATAACTACTGTGTGGGGGCACTGTGGGCACTATAACTACTGTGTGGGGGCACTATGGCACTATAACTACTGTGTGGGGGCACTATGCTACTATGACTACTGTGTGGGGGCACTATGGCACTATAACTATTGTGTGGGGGCACTATGGCACTATAACTACTGTGTGGGGGCACTATGGCACTATAACTACTGTGTGGGGGCACTATGGCACTATAACTACTGTGTGGGGGCACTATGCTAGTATAACTACTGTTTGGGGGCACTAATGGGGAATAACTACTGTGTGGGGGCACTATGCTCCGCCCCCCAACAACTGCAGCGCCCGCCCCCCCCCCCCCCCCCCCCATCCAAACCCCCCCCCGGGCCCTGGGGAAATTGTGTAGCGAGAAACCGGGCCTTGGTGCAAAAAAGGTTGGGGACCACTGCTTTAGTGCATGTGTCCTATTGCTTACTGGAAGAAAGAACCTGGGTGCGTCCTAGCATTTTTTTTTTTAATTAACACTTTGCAGTACTTTTGGTTTCTGTTTGAATACAGTTTGTACTACTGAGAACTTGTAAATCCAGTAAGCACCATGTGATGTTCACAGAATTAAACCTCTGACAATTTTAATCATGATTTAAAACATAAGTCTAGCTTATTTCCTAGAAGTCTATAGTGTTACAATCAGCAAAGCAGAGAATGTGTGGCAGGTTTTCATCTCATTTGTTATTGTAAGGTTTTGCATATAACGTACATTTTCCTCTCTAAAGAAAGGGAAGTCCTATCTGTCCTTACTCTTCTTCTCTGCTCCACTCCTGATTTTGGCTTCCAAAACCGCATCAGAAAACCTGACTGTGTGGCCGCACCCCAAGGCGACTTTCACACGGTCAGCAGTCAGTACTTTTCATCAGTATTTGGACATGCTAATAAACAGTGGGGGATTTATCAGTGAGGCAAAAAACTGGAATAGCATTTCTAGACAAACGTGTTAGGTTACAGATGAGACAAATTTAACAAACTATGGGCTCCAAGTACACCAAGGCAGACTACTGCCAAACTGCCTTCAAATATTTCCTTCATGATAAACTCCCCCAATAGCTTGTCATTCATTTTGAACTTTTTCCATAATGTCCCCCGAGCGAGTTCAAAACTTTTTTTTTTTTTTTTTAAATATGAGGTTTTATTTTTATTTCATTTGTATTTCAATAACTTTGGTTTTAATTTTAATACTTGGGAAATGTACCATTTTTTTTTTCCCTTGAAAAAAAAATAAGTACAAAAAGCTCATTTTTCCGTTCTTATATAAGAGATATACTGTAGTTTACGACCACTGAGGGTGGGGAAACCAGCTGCAACATGGACTAGTAGCTTTTTTTTTTTATCTATTTTACACATTGTATCCCCCACCTCTCCTCCATAATGTCATAGAAGGAAACAGCTTCTGGGAAGTCAACTGCAGAGCTGACCTGGGCTCCTACAGGTACCCAGCACCCTTACACAATTGCCAAAATGGAAAAAGGAAGTGTCATGGCCGCTTTCTGAGCTGCATACAGAGCACTCATTGAGCGCAGTGTATACAGCCATCGGGACAGCAATAAACCATCTCTGTGGCAGCTGTCACTGACATCCTGTTCCTCTACTCTAAAAACATCCTTGTAGAGTATTATGCAGACCAGATGGATGTTTTAGCTAAAGAATAAAATGACTGGATGAACTACCCCTTATTTACCATACAGTAATATTTTACTATTCACATGAAGTTGTCCTTGCTTCTGCACTGTCAAAAAAAAACAAAGGGCTGTGCTAAATGTTCACATTACAGAATTTACCAGCCGTTTCTAAGGCTAGCAGCATATTGTCAAAGAAGAAAACAACTATAGGCCTGATTCGTACGCCCGTGAATCATCTGTGAAGATTTCCATGAAGAATTTGTTTCTCAACCATGTTTCATAGACATTGCACAGCTGAAAATTAATTTTCAGAGAATCTCCTATAAATAGTCTGTGAAACACAGATTATGTCCGTGTTTTTCAGGGACCCAGACACTATAATGGGTGTGAGGTATCCATACGTGGGATACACATCTAACAGGCATTGGTGGCATATGCCATCAATATACCTCCAATGTATGAGATGGGCCAACCCCTTCAAACATGAGGACATTGTTTTCAGCCGAAATATCTGGCGGAAGTGACGAGCTGCCCCCAAAGACCAGCGCATGCACAATATGACTAGTGGTTCCTCTGCCCATAATGGGCAGAGCAGTGTACATGAGGCCGACTGTGGAGCGGCGAACACACGCGAGATCAGTGAGGCAGAGGAGGAAGTGATAGTAGGAATCTACTAATAAAGTTATGCAAATGAGCTTCGGAAAGTGTCATGGACGGGGTTACTGCTGCAAGAGCCCAGGCCTCTCGGAGATGTGCCCAGAAAACCACACCTGTTTTTCATGACCTCGACGAGGGACACAGACAAGAGAGGAACCATTGTAATGGGGGCCCAAACAGTCTATAACCGGATTTCAGCAGTCTAAAACGCTCAGATTAGGTGACAGACTCCCTTTAACTAATGTAATAAGGAGTTTACATCTCTCTACTTTTATAAAATTCCCCCCTAGAAATGCTGATATGCATGTTCTTCTTTAACCATTGGTAAAAACCAATCACAATGGCAACAAATATTTCTCTAAAAAAAAAAAAAAAAAAATGAAAATAGTTTTTACAAGCAACTCTACCACAAACTCAATGAAAACGGCATGGGTAATCAAGGAGTGTGTAATCTGTGAAAGCGAAGGCCCATACATTTCCATGTCTTGTTGTGGTCCCCTATGTGATTGATTTGTATAATTTGCATGAAAGAGTAAACATGCCTATTTGAGTTTCTATTTGCCATTAACAAATCCAGAGAAGAATGGGATGAAATACATCTCGGGCTGATGCTTTTTGCTTCCATAAAAAAAAAAGATGCAAATATATGCACATTCAGCTATATAGGCATAGTAAACATTACTTGTTGTGAATGACTGAGGACCCAGAAAAGGAGTATGTATAAATTAAAGGCACCACCTGTTAATGGGTTACTGATCGACAAAAGTGTTATTTCTAGCACATACTTCATTATTCTACGAGGGACACGACATTTGGCTTGCTTCTCCGTGAAAGCTGTATTCTAGCAAGGCCAAGACATAGCTAGCAATTCATCCGTGTATTTTTTTTTTTTTAACTTGGTAAGCATAAAACGTTGTTCGAGTCAGACCTTGAAGCCCAAGAAAATATTTAAAATATGGAGTATTGCTACCTGTGATTTGGGAGAAACCAAACTAAATAAGCACAGCTGCTCTGTAAAATGTATGTAGGTTGAGTCCTTCCACATTCCACGAGAGGCCCACCAACATCCAGACTTTCCATTCTACCCATTCACTGGACTCTGGACCATGTAGAAAGCTGGCAACGAGCAAGCCAGGGGACACAATACACACAACTTCAGCCCACAGTATACATTTTTGTGACTATTACATGAAGTATAAACATTTTTCGAATGAAAAAGACATATACATGACAAATACACAGTACATATTCTAGCAGCACATGGCACTTAGGGACCCATCACCGCTGAGGCCAGTCAATGGCTGCAGTGACACATGTCCATTCTCAAGCCAGTAGTAAAAACAGTCAAGAACTGGAAGATCACCAAACAGTGCCTTGGTACTGGAGAGCAAGATTTTTTTTAAATACACTATGAGGCTTAACAAAAAAAGGCACCAAATCCTGAAAAACGTCTTTAGGGACTTGACTAGGCAATTGTTCGGCAGCTAGTTGATGTGTAATGTTTATGGAAGCCTTCTAAAGAAAGGACCGGCTCTTGTGAATTTTAACGCCTGATTATACTGTTTTCCAAAGAGATAATCTACCACCAGGTGTGACTCTCTCTTTTCTTGCCCATTCTGCCCAAGTTTGGCCAACTGCTATTGAAGGTGTATGGGCAACAGCAAGACCCTCTTTACGTGGGTCTATGATTGTCTGTACTAACCTTAATATCCATTCCCAGCCAATGTCCAGCATAAATAAACACAACAGTCCGCCAAAACATAGCAATTGTTTGCTGCCTGAAGGCAACTTTTATGCCAGCATAAAAATAGTCTGTCAGCAGCATATCCTCATATAAAAAAGGGACATGATCACCGCAATTATTTTCCTTTCATTCAACCAGCTCTCATCTATGTGCAATGTAATTTACATGTCAGTTATGAATGGACATATAAATATATAGAAAATAGATTGATAACAGACGGATAGACGGAGGATAGATAGACATATGGATGAATTTTGCTCTAACAAATGATAGACCTTAGCACAAGATGTAGAAAATGAACTGGTTGGCCCGGGGGGGGTTCCCGGCCGCTGCGGGGGCCCGGGCTCGGCGATTCCTTGGGGCCCGGGCGCGCCCGCCTGCTTGGTGTTCGCTTCGCTGGCTCGCTCAGTGGAGCCTCGGAGCGGGTGGAGCGGAGTGCCGGCGCATGCGTGGTGCATCAGGGAAGGCCGGTGCCCGCAGACTGCACGGGCGCCGGCCTCTGGGTGTGCTGCGCGTGCGCGGGATTTCGTCCGGGCCGGGGCTTCGCTGGGCGGGTCGGTGGGGTGGGTGTTGGGTGGGTGGGCGTGCCTGGGCTCCGGGGGGTCGCCGGGCCCGGGCTCCTGCGGCGGTTGGGGGCTCCCCTCGGGCTCCTTGTTTGCGGTGGGTGGCAGCTACTGGAGATCGTTTTTTTGGCACTGGAGCTGCCTCGGTGGCCTATGGCGGTTGCAGTTTTGGGCTGCTTGTGGCCGGCCGGGTCCGGTGGTGTGGGTGGCTCGGTGTGTGTAGTGCTGCTGACGGAATCCCTTTAAATTATCCTTTTTTTTTTTTTCTCCTCCCTTCTCTTCTCTCTGCGCGCCTTGGGGAGGGTAATTAAAAGAAATGTGTATGTATCTTATATCTAACAAATTGTTATTTAAAATAAAGAAATAATAATAAAAAAAAGAAAAGAAAATGAACTGGTTAGTTTCACATGTCCTGCTGATGTCAGGACACATCTCACTGCCCTAAGGCCTGATGGGACAGCAGTCACATGACAAACCAGGAAGTAGGATTCAAGCATGGGGATAAGAGAAAACTGCAAATGAGGTAAATTTGAAAAAAAAATAAATAAATACAATCCAAGGACGAATGGGAGCTAGAGTAACTGAAAAAAATAAAGCACATCCCTATTGAAAGACATGACTGCAACTGACAAAACAGGAAAGTCACATTCATATCATATTGAAAATACAATTTTTACATTCCAGTAAGTCTCATTTAAAGGTTGTAAGGGTTAAAGAGTCAAAGTAGTCTACTTATATTATTTTACCCGAAGAATACTACAAATGTAATTGTCCCAGTCAAGATCAGTGCATTTAATAACTTGGATCTTGTGAAGTCCATAGGTCAATGCAATTCTCCAATTACTAATCTTATAAAGCACATTGATAAGGACTTTACAGGACTATTGAGCGGATGACCTGTAACACAGCAACAGGCACCTTATTGAGCAATTGTTCCTCAGATCCGATGGATATGAAATGGCCGGGTAAAGTCTGTACGGGGTGTAAACTATCACAAATGCATTACATGAAGAATAGCCAGTGATGGCAAATGCTCAACACTGTGATTTAGTTGGTTTATCTTAGCCAAAGCCTTCTTGGCTGATGTTTATTTTTAGATGAAGACAAGTGGAGATCATACAGAGCCTCCATACCTAGAAGCACTTGCATTCAATTCCTATAACCAATCCTTATTAAAATTCCACTCCTGACATTAACTAGTCACAGACTACTCAACAAGGGAATGCATCACCATCTGTTTAATCTACACAACCATCACAAGGAGCCATCTGGAACCACAGTGATCTCCTTACGTATCAAACTACCTTAGAGCTCATGCACACAAACCTATTTTTTGCCGCATCCGATACAGATTTTGTGCAGGTCGGATGCGGACCCATTCACTTCAATGGGGCTGCAAAAGATGCAGACAGCACACACCGTGCTGTCCGCATCCGTAAAAAAATAGAACATGTCCTATTCTTGTCCATTTTACGGACAAGCACAGGACTGTTCTACGTAGCAGTGTTCCCCAACTCCAGCCTTCAGGGCCCTCCTGCTGGTCACATTTTCTGGATTTCCTTAGTATTGAGCAGGTGATATAATTAGTGTCAGTGCATCAAGACTTACCACAGGTATTCATTCTGTGGGATATTCTGAAATTATGACCGGTAGGTGAGCCCAGAAGACTGGAGTTGAGGAACACTGCATTAGAGGGCAGCATGTTCCGTAAAAATGGCTATGGTCATGAGCAAAAGCCCTTATGTCTTATCTGCAGCAAGTTTATGTTTCAGGTTGCTGCATGTTACTCGAATTGTGAGCACCAATAAAGTTTGACATTTTCAAAAAAAATGTCTTCTGTTTGTAGTTGTCATAATGAGGGGGAGGGGCAAGAATAAAAGCAAATTGTCTAAAAGGGAACCAAATATGTGACCGTGCTTGATAAATCTAAATTAAACCTGAGCATACAAACTAAATAGCTCTAACATTTGTTGGCCGACAGCCATCTCTCCTGTCTATCCCATACACATACACGGTCGGCTCGGCCGACTGTCTCTGTATGCTATGGTGAGAGTGTAGATGGCCACTGCCAGACACTTCTGGTGGTGGCTTATCTCACTGGAGAACAAAATGATAGAGCAAAAACATTCATTTAGCCAGATCCTTGTCTCCTTCGCCATCATTTGTCGAGAAAAGAGTTGGGAGCTCCCCACAAAAAACACACACATATTAGTTTGGCCATTCTCGACGGGTTTGACCGAGAAAAGTAGAAGGGCTCATACACATGACCGTTGTTGTTTTGTGGTCCGCAAATTGCAGATCTGCAAAACACGGATGTCAGCAGTGTGCGTTCTACATTTTGCAGAACTGAACTGCTGGCCCATGATAGAACAGTCCTATCCATTTCTGTAATGTGGACAATAGGACATGTTCTATTTTTTTTGCGGAACGGATTTAAGGGACACAGAGTAATTTCGGTAATTTTTTGGCGGCTCCACTGTAGTGAATGGTTCTGCATACGGGACACAAAAAAAAAACCCAAAAAAACAAAAAAAAAATTGGAACGGGCAAAAATACTTTTGTATGCATGAGCCCTAATGTGTATGGCCAGCTTAATGGGTTTCCCAGAAGCAACGCTTATCTATGAACAGTATAGACAAGAAGCAAATGATCACTGAGGGAGCTGAATACAGGAAGCCCCAAAAAACTTGTATTCTGTGTCTCCTGTTAGAATGGAGCAGCGGTCGCACATGCACACTGCCACTCCATTCAAACTTTATGAAAGTGTAGAAGCTAGCCAAGCGCAGTACTCTATTAGTTCCATTACTCATAAAAAGACTTCGAGTGCATGACCATCACTCAGTTCAAACAGGGGACATGGGATTTAGGCGCTTGCTTAAATTGGTAAATAATTAGTCATAACTGGCCGGCTTAAAGGTAAGGAAGATAATGATGAGTTAAAAGCCCACAAATGTGCAGTAATAACTACTTTCAATGTAAAGATTATAGTTCACATTCTCAGAACAAAACTCACATTTCAGGGCATTATCAGTTTTAAAAAGCTGACAGGAATTATTTCCGAAAATAATCTTCAAATTAGGTTTTCATTCCAAAACAAGGGCTGAATGAAATAATAAAATAACAGCAGCAATTTTACAATACTTCAGGGCATGTTCACACAGTGCAAAACCCACCTCCCGTTATTCTCAATGAGGGGCCACACTGCCATTCATGGGGCCGTGGTTTACAGCATTGATAGCACCAAGAAGGGACAGGTCTTTTCTGGACATGGTTGCATCCGTAAACCACAACCTCCCATTGCAAAAAATGGGAGGTAGGTTCCGCGATATTTATTTGCCTTAAAGGGAACCTGTCATCAACTTTATGCTGACTGTACTGAGGGCAGCATAAAATAATGACAGAAATGCTGATTTCGGCGGTGTGTCTCTCTTGAGCTAAAAGTAAGTGGTTGCTGAGAACCAACATCACAAACATTGCATACCAGGCCTTGAAAAGAGTCAAATCTACCTGAGAAGAGTCATGGTTATTCCTAATTTCCTGCTCTCCCACCCATCTGCTGATGATTGGCAGTTCTCTCCTAGAGAGAAAGGGAGAAAACTAGGTAGAAGCCTGTCAGTCATCATCAGGTAGGCAGGATTTCATGAATAACCATGACTCTTCTCAGGTGGCAGTGACTCTTTTCCAGGCCTGATCTGCAATGTTTGTGATGTTGGTTCTCGGCAACCACTTACTTTTAACCTATAAATGACAGACCGCTGAAATCAACTCGCCTGTCTCTACTTTATTCTGCTGTTAGTATGGGTAGCATAAAGGTGATGACAGGTTCCCTTTAAGGGTCATGCACACAACTGTATGAAAAAACGGATCCGCAAAAAATACGGATGCCGTCCGTGTGCATTCTGTATTTTGTGGAACGGAACAGCTGGCCCCTAATAGAACAGAACTATCCTTGTCCATAATGCGGACAATAATAGGACATGTTCTATTTTTTTGCAGAACAGAAATACGGACATATGGAAACGGAATGCACACGGAGTACCTTCAGTTTTTTTTTTGCGGACCCATTGAAATGAATGGTTCCGCATACGGTCCGCAAAAAAAAAAAAAAAAAAAAAAAAAAACCAACGGACCGGACACGGAAAGAAAATACGTTCGTGTGCATGAGCCCTTAATTGATCTTTTAAGACGCAAGTCACAAAAAGCCATAAAAATAGCCAACCGTTTCTGACTCATGGCTGCCACAAAGTACAAAGACACATATGATATTTTAAAATACAAACTGCAACATAGAGAAGAAACAGATATATAATGTTACTAGCAGAAAGACCCGGCTTCGCCTGGGTATATTTCATCTATTTATTTAATGTTTCTGTGTGTCGTTGCAGAGAGAAAGTCAATGCAGCTGACAGAAATTGATTTTTACCTTCATTTTTTCAATCCCTATTGGCTGCGGAGTGGGAGGGGGCGTGGTTTAATGGGACACGGGGAGGGGGGGGTTAAGTCCTTCATTTCAGGGTTGCCTGAATTATAGGTTAATGCCATGGTAATTTGAGGAAACACAATGGGTAGCAGTGGAAGAAAACATTGCTTTGCGCGGGTATATTTAATCTATTTCATTTAATGTTTCTGTGTGTCGTTGCAGAGAGAAAGTCATCCTCCCTCCCATCCCTGCAGCTGACAGATGTTGATTTTTACCTTCAATTGTTCAATCTCCATTGGCTGCGGAGTGGGAGGGGTCATGGCCTGACTGAGTCGGGGGCGTGACGTTGCAAGACCTGGGGCGGGGTTATAAGTCCTTCTTTTGATGGTGGCCAGAATTACAGGTCGATGCCATGGTAATTTATGAGGACACGCCATGGGAAACAGTGGAAGAAAACATTGCTTTGCACGGGTATATTTAATCTATTTCATTTAATGTTTCTGTGTGTCATTGCAGAAAGAAATCCAACTTCCCTCCCGCCCCTGCAGCTGACAGAAGTTGATTTTTACCTTCATTTTTTCAATCCCCGTTGGCTGCGGAGTGGGAGGGGGCGTGGCCTGACAGAGTCGGAGCGTGGTTTCGCGAGATCTGGGGCGTGGGTCAGAGTGGCATGACTTACAGGTCGATGACATGGTAATTGATGGGGACCCGCAATGGGTAGCAGTGGAAAAAAACATCTTTTATTAGTACTGAATGGTCGTAGTCTAAAATTAGTCAATTTCATCTACGATTTTTGTGTGTCGTTGCAGAGAGAAATTCACCCTCCCACCCCTGCAGCTGATTTTTTTCAATCCCCGTTGCCTGCCGAGTGGGAGGGGGCGTGGCCTGGCAGAGTTGGGGGTGTGGATTGTCAAGATGCTTCGAACGGTTGTAGTCTGAAATTAGTCTATTTCATCTAAAATTTTGTGCGTCATTGCAGAGAGAAATTCACCCTCCCACCCCTGCAGCTGACAGAAGTTTATTTTTCCCTTCATTCTTTCAATCCCTGTTGGCTGCGGAGTGGGAGGGGGCGTGGCCTTACAGAGTCAGGGCGTGGCTTAGCAAAGCGCTTCGCATAGGTGATTTAATCTATTTCATTTAATGTTTCTGTGTTTCGTTGCAGAATGGCTGCGGAGTGAGAGGGGGCGTGGCCTGACAGACGGGGCGTGGCTTAGCAAAAGGCTTCGAACGGTTGTAGTCTATAATTAGTCTATTTCATCTAAAATTTTTGTGTGTCGTTGCAGAGAGAAATTCACCCTCCCACCCCTGTAGCAAACAGAAGTTTATTTTTACCTTCATTTTTTCAATTCCCATTGGCTGCGGAGTGGGAGGGGGCGTGACCTGACGGGGGGTGGATTACCAAGACGCTTCACATGGGTGTATTTAATCTATTTTATTTAATGTTTGTGTGTGTTGTTGCAGAAAGAAAGTCAACCTCCCACCCATCCCTGCAGCTGACAGAAGTTGATTTTTACCTTTATTTTTTCAATCTCTGTTGGCTGCGGAGTGAAAGGGGGTGTGGCCTGACAGTTGGGGGTGTGACTTAGTGAGACCTGGGGCGGGGGTTTTAAGTACTTCTTTTAGGGTGGCCTGAATTAAAGGTCAATACCATGCTTATTTATGAGCCCACGCAATAGACAGCAGTGGAGGAAAACATCTTTTATTACTACTGAACTGTAGTAATAGAAAAACACATAAGTTATATTTATGGTAACCAGAATACCTTTAACAGGGTCAGTGAATAGAAATGGATGAGATCCTCAGCTGCTGATAATTACCTGGTTGTTATGGAAACCTGCCCTCCCAGTGTGTGGCTTTGCAGAGAATGGCAGTTGGAGTTTAAAACCAAAGCTCCCAGTTGTAATGTTGGCTAATGGAGATCATTTTGGGAATATCTCAGGAACGGTACGTCCTAGAGAGAGATGAGACCTGGTCTAAAACCTTCCCGGACACCTGATGTACCTGTGTGCCGAATTTGGTGAAAATCGGTCCAGTAGTTTGGTCGCGCATAGAGAACAGACAGACAGACAGAAAGAAACTCATTTTTATATTATTAAGAGAGATATATATATATATATATATATATATATATACACACACATATATACACACACACACACTTCCAGAGACACTCCTCTCCAGAACTGCCAACAAAGTTGTGTGGTTGAGAACAGCACAAACGTCTCACAAAGAAAACCACAGCTAAACCACATGTTTGACATGAGATTGGTTGGGATTTTCATTTTAAAGAAACTGTTGTGAGGATTGGAAATGGTTTCTAAAATGCATTGATATCTCTGCATGTAAAGCATTGTTTTCCAATGACGTAAAAAGCAGCAAAGAAAAAAAAAAAAAGCTAGATACTCCCTAAAATGTGACAGATTTACTAATTCAATACCTTAGGCTGCCTAGTGCACCAGATTTACCACAGCAGCTACGCCTGGATGATAAATCCGGTGTAGGGATTGAATTCATTTGTCTAAAGGCCCTATTACACCATAAGATTTCGGGCCAATTATCAAAAGCCGAACGCTCATTTCTAATAAATGGCCCATTTAATCAAGAAGTCGAATAAACCAATAAACGAACAAATGATCATTCACTGGCTGATTGGCATTTCATCAGGATGAAAGATGCTCGTGCCTGTGTAATCAAGGATGTGCTGCCTATAATGAATAGAACAAAATGAGGAGGAACAACTGTGTTCCTCTAGCAATCAGTTTGCATCACCCTGTGTAATCAAGCCAGTGAAAAGATCATCAATGGATGCGTTCTCATACATAGGTGCTCACAACTGCCTGAACATCGGGCAGTGTAATAGGGGGTTTACTATTAGTTGGACAAGTTAGGAGGGTCTAGGCAAAATTACATTAATAAATGTGGCTGTTGTGCTTACATTTAGAGGAGATGATCACACTAAACTTTTGTATTGTAAACATTTTTCAATTCAATTTTTCTCCTCGCCTTCCAAGTGTCATAACTTTACTTCTCTAGTTACATGGCTCTATTAGGGCTTGTATTTTAACATGCCAAGTGGTACTTTCTAATTACACAATGGAATATTCCATATGATGCATTGAGGAGATGGAAAAATAATGCAAAAAAAAAAAAAACAAAAAAGTTTTGTTTTAGCAGCATTCACTGGGGTAAAAATGACACGCAAGGTTTATTTTGCAGGTTGGTACGATTCCCGTGTTATCAAATTTATATACACCAGAAGGCCCACCACACTTCACACACATTTCACAAGGAATGGTTCGTCTGGAGACCTACAGAGGGGTCTGGATGAATTTTCTATTTATTTGGGGGGGCATTTACTTTTGTATTGTGGTACAATATGACTGGTATTGATAACTTTAAAAAGGACCTTTCATCACTCCTGACATGCCTGTTTTAATAGCTTCATGCATTCCCCATGTAATAACAATTCTGGAACATCTATTCTTATGTCTCTACAGTCATGGCCAAAAGTTTTGAGAATGATACAAATATTAATTTTTACAAAGTCTACTGTTTCAGTTTTTATAATGGCAATTTGCATATACTCCAGAATGTTATAAAGAGTCAGCTTAACAGCAATTACTTGCAAAGTCAATATTTGCCTAGAAAATGAACTTTATCCCCCAAAACACATTTCAACATCATTGCAGCCCTGCCTTAAAAGGACCAGCTAACATCGTTTCAGTGATTGCTCCATTAACACAGGTGTGGGTGTTGATGAGGACAGGGCTGGAGATCAATCTGTCATGATTAAGTAAGAATGACACCACTGGACACTTTAAAAAGGAGGCTGGTGCTTGGCATCATTGTTTCTCTTCTGTTAACCATGGTTATCTCTAAAGAAACACGTGCAGTCATCATTGCACTGCACAAAAATGGCCTAACAGGGAAGAGTATTGCAGCTAGAAAGATTGCACCTCAGTCAACAATCTATCGCATTATCAAGAACTTCAAGGAGAGAGGTTCCGTTGTTGCCAAAAAGGCTCCAGGGCGCCCAAGAAAGACCAGCAAGCGCCAGGACCGTCTTTTAAAAGTGTTTCAGCTGCAGGATCGGGCTACCAGCAGTGCAGAGCTTGCTCAGGAATGGCAGCAGGCAGGTGTGAGTGCATCTGCACGCACTGTGAGGCGTAGACTCTTGGAGCAAGGCCTGGTCTCAAGGAGGGCAGCAAAGAAGCCACTTCTCTCCAGAAAAAACATCAGGGACAGACTGATATTCTGCAAAAGGTACAGGGAGTGGACTGCTGAGGACTGGGGTAAAGTCATTTTCTCTGATGAATCCCCTTTTCGATTGTTTGGGACATCTGGAAAACAGCTTATTCGGAGAAGACAAGGTGAGCGCTACCACCAGTCTTGTCTCATGCCAACTGTAAAGCATCCTGAAACCATTCATGTGTGGGGTTGCTTCTCAGCCAAGGGAATCGGCTCTCTCACAGTCTTGCCTAAAAACACAGCCATGAATAAAGAATGGTACCAGAATGTCCTCCGAGAGCAACTTCTCCCAACCGTCGAAGAGCAGTTTGGCGATCAACAATGCCTTTTCCAGCATGATGGAGCACCTTGCCATAAAGCAAAGGTGATAACTAAATGGCTCAGGGAACAAAACAGAGATTTTGGGTCCATGGCCTGGAAACTCCCCAGATCTTAATCCCATTGAAAACTTGTGGTCAATCATCAAGAGACGGGTGGACAAACAAAAACCTACAAATTCTGACAAAATGCAAGCATTGATTGTGCAAGAATGGACTGCTGTCAGTCAGGATTTGGTCCAGATGTTGATTGAGAGCATGCCAGGGAGAATTGCAGAGGTCCTGAAGAAGAAGGGTCAACACTGCAAATATTGACTTGCTGCATTAACTCATTCTAACTGTCAATATAAGCTTTTGTTACTCATAATATGATTGCAATTATATTTCTGTATGTGATAAAAACATCTGACAAACACACATAAAAACCAGAGGGCAGCAGATCATGTGAAAATATAATATTTGTGTCATTCTCAAAACTTTTGGCCATGACTGTAGTGCCATTCCTTTATTATTTCTACTAGAAGTTATGAATGAATTGCTATTTGTCTTCAGTAAGGGAACAGAGGGGAGGTAACAAGTTGGGGCTGTGTATCTGCACAGTCTGAACATAGCAGCACTGATTGGCTAGAGTCAGTCTGTGCAGGGACACACCCCCAACTGGTCACCTCCCCTCTTTTCCTTTACTAAAGACAAATAGCAATTCATTCATAACTTCTAGTGCAAATAATAAAGGAATGGCACAACATACAGACATAAGAATAGATGCTCCAGAATTGTTATTACATGGGGAATGCATGGAGCCATTAAAACAGGCATGTCAGGAGTGGTGAGAGGTCCTCTTTAAGTCATTAGTCCAGTTACATTTCTAATCATTGGAGAGAGAATGTACGGGATTGTTAGCAAGTATTCAGTGTAGCACTTACACCATTTATATTATTGTATTCCTATTCAGACTTGCACCGACTTTCCTTAATTTCTTTATAGCCAAATACATGTTACCTGACAGAACACTGTTCTATTTTCCTACAATACTAACTATACATACAAAAGGCTCTCAAAAACTTTGGTAACAAACTTCACTTTTTTTTACATTTCTAAAGACCAAAAGAAGTTACCTTCATATACGCCCGTATACATGTTTATGGTGTGAAAGGGATGCATTCTTACACTTTGCCTTGGGAGCCATCTTGTATAGCAAAGGCACCACTTTTGAACAATATATGGCATAGTTGTCATACTTTTGTACAATTGCATTTTAGGAAAAATATTTATCATTTTGATTATAAATGTAAATAAAAATAAAATAAAAGAAGCTTCTGTTAACGTTATCTGTATTTGAACACAGACACACAAAATGCTTTCCCATCTTGAGTTTTGGAGTAGTTTATGACAAAGGATCCAGATAAAAACCAATACGGTTATAAGATCAGTGCATGTTCAGGTAGCGATAAACACTCTTGTATGAGAAGGCCGAATCTAAAAATACATTTGCAGCACTTTCATCCAAAGTGGTGAATAAAAAAGTTAGCAGTAAAATCAAGAAATCAATACCCAGCACTTCCAGCCACGGAATGTAAGCTAAGCCGCAATACACCAACATGGTCACTACACTATGGGCCAAGCCTTCTGCCTCCATCTCTGTTCACCGTTCAGTTTCTGGCTCTGGCAGCTGCCAAAAACAATCGTTCAAAGGGGGTGCGGGATGTTGGACCCCCACCGATTTGACATTAATGACCTTTCCTGAGAATAGGCCATCTGCATCTCCAGGCTGGAAATTTGGGAACTATTTCCAAGACAACCAACCATGCTGCAGGACCAGCCAAGAAACGCCAAGCCACCAAGCCCCCTGGTCCTTTTGGAGCTGACACGACCACCTCTGCCCAGCAGGTAAGCGGGAAGCCCGGCCAGGCCACTCATTCCCTGGAGCTCAGGATGCAGCAGACTGTTCCCCTGAAGCGGGAGCAGGTGGATGGGAAGGTTCCATAGATGACCCAGGAGATTGTCTGCCAGAAGATGCTGGTAGGCAAGGGATTTTCTAAGCCAGAGAACCTCAGTGTCCAAGCCTTTGTGATCGTAATCTTCTACGTGACCTTTGTGTCAATCAACATGTGTAGAAGTCTGGCTTCTAACCTTGGGTACCGGACTGGCCCTTAAAGGAGAAGAACTGAACAAGATGGAAGAAGGACTATATCATCCAAAGTCATATAACTCAGGAGGGAATTCCTTTTTGACCACACAGGAACTATGAGAATAATCCTGGACTTTTCAGTTTCCTGAGGGCTAGCAGTATGAGAAGAAAGGGTAGAAAAACATCTCTCAAGTCCATGTCCCATTTTTGTGACAGTATATTCTCCCTGAGGGTCTTCCCTTGGACTGTGGGAAAAGTACATCTGTACTTTAGCATACTGCATTGAGACAAAGAGATCCACTCATGGAATCCCCTGCTTCTGAGTGAAGGTTACAAACATGCCCTGAGTGAGTGGATACTTGATGGAAGCAGCTACCAATCTGGAGAAGAGGATCTGATGGGATAGAAGGATTTTCCAGTTGAGGGATTCTTGTGATCTCTCCCAACAAGACAGAATATGGTTTTAGAGAGGACTAGTATAAAATTGGGTCCACTACATGAATACAGGATGTGATAAAGGCCCAATATCTATATTTCTTGCATTGGAAAAGCGGTATCATGTCAATTATATAGTCCTGTTTGTGGGAAGGAAGAAAACAGTGTTAAGAAAGTGAGCCCCAAAGAATCCCTAGAAGCACCTTTTAGAGACTTGGGATCATATCTCATTTGACTTAATGATCCAGCCTAACTCCCACATTAGAGATATTGTTACAGCAAGATTCACCAAGATTTTCCCAGCCAAGTCTGCAATCAACAGGAAGTGAACTAAATAAGGGACAGTATTCATGTCCTGTTTCCTTAGGAAGGCTACAATCTCTATGACTACTTTGGTGAATATGTGTGGCCACGATGAGACCTCAAACGGAACATGCTGGAATATGCAGTGGAGGACTCTTCCTGAATTACAAATTGTGGACATTTCTGATATTTTGTATGAATTGGTGAATGGAAATAAGCATCTTTCAGGTCGATGGTACATATCAAAGCTTCTTGGTTTATGAGTGGCATTGTGGTCCTGACTAACTCCATTTTGAATCCGCAAGAGGAATTTTGTTGAGGACTTTTAAGTTTAGGACTGTACGGCAAGATCTGGCTTTTGTACCAGATATAGTTAGGAGAAGTGGCCTTGTCCTCCTCCAGAGTGTAATATTGCTTCCAGACAGAGAAAACTCTGAATTCCTTCTTTTGATTCTTCTTAAAAAAAAAAAAAAAAAAAAAAGCGTTGCGTTATAACAAATCTTCATGAGAAGTAACACATATTTTGCGGCCATCTTTCTATTATATGCGGTCACAGATTTTTTGAAATTCTACCCTAAACTGGTAAGAATCTGGAAAGCCAGATTGCACTGAATTTCACAGTGGCAGGCCCTCATTAACTCCAGGTTTTTTCTTAAAAAATAATAGAACGGGATGTCACAAAAGGGGAGGTTAAATGCATTTGGCATTGCTGGTCCAATGAAACAGGAAGAAGCAGAGTTATTAAAAAAGAAGATTCTTGTGGAAGACCCAATGCACCACATTCTGCTAGATAGATAGCGAAAGAAGCCCTGTTTAAAGCAGCAATTAGGATGAATGGTTTACAGGAACGTCAAGAGCAAAAATAATTAGGTCTTGCTACCGTGTCTTCACCCTCAGCAACTGATGAATTCTATTTTGGATCCAAAGTGTTGCCACATATGCAAAGATTCATCCATACCCACAGAGACCAGCACAATTTCTCACCTGGCTCAAACTTTTCTGTGCAAACTGTGCAAGAAGCCATTCCCTTATATCCTGAAATTGGCAGAGATGTTGACCTGACGTGCCACTAACCTAAGTTAGTGCCCAGAGGTTGTTCTCAGTCCATAATAAAATTAGGTCAAATTCAGCCATCGTGATCGGTTCGAGAAACAGTCCCTGTGCTTCCCTGCCCCAAACTGACTGCATCATAGGCCCTGATTTATCACACCATCACTCCTTTTTGCATGTGTACACCACTCACTCCAGTTTGTAATATGGGTGGAAAGTGGGTGTGGTTAGCCATGTTAATGAGTTTCACTCCAGATTTATCATTGCGACTTTTTTAAAAAGTCGCAAAATAGTCGCAATCTCACTCCAGGAGGAGGGTGGAGTAGGAAAAGTGGAGGAGCTTCTCTAGACAGAAGTGTTAGGTTTAAGGACAAGCCACATTTATCAAACAACCTGTGACGTTTGATAAATGTGGCACAAAGTACTCCAACATAGACGCAAGCAAAACTGACTTCAAATATTCTCCTAATGATAAATTTCCCCCATAGTGTTTTATGATATGGTCAGTTCATATCCGATTGCGGATCTGTTGTACTGTACTGACATGTTCGGATAAACTGAACATATCATAAAACACTATGATGTAGTCTGTTTGGATCAGGGCAGCCATGGTTGGTCCTGGAGATGCGGCTGACACAGGACACTTTCATGCATTTCTAAAGGACCCTGTACACAGGCCGAGAAACCGCCACATAATTGCTAATGAGCGTTCATAGGAACGCTAGTTAGGGATTATCTGGCGGTGTAAAGGTGGCGCCAATTACTTGATGAATGAGCATTTCGTTTGGGCAGGCACCAAATTGTCGTTTGCCTGCAGCAGATCTTGGTGTCTAAACAGAACTCTGCTGTCGGCAAACAATGAGTCAGTATGGGGAAGAGCGTTGGCATTAGCAAATCACTCTATCCTATACTGTGGAGGAGATCCATGTGGGGGGGGGGGCTACAAAAACTGGAGCAACAGACCTGAACAAGTGTTATGTTTGAAGCGAATGTCATCAGAAAATGACCTTTTGTTTAAACCATGTTTTTATGTTTAACATTTTTTAAAATATTTTTGGTGAAGTTAATTCTTAAATTTCCATGTCCCAGATCAATATCTATACTTAAAAAAAAAAATAAATAAAATCCTGCAGTTTTTGCACTTCCCACTAAGCCTTATAATAGGAACCACTTCTTGGTCGGTACAGATCATTTTACTGCAGTTATCTGCTCATCACTACAGGCAGGATTAGAATGAGATCATATATCTATCACAGGATCCACCATTCACAATATTATCTAATCCCTCCGGATTTTTGCACAGGTCATACAGTATGCCTAAAACGCTCTCATAGAAGTCGATCGTATCCATTATGTCTACGGCCCATGGCGGCTGTTGTAAAGCATCTCAAAAAATGCTGTTAACAGCCAAGGCAAAATGATACCCCAATAATAATGTTCAGGAAATATACTGTAATTTAAAAATCAGAAAATGAAAACATTAGAAAAAAAAAGGATGTGTGTCACTATCTGGTTTTAACTGGCAGCAAAAATTCTTGGTGAAACGTCCTTTTAAAGATGCACCAAATTTACTAATCCTAAACACAGTGTAAACTTAGACCGGCTGTCTAGACCTGCACCAGACTTATCACAGGGGCTCAGGCTGGGTGATAATTCTGGTGCAGGAATAGACTGACTCTATACCAGTTATTGGCTGGCTTACTTTGAGACAGATTTTTACACCATAATTGTGGCGCCATTTTGCCTGGCTCAGCATGTTGGAAATAAGTGTAGAAACCATTGCACCACTTTTAGGCTTCATTCACACGGAATGTCACTGAAGATCCGCAAAACACGGACACCGGCCATGTGCATGCAAAATGCGGAGCGCACGTGGCCGGCTCTATAAGGCCCCTTTCACACGGGTGAGATTTCCGCGCGGGTGCAATGCGTGAAGCAAACGCATTGCACCCGCACTGAATCCTGACCCATTCATTTCAATGGGGCTTTTCACATGAGCGATGTTTTTCACGCATCAGTTCGCTGTTGCGTGAAAATCGCAGCATGTTCTACATTCTGCTTTTTTCACACAGCCCTGGCCCCACTGAAGTGAGTGGGGCTGCGTGAATAACGCACTGCATCCTGAAGCAAGTGCAGATGCAATGCGTAATTCACTGATGGTTGCTAAGAGATGTTGTTTGTAAACATTCAATTTTTTATCACGTGCGTGAAAAACGCATCAAAACGCTTCGCACCCGCGCGGAAAAAACTGAACGAACGTACGCAATCACAGTCAAAACTGACTCCGATTGGTGCGGATTTTCCGGAACGCACCCTGAACGCATCCGGACTGAATCCGTGACGCTCGTGTGAAAGAGGCCTAATAGAAATGCCTTTTCTTGTCCGTGGACGCAGACAAGAATAGGACATGTTCTATTTTTTTGCAGGGCCGCGGAACGCAACATCTTTTGCGGCCCCATTGAAGATGAATGGGTCCGCACCGTTCCGCAAAATTGCGGAACGGATGCGGACACATTATACGGACGTGTGAATGGAGCCTTAGGCAGATTTTTGGCACAGACACATTAGTAAATCTGGGCAAATGTGCGCAGCTTGATAAATTTGACCAAATGATGGCAACACACACTTTACGTTCAGAACTCGGTTTTTCAGTTACTTAATGGATAGACTTTTGCATATTTAGTCTCAGGAATTTATTGTTATAAGTACTGGCCATGGAGCGGGCAGTTTGGGTTACCGACTCCACAGCCATGCTGTATAAAATCAGTAGAGATATTAATCCTTCAGAAATACTGTGCATTCGGAAGCTCTTCAGACCCTATCACTTTATCACATCCTGTTATGTGGTGGCCTCACGTTAAAGGGAACCTGTCACCAAAAACACGCCTCCCAAGGTGGCACGGGAAGGTGGCACGGTTATCCTGACTTGAAGCGAGGAGGCCGCTGCCCCCTTGACTTCAAGCTCTGCTGTTACATAGCGCCTAAAGGGATTAAAGTTTATTTTTTAAGATTTTGGCGCAGCTGACCGCAGGAAGAGGAGCATCTTTAGTAACATACTGCTGGCTACTTGAAGCTAATGTGGGTGGCTTGGAAGGTGTTTATGTGACAGGTTCCCTTTAAATTAAAAAATATATATTTTACCTCATTATTCTACAGTCAATAACCTATAATGAGAAAGAGAAAACAGAATGTTCAAAATCTTTGCTAATTTATTGAAAAGGAAAAACTAAGATCTTGCACTGACAAAGTACTCAGACCCTTTCCTTAGTACTTAGTTGAAGCACCTTTGGCATCGATTACATCCTGCAATCTCCATGGGGATGATTTTCTGCCATTTTTCTCTGCAGGTTCCCTCAGGCTCTGAGGGTTACTGAGTGCAGAAGGATGGGGGGAAAACATTTTTAGTTCTTTAGCAAAAGGTCACAAGATAATAAAATGTGAAAAAGGGTGAAACTTATGGTAACTCTTTGGACACAAATCAATAAATAAAAAAAATATATATATCTATATATCTCAGAAAGAAGAGGCCACCAAGCTGTGTTTTGTATAGAAATCATGGCGCTGTATGAGAAATATACCTATGACTTGTCTTATCAACATATTGCTACCACAAGTAGTGTACACACTGTAATCAAAACTTAATTCATTGCACTACTTAAGGAAATAACGCCTTGTAAATGTTAACCATGTACAAGTACAAGTGTACGTGAATGGAAGAAAGCACCTTTATTTACTTTGCTCAAGCATTAATGTGCTGCTACATAATAATGGCAAGAAGAAAAAAAAACTTAGAGCAAGTTACTTATGTCTGAAGACAAAAAGACGAGAAGTAAAGAAAACCCCTAAAGTCTCTGTTCACACACTGCTGCTAGAACCAGCTCTATAAATGGGGACATTTGCAGATGATTTGACAACTACAAACACGGTTGCTTACAAGTGGCGTTTAGCGCAGTTTTACAAACTTTTCCTTCAACAAAATGATGCTGCATCTTTTTTATCCCCCCCTTCTTTAACCCCTTCGCACCCAGCGCTGTATTAAAAATTCTTGCCCGCTACTGAGCAGAGCGGGCGTCATAGCCGCGGGTGGACTGACGATTACTACAGCAGACACCCGTGGCTGATGTCCGTAACCGGCAGTAAAGCCGATCGCAGACATTTAACCCGGTCAAACACCGGAAGAGCGCGCTTCTGGTGTTGCTCCAGCCCCCCTGTGGGGCGATCGGAGGAGCCGGAGCGTGTATGCAGCAGCCCCTGTCTTTGTGAATGACAGGAGGCTGCTGCATAGTATTTCCTATGGAGCCCTTGCCCGTTATAGGGCTCCACAGGAAAGTACTAAAATCATCATATGCACTTGCATTGAGGTCAGATGATTGCTTGTTATAGTTCCCTATGGGAACTATAAAAAAGTGTAAAACAAAGTTTTTAAATAAAAAAAAAAAAAATTCAAATCACTAAAATTCAATTCAATCACCAAAATCATTCAAATTTCCCCAAAATAAAAATAAAAGTAGTAAAAAAAATTAAAAAATACACATCATGAGTATTGCCATCTGCGAAAACGCCCATACTATAAAAAATATAAAATTTCTTTCCCATATGAAAAACAGCGAAATGGAAAAAAGCGTCAAAATGGCCAATTCGCTGTTTTTTGTCGCTTTATTTTCTAAAAAAAAATTAAATAAAAAGTGATCAAAAAGTCACACACACCCCAGAATGGTATAAATGAAAAGTTCAGATCGTCCCCACAAAAAATGAGCCCCCATACAGCTCCGTACACATAAATACCAAAAAGTTATAGGAGTCAAAATATGGCAACAAAAAAAAAATTGGAATTGGTGGAATTGCGTTTTTTTTTTTGGGGGGGGGGGGGGGGATTTTTCCCGCTTCCCAGCTAGCCATCCAGTTTGCATTATGATGGAGTCCTTTAATGGGCAGTCCTTTTTTTTTCTGTTCCGCTGCTTTCAACCTTTGTATTGTAAAATTTTGAAAACTGCAGGCACTTCTGCAGCATGTGAGCGCGCACACCCTATACGGACACTTCAGTAATCCTAGGGTTCAGTTTCCACCTTCTGATTTTTTTTGTTTTTGAAGCCTAAAACAACTAAACTGAGCCCACATTGTCATAGAGAAATATCGAAGGCTTTGATCGGTGGGGTTCCGAGGGCTGAGTCTCCCACCAATCTCAAGAACAAGGGGAGAGAAGAGCGGCATATCAGGCGCTCTCTCTCATTGCTGCTCTGGACAGTGTTGAGAAGGGACCTTAAACTAAAACAGAGGAGACTGTATTATGCAGAGAGGGGAGCGAGCATAATGTGTGTGCACTTCTCTCCCCTCGTTCTAGAGATCGCTAGGGGCCTCAGTACTCAGACTTCCACCATCCATGACAAAAGTTTTTTGAAAAGTTAGTGTCGCATTAAAGGGGTTATCTGAGACTATAAAAAGCTCCCCCATATGCCGGGCCCCTCACATTGAATATACTTACCTGGCTCCCTGCGCTGCCACTGCAGCTTCTCCCTAAGCGCAGATAAAAACATCCGGGGGCAGGGGGGCTGGTTGCAGCCAATGGCAGGACGGGGACGAGCCTCCCTAGTGTCACCTACAATGCTAGGGAGGCTCGTCCTCGTCACCACCTGACATTGGTTGCTCACCACCAACCCGACACCAGATGTTTTCATCCGTACACAGGGAGAAGCTGCAGCGGCGCAAGTATATTCAATGTGAGGGGCCCGGCATATGGGGGAGTTTTTTAATGCTTTTGGATAAGCCCTTTAAGCACACAGATATTTTACCCACAATGCTTCAGTGCTTGTGAAAGATAATGCCTCAGTACACACGACCTGCAAATAAAAATGCCATAGTTGTGGGGAATCTGACAGAAAAGCCTCTGTATGTATTCTGAGCAATCTGTAGGCACATTAGAGGTCTCATGCAACTTTTAAAACTTTTACAAGTTTTAACGTGCTGATCTGCAAGTGGTGTTCAGTTCTTGAAACCCTATCTTCAGTCCAGGTCCCGTTCATCAGTGTGCCCCCATTGTTATCTTTACCATTTATCTCCAGTGTACAGTATTAATAAAATTCTACATTAAAAATAACATTTAGATTAGGAACTAGGTTGTAGCATTCTTCAATATAAACTTGTGTCTGTCTATTTATAAAATCCAAAAATGCATTTTCATTTTTTCTGGTAAGGGGTTATTAGAACCATATGAAAATTGAATCAACAATCGGAGGAGCCTGCTAAAATATTACACAAGACAAATCTTCCCAGAGATTCCTTAAAGGGTATGTCCAACAAAAAATATCCTACAGTTTTCTGCATCTGAATACTTTTGTAATTTCATGTCATTAAAAATTTAGTATAGCCACTGAGTTATTCATTAAGATGCATCTGTATAGCCCCACCTGCTGTTTGTTTTTTTCCTTATTTCTTAGATCTGCTCACTTAGATGGCCGCACATGCTCAGTTTCATCCTTCAACTGCCTCCTGAGCTGTGATAGGAGGAGCTGAGACACGCCCCCTGAGCTGCAGCAGAAAAGACACTCCCCTTGATATTTCAGCTTGATTTAAATCTAGTGGAGCAATGAATGAGTAGATCTCTGGATATATGTGAGGTACAGGGCTGGTTCTAGCTTTGTTAGAAAGTATTGTCATGTACTGTATGATCTCTGGTTTTCATTTTTTACATTAGTCGTGGGATAACTCCTTAAAGGGAGTCTGTCACCTCCTAGGCCCCTATAAAGTATTAAAACAGCCCCATAGCACACGTTGGAATAAAAGAAATGTTACCTTTGGCGCTTTCTTTGGAGCTGTAGAAGTGTCAAAAACGTAGTTTAATTGATATGCAAATTAACCGTCGGAAGTGCCCGGAGGCAGCGTTTACTGCCTTGGAGCCCGGGCTCCTGTCCTTTTTTTAAATATATTCCCCGCCCCAGCAACTGCCTCCGCCTGCCCTGCACCTCACTCAGGTCCTCCTTCTCAGCCGGCGAGATCCCACACCTGCGCAGTCTCTCGCCGGGCCGGGGCATGCGCACTGTGATTCCCATTTTGGGCACGGCATCGCCGAAGTCAGTGCGCAGGGCGGGCTTCATATATGCACCTCGCGCACTGACTTCGGCGATGCAGTGCCCAAAATGGGCATCGCAGTGCGCATGCCCCGGTGAGAGACTGCGCAGGTGCGGGATCTCACCGGCTGAGAAGGAGGACCCGAGTGATGTGCAGGGCGGGCGGAGGCAGTTGCTGGGGCGGGGAATATATTTAAAAAAAGGACAGGAGCCCGGGCTCCAAGGCAGTAAACGCCGCCTCCAGGCCCTTCCGATGGTTCATTCATCAATTAAACTACGTTTTTGACACTTCTACAGCTCCAAAGAAAGCACCAAAGGTAACATTGCTTTTATTCTAACATGTGCTATGGGGCTGTTTTAGTACTTTATAGGGGCCTAGGAGGTGACAGACTCCCTTTAAGGATGAGTCAAACTAACACATAAGGAATACAAACAAAAATATGTACAGGTAAGGTTGACCATGGAACATCTATCCAAGAAAAAGTTTAAAAACCACAATTCAAGCAAACAATCTTTATTAAGGAGATTATGTCAAAAAATATTTCTCACCTATTCAGAGGATAGATGTTAAAGAATGCACAGCGGGGAATGGGGGGGGGGGGGGTTGGTACTCCCCACAACCCCAAAAATGAAGGGTCTCCGATTTCTCTCCCCTTTCAAGCAGCGTTATGTTGGCCCACCTCTTCATTCACAAAACACTGATACCGCCTGGGTGCATGCCGCATCATGGTGGCGTGACAAAGCCCTCCCGCCTCTATATGGCTGCGCCGTAAAACAAATGTCCTATACTTCACTTCAATGTGCAGACCACAAACCCATTGCAGTCAATTATATTTCTCTATATATCTATCTATATATCTATATACACACACATTTTTTACAGGGCCGAACATAGTGGTGCTTGAATTTTAGGTATTTCTTCACCTAAAACCGCATCAGATTTTCACACAAGCGCTAAAAGTAGATAAAGATAACCTAATCAAACAAATGAGTCAAAAAATATTAGATTAGTCATTTATTTGAGGAAAATGATCCAATATCACATGTCTGCGAGTAGCAAAAGTATGTGAACCTTGTGGCCTGTTCTCTGTTGCATCACTCACAGCAGAAACTGCATCAGGAGCTTTCATGGCTGAAAGTGGAGACGTGTTCTCTATAGTGTAGCTATCTGAAAGTCCAATCTGGGTTTGCCAGATGCCCAGAGAACACCACCTACTATAAAATTTGGAGGAGGAAGCATAACTGTTTGGGCCTTGCCTCTTACCTTCCGTGAAGCAAAGCACACTGAAGGCACATTAGACAATTTCATTCTTCTTTGTAGAAACTGCTTAGGGAAGGCCCTTTCCTGTTCCGGCATGACCTTGCCCTTGGGTACAAAGTCCATTAAGAAGAGTTTAGTATGGAGAAAATCAAGCAGCCTGCACAGAAACCCGATCACAACCCCATCAAACACCCTACGATGAATGTGAGCTAGAACTTCTCCTCCCACATCAGTGCCTCAACGCACAAATGCTGTTTTGACTGGAGTGTATCTGTGGGGATTTATGCCCAAAATCTTGTGGAGTGTCGTCCCAGAAGAATGAAGGCTGTTATAAGCCACAAAGGTGGGGCCTATCCCATATTAACACCCACGGTCCCGTCTTACGGAGATCGCCTTGACGTTAGGCAGACGGGCCCAAATAATTTTATACAAAATATATTTGCCAAGAAACTCAAATTTACTAAACAAGCGTAGCATTAGCTCCAGAATATTTCTATTACTATGGCATTTTTGTACTTTATTTGGTTTGCAGAGTGCTGCTGCATTGTATTTTACTATGTATGTTTCTAGCCATGGCAGCGTGCACCTGCACACTGGGATGTGCTGACTGACCCCCTTTTTCTTTACAGTTTGTACTGGAGGTGTGGCTGCTCCATGCACTCCTGACCAGCCTGTCTGCCCTACAGGCTGATTTTAATTGGTGTAAGTATAAATCTGTAGTCTGCTCTCCCTGCACTCACTGGAAGCCTTTTGGCACCAGGAGAGGTATAGAGTGGGACTCTCATTGCATTCAGTGGTAGCCATTTGGCACCAGCTGAGGTATAGAGTGGGCTCAGCATGCATGTGGAACCTGCATTCACTGGATTTAATGGAGGACATTTTGGCACCAAAAATGATAAAAAAAACAGACTGGACCCAGCATGCACGTGGAACCTGCACTCCCTGAATTTTATGGTGGCCAATGTGGCACATAACAGGTAGCATTTAGTGTTAGGTTCCCATCTTAAAGAGATCGCCTTGACGTTTGGCAGACGGGCCCAAATAATTTTGTACAAAATATATTTGCCAAGAATCTCAAATTTACTAAATAAGCATAGCATTAGCACCAGAATATTTTCTATTACTATGGCATTTTTGTACTTTATTTGGTTTGCAGAGTGCTGCTGCATTGTATTTTTTTCCATATTAACACCCATGGTTTAGGCAGGGTGATGAATCTATTTAAAAAGACCAGCCCTGTATGAAGACTTAGGGTCCAATCACACAACCGCACTTTCGGTCAGCATCCAATCTACATTTTTTGTGGATCAAATGCGGACCCATTCATTTCAATGGGGTGCAAAAGAGGGCAGCACACCATGTGCTGTCCACATCCATATGTCTGTTCCATGGCATGACAAAAAAGATAGAACATATCCTATTCTTGTCCGCAAAACGGCATCTCTAATATAGGGTTGACCGCAAAACGTAGGATGCAGCGTATATCCGTGTTTTGTGGATCCGCAATTTGCAGCCCAAAAAATAGATACAGTCGTGTGAATAGACCCTTACTTTAACTACTTTACTCCATGGTATTGAGACTTATTGGCAATGCTCCATGGGAAATTAAGGCCCCTTTCACACGGGCGAGATTTCCGCGCGGGTGCAATGCGTGATGCGAACGCATTGCATCCGCACTGAATCCTGACCCATTCATTTTAATGGGGCTTTACACATGAGCGTTTTTTTTCACGTATCACTTCTGCGTTGCGTGAAAAACGCAGCATGTTCTATATTCTGCGTTTTTCACGCAGCCCAGGCTCCATAGAAATGAATGGGGGTGCGTTAAAAACGCAACGCATTGCATCCGCATGCAATCCGCGCGTTTTTAACGCAACGCATCCGCAACGCATCCTGAACAAATCCGCGACGCTCGTGTGAAAGAGGCCTAATAAGCAAACAGGTATCTCCCAAGAAAGAGAACCATGTCGCCATCCCCACCTCTTGGAAATGGCTCCCAACAAGTCTTGAGATCTGACAAGGGCTTATAGCCTGGCCAGATATCCATCTGTAGACAGCTTTTTCAGGGTGCTTGCTCCTTGTCAGTACAGAGTAGGATTCTGGCTGACTTGGTGCAACGCCTTGGAAGTGGCTTAGGCAGGGTGCCGAATCTCCTTAAAGACACCCGTCCTGTATTGAGAGTTACTAGAAGTACTGCATGATATCTGAACTGTAATATCCAACATGGTCCAATGGACCATATATAGCAAGTGTTCACCAGAACATTTCTGACTTGTCTCAGCGATAAGAAGGCATCTCCTGGGTCTTCTCTTACTATGTAGTGCTCAGTGCACCCAGACATTCTGCATATTACTTCTGTTTACAGCTCATGCAATAACACAAGCCAAGATGCTACATGCAAGGATATTATTCAATGTTGTCTGACTCATGACAAAACTGTTTACGCCAGCACTAAACCATGAACTACACGGCACATTTTTTACATAACAAGGTGGCATAAGCCATTTGGTTTAGGGCAAATACATAACCTATAGGGAAATGATACAACAGTGATTTGACTTTTTTAAACCAATCACATAAAATCGGGGCACACAAATAACTGAAATAGCCACAAAGCACTAGGCAGTGGTGTAAGAAAACTGCACTGTGGGTGGTGGAACTACATCTGCTCAATCTACCTGATGTTCCAATCATGATGATTATTTTTAAAACACAATTGTGTATGTATTTCTTCGAAGGTATGAGTTCCTAGTTTATATTCTAAGCACTATAACAGATACTACCAGAAAACTCATCTCACAATATATCTATTGTACGTTATTAGGGGCCGTTCATTTTTGCGGATTCGCAATACCACGGACGCTGACCAGTGTGTGTTCCGCAAATTGCAGAACACACGGCCCAGCACCCCTATTGCAGACAAGAACAGGACTTGTTTTATTTTTCTTGCAGAGCCGCGGTTCCCGCGATCATTGAAGTGAACGGGGCCGCACCCATTCCACAGAATAGGTGCGGATCCCTTCACACGGTCGTGTGAACAGGCCCTTAATGACTTCTTTTACTGCTTTTTTTATCTCTCTCTTTATCTTAAGAAAAAAAAATTGTGGCATAATTTTTCCAGCTCACAATAGTGTGGTAGACCATACTATTTAGTAGCTTAAAGGTGTTTTCTGAGGCTTTAATACGGATGACCTATCCTATAGACCAGGCATGCTCAACCTGCGGGCCCTCCAGCTGTTGCAAAACTACAACTCCCAGCATGCCCGGACATCCTACAGCTATCAGCCTACAGCAGGGCATTGTGGGAGATTTACTTTTACAACAGCTGGAGGGCCGCAGGTTGACATGCCTGCACTAGATAGATCATCAGTATCTGATCAGTGGGGGGTCCGACATCTGGGACCCCTGCCAATGAGCAGTTTGAGAAGGCACCGGCGGTGTGCATTGTACAGCAGCTGTGTTTGGTACCCCAGCTCAGCTCCTTTCACTTGAATAGGGCTGATCTGCGCCCAAGCCATGTGACCAATAAATGTGTCATCACATGGCCTAAGAAAAGTAGAGAAAGCCAGCAAGCACTGTTGTCTTCTCAAACAGCTGATCAGCGAGTATCCCGGGTGTTGGACCGGCACCAATCAGATACTGATGACCTCTCCGGAATTAAGATCATAAGTAGGCTTGAACTAAATTGAGCTTCGGATCACAGATCAAAAGTCGATTTGTTCAAAAACTTCATTTGAAATGCTGTTGCTGTATTAAAATCAAATGTATTGGTTTTGTGGAGGAAAACTTTGTCTTACCCAAAGTTGCGCGAGACTTTGGTAAATAACTTTGGTATTCCCATCTGCGTATTTAAATACATTATTTATAATAGGAATCTCAAGTCAAGTGTGGTACTGGCTGGTACCGCGGTACTAAAGCCCACTCAAAATTCCTATTTTAAAATGTAAGCAGATAGGAATACCGAAGTTACTTACCAAAGTCTCGCATAACTTCCGGGGAGTCAAAGTTTTCCTCCACTGGGCCAATACATTTTAATGCTGTACAGAAACAGCATTTCAAAGTTTTTGAATGAATCGACGTCTGATATGTGATCCCAAGCTCGATTCACTTAAGTCTAGTCATAAGTATTAAGGTACTAAATAGTATTAAAGTATTAAAGGGTTATTCTCATTTTAGACAATGGGGGCATATCGCTAGGATATGCCCCCATTGTCTTATAGGTGCGGGTCCCACCGCTGGGACCCGCACCTATTTCCAGAACGGAGCCCCCAAACTGAATAAGGGCGCACTGCGCATGCGCAGCCGCCCTCCATTCATTTCTATGGGGCCGCCGAAAATAGCCGAGCGCTGGCTCGGCTACTTCCGTCGGCTCCATAGAAATGAATGGGAGCGCACCGCGCATGCACGGCCCGGCTCCCATTCATTTCTATGAGCGGCGCGGGGAGCTGCGCCTGGTGGTGGCCGGACCCCCGGAAACCTGGGGTCCTCCAGGCGCAGCGCTCCCCGCTCCGTTCTGGATATAGGTGCGGGTCCCAGCGGTGGGACCCGCACCTATAAGACAATGGGGGCATATCCTAGTGATATGCCCCCATTGTCTAAGATGAGAATACCCCTTTAAGAGAAAAAAAACAGTAGCTACAGTAGATGGAAACTATACACTTTTTCTTAGTATATAGATCAATGTAAGGGCCTGCACACGATGTGAAGACATACTTTTATATACTGTACTGTGAAACACTTTCCTTTTTCAAAGCAGGAGGAGAATTGTTCTCAATTAGCTTTAGATTTGAGATAGAAAACCTCTTAGAACACAACAATTTGAAGCCCACACAAAGGCCGTCCAACCACAGCTGTATTTTTCAGGCAACTTACAGGAAAACATATGAAGTAATCAGTCAGGAAATATTCTCCACTGGTTTACAGAAAGGCTATGGCCTGAATTGTCACCATGGAGTGTCAGATTTCATAAATCTAGATTCTGATTTATTGCAGGGGTCCCAGCTGAAACATTACACACAGACTCTATGTGCATCAGCTCTGACTGAGGTGGACCCTTAGCGAGGATAGTCCCCTCTCCTTACACCCCCAGTACAAACAGGATACAAAAGGTACTGTATTACTGGTACTCAGTGGGCAATTCTAGGGACATATGTAAATGGTGCATTCACTCCTCACAGAATAGGGAGGAAAAAGCTGCAGTAAAAAATAAAAAATAAAAAAAAACACTAAAAGAAGTCCTCTAAACCTTACGGAGAACTCACCATTATTGTGAATTGAAATGACATGTGGCCAAAATTAAAGAAAGAATGCCTATGTGGTGATCTATGTAGAAGAAATAGTAATTCTCTTTGATTACCCGGTAAATTAATTATAAAGAAAAAGCAGACAGCCATCTATGCTGAAATCCACGCTAAGTCCCTGTTTCCTAAGCTAAATGTGGCAAAAGTCTGGCAAAAAAGGGTTTTCCAAGACTTTACTACTGATGACCTGTCCTCCAGATAGCACCAAAGTCCCACTTTACGAAAGCGATCCACGGTCACCAGCGGTCAGGCTCCTTTCCACTTCAACTGCAGAAAGTAAAGCAATTATGACCAGCGTCTTCTCTGTGCAAGTTTATTTTGATCAACATCAAACAAAGCAACGTTTCGGCTTATACCAAACCTTTCTCAAGCCATAATATGTATTGCACATTGTAAGTTTAAATACATACATAATAAGGGGTTGTGACAATTCTTCCACCAATCAGTTACTTGTATACATATAGTGTCACCTTAAGAACCAATCATAGGTATATGCAATTCACATTCTGCATATACCTATGATTGGTTTCATTATAAATATATTCCCAAATACCTTTCATTAGTTATAATGGCTCTTTTTGTCTAGGGAGCAATCATTAGGAGAAATAAAATGGCTTCTATCCTATTACTACACACAACCTGTCCTAATCACACAGCAGGCAAGTTACTTCACAACACTGAGCTAAAGAGCTGCCTCATCCTCCTCTCTGCTTGTCAGGGATTATAATAATGAATACAGTTGATAAGATCTTCAGCTGAATCTCTGTAGGAATTAGGAGAAATAAAATGGCCACCATCCTATTAGTACACAAAACCTGTCCTAATCATACAGGAGGACAAGTTACTTCACAACACTGAGGTAAAGAGCTGCCTCATCCTCCTCTCTGCTTGACAGGGATTATGATCCTGAATACAGTTTAATATAAAATTTAGCTGAATCTGTGCAGGAATGGAGCTCATGAGGAGAAATGAAGTACAGAGAGGACGGACAGGACAGGCTGTGGTAATGAAGGCTGCATAGACGTACTGCTGCTCATTACCACATCCCTACCCTCCTCTATGTACTTCATCTCTCCTCGTGATCTCCATTCCTACAGAGATTCAGCTGAAGATCTTATCAACTGTATTCATTATTATAATCCCTGACAAGCAGAGAGGAGGATGAGGCAGCTCTTTAGCTCAGTGTTGTGAAGTAACTTGCCTGCTGTGTGATTAGGACAGGTTGTGTGTAGTAATAGGATAGCAGCCATTTTATCTCTCCTAATAATTGCTCCCCAGACAAAATGAACCATTATAACTAATGAAAGGTATTTGGGAATATATTTATAATGAAGTAATATTTAAGTATATTCATTTTCTTAATTCCTTGAGAACCTCTTTAAGGTGACACTATATGTATACAAGTAACTGATTGGTGGAAGAATTGTCACAACCCCTTATGTATGTATGTATTTAAACTTACAACTGTGTGATACATATTATGGCTTGAGAAAGGTTTGGTATAAGCCGAAACGTTGCCTTGTTTGATGCGTTTATCAAAATAAACTTGCAAAGGGAAGACGCTGGTCATAATTGCTTCTGTCCTCCAGATAGGTCATCAGTATCCGATTTGTGGGGTTCCGACACCCGGGACCCCTGCTGATCGGTTGTTTGAGAAGGCCCTGGCACTTCTGTGAGCGTTGCGGCGTTCTCTGTGCTCAAGCACAGAGCCGTACATTATATAGTTGCTGCGCTTGGCATCATAGCTCAACCTCATTCACTTCAATGGAGCTGAGCTGCAACTAAACCACATGACCGATGAACGCAAAGTCAAATAGACTAGACTTAACTAAGCTAATCCTGAAGCACTTCTGCGAGCGCTGGTGCCTTCTCAAGCAGCTGATCGGCTGGAGTCCTGGCTGCTGGACCCCCCACCGATCAGGTACTGATCCAGAGGATAGGTCATCAGTATTAAAATCTCAGAAACCCCCTTTAATTTTTGGGAAAAAAACCTGATCTTGCAGATCTTTTTGCAGAAAATGTCATCATGTGTAAATCAGTTCCACTCACCTGAATGGGGTTGTTTTGGTGAGAAACACATAGATTTCTGCATCCCCCGTTCAGGGGAATGAAACAGATTTTCATTTGTAGAAATCTGCCACATGTGAAGGCACTCTTACGCGTTTTAGACACTTTTCGTGCCTCACTAGACAGGTTTTAACAGTGCCTAAAAGGGGACATGGTTAAAAAAAATCCTTCTTTTTTCCCTAATGTGTACGTCAAAGGGAGGCATAAAACGTGACGTGAAGCCAGCCTCACGTGTCAAATTGAGCCACTGTGATAAATTTTCTGCCTCCCTGGTCTAGTTTTAAGGTGTCTAAATTTAAAACATGAGTAATATATTGCCCCCAATACGGTTACAAATTACTAAAAGGGATTGGGTTTCCATAGCAAAACTAAGCACAGGTCGGAGAGCACCATGTACAATACCAACAGTTAAAGGGGTATTCCCATCTCACAAATGTAGTTTGTATAGTTAGATATAGCCATAGCAATAATATTACTAATAGAATGTATTTATATAAAATGTACAATTTAGAAGATTTGCCTATTTGTATATCCACTGTCCCACACACATCAGTCAGGCCGTTGCCCCTAGTTACGTCCACTGCGGTCATGTATTAGTGGTGGCCGGCTTATTCTTGTTCTAACCTGCTCTGAGGTAACTGCTGTATTGTGAACGCACCCTACATGAGCATGCGGAGACACATCTTAGGGTTGTAGCATTTTTGTCTGCACGTCCAAAACGCAGAGAAAAAGAGCCTGTTCCAAGATCAATTCATCTCTATGGAGCAGGATCTGTTTATAAACTCTGTGTTTTGGACGGATCCTGACCATCGCGTTTTGGACTGGTAGCGTCCAAAACGCAGATGTGAAAGCGCCCTAAGATGTGTCTCCGCATGTTCATGTAATGTGTGTTCACAATACAGCAGTTACCTCAGAGCGGGTTCGAACAAGAATAAGCTGACCACCACCACTACATGGCCACAGTGCCGTAACTAGGGGCAACGGCCTGACTGATGTGTGTGGGACAATGCCTATACAGATAGGATAATCTTCTAAACGGTACATGTTATATGAATACATTCTATTAGTAATAATATTGGTATGGCTATATCTAACTATACAAACTACATTTGTGAGATGGGAATACGCCTTTAACTGGAACGGTGTAAAGTGCCCTGCAATTGGACTCTGGAGCAGTGGGACGGTGTTATCTGGAGTGACTAATCACACTTCACAATACCGTAATCTGGATGATTATACAGGGTTTGGCGGATGACAGAAGACTTCCTGATCAAGTACATAGTGCCTGTAAAGTTCTGGTGGAGGAGGAATAATCTGCAAATCTTAAAGTCAAACTGCTCCATGCAGTTATGAGAGAAAGACCCCTGCTCCGGACCCCATCTATTAGCCAAAATAGAGTGTCTGCTTTATGTAGTAAAAGTGACAAGAGTATCACCAGTCACTAAAACAGGCTCCATCCAAATTCTACGGGGCGGACAGAAACACTCTGGTTTCTCAGTCAGTCATTGTAAAATAAGACCACGTCTACATAGAAGCTCTGAGTCTTGGTGGCATGACAGTTGCCTTGGATTTTCAGAACAGCTCCTGCCCCCTAATTACTTGAGGGTACAGCAGGATCGCTGCAGAAATGTCTGCTCTTGCCTGCGGGAAGTGCATATCTTTAGATATTTTTTATAGCATCAGGTTGTAGCTCTACTGGATTACGTGGGTGCGTTCTACAGGTTTCTAAACATACAATCTGAATTACAATTGCAGTTCTCAACCACAGATCTTACATAGTAAATGAAGTCAGTACATCAGGTCAGCAATATCAACTTTTTTTTTTATTTTCGCACACACACTTCTGTTTGCAGTCACATGCATGGATTTGTATGTTAAATATGAGGTGGGATAAAACAGCTTGGAGACCAGGAGTATTCCTGAATGGTCAAACATGTGCAGGAGACTTTGCCTACATTTGTTGTAATATGCAAAATGGAGACGTCGTTTTACAGAATTTCACTATCTAAAGAAAAAAAATAAACTTGCACTTGCAGATTGTGCACTGGTTTCCCTTTCCTCACAAGCAACACCCATTACAATGCTGTTTACCGTCATGGAGCTCCACACAAGCTTTTATTGTGGTTCCTCAAGCTAAAATATTAATTGGTTCCAGGAGGACCATTGTAGGTTGAAACCATTGTAACCTGAGTAATCGGTTCCAAAGCCCCAAAATGTCATCCAAGATAAGAGAAAATGAAGATTTAAGAAAAATAAGCAGATAACTAAGATAGATAAAACATGTCCTTACATATAACATTCAGGACTAGCTGCTATTTTACCAGAGAAGTGGTCTTGATTTGTTGGATCTCAGGCATTGTATGTGGAGTCTGGTTTCAACTCACGATGGGTCAGAAAAGATCATTGTATGTTGAAAATATTGTATCCTGAGGTCATTGTATCTCATTGTATAGTAATACAGGTTATGAAGAGTATTTCATGGTCTCTTTTGTTAAAGGAGTTGACCATTAACATTTTCAGTGCTGTGGCTCCCATCCATATCTACACTGTGCTTCCTGTTCCATTTCACAGTATTAGTTCTAGCACTGAAGAGTGCAGGGAACCGCTGATCGGTGGGGGTGCGGGGTGTCAGACCTTCACCGATTGGAAACTATACTGAAGAGAGGTTCATCATTATTAGGAGACAGGAAAACCCCTTTAATGGGGCTGCAAAAGATGCGGACAACACACCCATGTGCTGTCTCCATCCGTAAGTTTGTTCCGCAGCTTTGCGGACAAGGATAGGACATTTTTGAAAAAAGTGGAAAAAAAATGGCAGCAGGCTCTCGGCCAGTATCTGTGATTTGCAGACTGCAAAAATGGATATGGCGGTGTGCAGGAGTCCTTAAATGGATATTCTCATCTTAGACAATGGGGGCATATCGCTAGGATATGCCCCCATTGCCTTATAGGTGCGGGTCCCACCGCTGGGACCCGCACCTATATCCAGAACAGAGCCCCCGAACTGAATGAGAGCGCACTGCGCATGCGCAGCCGCCCTCCATTCATTTCTATGGGGCCGCCAAAAATAGCCGAGCGCTGGCTCGGCTACTTCCGTCGGCTCCATAGAAATGAATGGGAGCGGTGGCCGTGCTTGCGCGCTGCGCTCCCATTCATTTCTATGAGCGCAGCAGGGAGCTGCGCCTAGTGGTGGCCGGACCCCCGGAAACCCGGGGTCCTCCAGGCGCAGCGCTCCGCGGTGGGACCCGCACCTATAAGACAATGGGGGCATATCCTAGCGATATGCCCCCATTGTCTAAAATGAGAATACCCCTTTAAAGGGAGTCTGTCACCTAATTTTATGTTTTCCAGCAGAATATAAGTGCTGGACATGTAATACAGACACACAGTGCACACAGGTATGTCTGGGATGTGACATGTAATACAGACACACAGGTATGTCTGGGATGTGACATGTAATACAGACACACAGGTATGTCTGGGATGTGACATGTAATACAGACACACAGGTATGTCTGGGATGTGACATGTAATACAGACACACAGGTATGTCTGGGATGTGACATGTAATACAGACACACAGTGCACACAGGTATGTCTGGGATGTGACATGTAATACAGACACACAGTGCACACAGGTATGTCTGGGATGTGACATGTAATACAGACACACAGTGCACACAGGTATGTCTGGGATGTGACATGTAATACAGACACACAGTGCACACAGGTATGTCTGGGATGTGACATGTAATACAGACACACAGTGCACACAGGTATGTCTGGGATGTGACATGTAATACAGACACACAGTGCACACAGGTATGTCTGGGATGTGACATGTAATACAGACACACAGTGCACACAGGTATGTCTGGGATGTGACATGTAATACAGACACACAGTGCACACAGGTATGTCTGGGATGTGACATGTAATACAGACACACAGTGCACACAGGTATGTCTGGGATGTGACATGTAATACAGACACACAGTGCACACAGGTATGTCTGGGATGTGACATGTAATACAGACACACAGTGCACACAGGTATGTCTGGGATGTGACATGTAATACAGACACACAGTGCACACAGGTATGTCTGGGATGTGACATGTAATACACACACACAGTGCACACAGGTATGTCTGGGATGTGACATGTAATACAGACACACAGTGCACACAGGTATGTCTGGGATGTGACATGTAATACAGACACACAGTGCACACAGGTATGTCTGGGATGTGACATGTAATACAGACACACAGTGCACACAGGTATGTCTGGGATGTGACATGTAATACAGACACACAGTGCACACAGGTATGTCTGGGATGTGACATGTAATACAGACACACAGTGCACACAGGTATGTCTGGGATGTGACATGTAATACAGACACACAGTGCACACAGGTATGTCTGGGATGTGACATGTAATACAGACACACAGTGCACACAGGTATGTCTGGGATGTGACATGTAATACAGACACAAAGTGCACACAGGTATGTCTGGGATGTGACATGTAATACAGACACACAGTGCACACAGGTATGTCTGGGATGTGACATGTAATACACACACACAGTGCACACAGGTATGTCTGGGATCTGTATGCAATCTTCTGTGGGACAATGCTCTTAGTTATATTGGTGAAAAACTGGTGAAAGACTCCCTTTAAATACATGTTTTTCCTGCATCCTGAGACTCAATGGCGAGCACTGTCCAGTTAGCTCTCAAAAACAGAATCTTCCAGGTAAGTTGGCTTGCTGTGCGCTTCAGTGCCATACAGAGGCTTTGCCGTACAGGCTGTTACTCCACACAGAATCCTGGCAGATGTAGTCCTGCACATCCACACCATGGAAAACGGACAGTCTGTGCCGCCTGATATCAGAGTACAAAAATTGAAAATTAGCGGCAGCACAAACAAGAGACTAGTGATGAGAAGTTGTCTTTTTAATCCATATTGTGGCAGTCCATATTTTTGGACTGCCACAATATGAATCGAAAAAAAAAACTCTTAACACTAGTCTCTTGTTGGTGCTGCCGCTAATTTTCAATTTTTGTCCTACTGAGGAGTTCTTGGACTAAACCCCTATGGGGGGCATGTACCATGTTTTCCTTGTTCTGATGTCAGTGTACAGAAATGGTTGATGAAGAATATCTCGGAGGTTGCCATTACACCTAGAGGCTCAGCTCTCTCTGCAACTGCTACCTGGCCCTGACTTCTATCAAATACTATCAGGCTCCATTCACGTGTCCGCATCCGTTCCGCAATTTTGCGGAACGGGTGTGGACCCATTCACTTTCAATAGGGCCGCAAAAGATGCGGACGGCACACAGTGTGCCGTTCGCATCCGCGGCTCCCGTAAAAAATAGAACATGTCCTACTCTTGTCCGAATACACGGACAAGAAAAGCCATTTCTATTATGTGCGGTCCGCAAATTGTGGAACACACATGGCCAGTGTCCGCAAATTGCGGATCCGCAAAACACGGACACACGGACGTGTGAATGGAGCCTTAATAGGAGTTTATTGATTGTGGTTGCTTGTTCCATGGGAATATATCCAGCCCATGAAATTGATTCAGGGTATATCAATTTAGGTCAGGGAACCGCAACTTCCAGCATGCCAGCTGTTCTGAAACTACATTTCCCAGAATGCTTTATTCACTTCTATGGGAGTTATCTTAGGAATTTAAGTATTCTCTCTCTTTCAGGTTATCTACATATGTTTATATATCTAAAAAAGGACTAACGAATGACATCTTTGAAGCCCACCCACAAAGCTTTGGGAGATTTATTAATGAATGAGTTAGGCCTGTATGACACTGGCGGAGGGTCGGCCACATCATCGCTAACAAGCGACACAATGAACACAATTGCAGACAAAACTGATTGAACTTGTGTGCAAAACCATCACTTTTCCCTGAACAGATCCTTCAGCGTGAAAGACGCCAGATCAATTTGGAAAAATCATTTATGATTGTGTTTATGTAGTTCTATTTTTATATCTATCTATATATCTATATGCTTTAGTGTTTTGTTTTTTTTGCATTCTTCCAAAAAACAGCCCCACACCTGTCCACAGGTTGGTTGTGGTATTACAGCTCAGCACCATTCACTCCAACCCATGGACAGGCTGGATAACTCCTTTAAGTGTTGCAAACACTTTTTTCCCCTCAGCCAACGGGAGAGGAAAGAACCAGACACTCCCAATAATTGCCTGATTATCGGCAGACACAGGGACTGCAGTTACATGCTGTATGGGGAAGAGCGATCGCCCTCATAGTAAGCAGATCACTGTACAGCCTGCTCGTTCCTCGGTTGATCACCGGCACCTTCTACACAGGCCAGTTGTTATCGGAAACAACCATTTCTACAAATGATTACCCCTGATAATCAGCCTTATTATCGGTCTGTGTAAAAAAACCTTTAGAAACCTTATAGGCTTTTAGACTAGACAACCTAAACTTGTCAGATTTATCATCCTGCATCAGCAATTGAGATCAATCTGGCCATACACATCAGATCTATGTTGACGGAAGAGTCTGGCAGGAGCCTTCTCCCCTCTCCCTACATATGTATGCTCAGCCAAGCCAATCATACATGCATATGGGGTGGAATTGGGTGAGATGGATGTCAGGCAACAGCTATGTTATGTGTATGTCCGTTTTTTTTCAATATTTAAAGAAAACATTTTTAGGAATCTATGGCTTTTTCACTCCTGCAGTATTATGCAATTAAAATTTAAATACAAAATACTCTCCTGCTGTAGCAGTCTAAAAAAAATAAGGCCTCCTATATAGACAGGTAATCCATTGCCAGCTTCCTGCTGCTGTGAGGGGACGAGGTTATCGGAAGGGTAATCCTCCTTACAATAGAAGGTGTAGAATTGGGATAATAGTATAACAGGTCTGTTGTTCTCTTAATAGGCCTTGATAAACAAGTCCACAGAAGAGCATTGCACTGATTAATGTAACGTGTGATACTGTAACCAAGCCCAAACAAAGAGGAGCTTAACCCGTTAGTGACCGCCAATATGTCTTTTCACAGCGGCCTAGTGTAAGCACTGCATGGGTCTCCTGTGCAAAGGATGAGGGGGGCTTGGCTATCACATGAGAGCCGGGCTCCTACTCTAACGGCCCAGATCAGCAGAAGCGGCGATTCGGGCCATTTATCCCCTTAGATGCAATGGTCAATAAGTAGTTTAGAAGCAGAGGGCTCCCTGTTTCCTATCAGTACCCCACCAATGAGATTGCGGGGTGCCAATGTCTTCATATAGCAGCCTGGGACCTAATGAAGGCACAGGCCTGCCTGTAGTGTATGTCCAGTAGGCTGCACCTCTCTTGTGCACCCCGATGGTGCCTGTCAGTATTGTACTGACAGTATAATACACTGTACTGCATAAGCAGTACAGTAGTCTAGAAGCGAGCAAAAGATCACCTGTTAAACTGCTCTTGTGGGACTAGTAAATGGTTAAAAAAAAGTTAAATAATGTTTTGATAAATGTAAAGATTCACCCTTTTTGCACTGGAAAAAAAAAGCTCTTCAATGGAAAAAAATTGCAAAAACAAAATCACCTCCACATATTTGGTATCGCCACACCTGTAACGACCTGCACCATACGGAAAAGGCTTAGGCTACTTTCACACTAGCGTTTCTTTATTCCGGTATTGAGCTCCGTCAAAGGGGCTCAATACCGGAAAAAAACGCTTCAGTTTTGTCCCCATTCATTGTCAATGGGGACAAAACTGAACTGAAGACAACGGAATGCTCCTGAAAGCATTCCGTTCCGTCTTCAGACCGGAGAACAAACCGCAGCATGCTGCGGTTTGCTCTCCGGTCCAGGCATCCGCACCAAGACGGATCCGGAATGACCCCCAATGGAAGTCAATGGGGACGGATCCGTTTGGTGTGGACACACCAGTAATCCGGATCTGTCCTCCATTGATTTCCAATGGGGGGTCATTCCGGATCCGGCATACATACACACAGACTACATACAAACAAACATACAGACATATAGACATACGTACAAACATACAGACATACATACATACTCACATACTCCCGGGACGCCGGCAGCAGGTCTTCACGCGCCTCCTGCACGCTGCGATGACGTTTCCCCACTGCGCCCAGCAGAGGGCGCTGTGGGGAATCGTCATCACTGCGCGCAGGAGGCGCGTGAAGATGTTCTGCCGGCGTCCCGTGAGTATGTATGTATGTCTGTATGTTTGTATGTATGTATGTAGTCTGTGTGTTGTTTTAATGTGTGTCATGTGTGGGGCCGGAGCGCTGCTCCGGCTCCACACATGTATAGCGTTAGCACGGATCCGTCGGCACCCTTTAGGTGCCGGATCCGTGCTAACGCTAGTGTGAAAGTAGCCTTATCCAAGTTCTATTTATTGATGACCTTTCCTCAGGATAGGTCATCAATAATAGATCGGCAAACCCTACCAGATATGTCCATTTAATAGGGTTGTTCCAGCTTTCAGTTTCCAAGTACTAGTAAATCTACCCCATAATGATCAGCAGGAGTCCGACACCCGGCAATCAGCTGGTTGAAGAGAAGACACAGGTGCCCTGCCTGTGCTGCCTTCTTTTCATAGTTAACCCGCTCGCCGTCACATCCACAGCGGTGATCAGGAGTAATTACATCTAAACCGAACAATTCACTTCAATGGGACGGCTCGTTCCTATACACTTGTATAGGAAAGGTCATCAATAAAAGAAATAATTTGGAAGAGCCTTTTAATACATAATTATCATGTAATTTATCACATACAGTATAATGCCTTAAAGAAAAAAAATACTGCCAGAATTGCTATATTTTCAACACCAAAAACAATGGATTAAAAAGCGATCAAAAAATGTTATGTATCCCAGAACGATACTAATGAAAACTGAGTCGTCCCACAAAAACAAAGCATACCACTTCATAAAACAAAAAAATAAAAAAAGGTATGGGTTTTGGCATGCGGTCAAGCAAAAATAAACACTTTTTTTAAAGGGTTTTATTGGGCAATATAAGTAGTAAAATGATGAGAAAAAAAATATATGTATTTAGTATCACTATATTCTTACTTACATAAGCTATTCACATAAAGGTTGTTAATGTCTGCTGATTACAATGATAATAGTGAAAATCGGTTGTGGCATTGCCGAGAAAAGACTTTGGGGGAAATTTATCAAACTGGTGTAAAGTAGAACTGTCTTAGTTGCACACAGCAACCAATAAGATTCCCCCTTTCATTTTCCAAAGGAACTGTGAAAATGAAAGGTGGAATCTGATTGGTTGTTATGGGCAACTAAGACAGTTCTACTTTACAGCAGTTTGATAAATCTCCCCCTTGTATTCTTAATATAAATAAGGTCTTCGGTGTACTGAGGGGCAGCACCTAACCCCTCAGTGTCCCTGAGCTCCTCAGCTTTTCATTTCTGGTCACAACCCTCAGTAAAGTCCTAATTAAGGCCCCATTCACACGACCGTATATTTGCGGACCAGCAAATATACGGGTGCCACCTGGCATGTGTTCCGCAGCGCTCGGAACACACGCCGCGCGGCCCATTGAAAATGCCTATACTTGTCCGTGCTTCAAAAGAGCCGCGGCACGGAGCTAGCGCCGTGCCGCGGCTCCCGGCCCCATAGAGGTGAATGAGGCTGCATCTATTCCGCATTTTTGTGGATAGATACGGCCCCATTCATACGGTCGTGTGAATGGGGCCTAAGTCTTTCTTTCTCGGAATGCCACAACTGATTTTCAGAAGGTAGCTATCATTTTAAACCAGCAGAATCAACCCTACAAGAGATGCCCATTTAAGGCTACTTTCACACTAGCGTTCTTTTTTATCCAGTATTGAGTTCCATCATAGGGGCTCAATACCGTAAAAAAAACGTTTCAGTTTTGTCCCCATTCATTGTCAATGGGGACAAAACTGAACTGAAGAGAACGGAGTGAACCAAAATGCATACCATTCAGTTCTCTTGCGTCTCCGGACCGAAGAGCAAACCGTAACATGCTGCGGTTTGCTTTCCGTCCTGGGGATCCGGAACAAGACGGATCCGGCATGACCCCCAATGCAAGTCAATGGGGACGGATCCGTTCTGTCTGACAATAGAAACCGGATCCGTCCTCCATTGACTTTCAATGGAGTTAATGACGGATCAGTCCCAGCAATGTTAGATAATATAACTGGATCTGTTTGACACAATAGAATATGGATCCGCCCCCCGTTGATTTTCAGTGGAGTTGATGACGGATCCGTCCCAGCGATGTTAAAGATAATACAACCGGATCTGTTCATTACGGATGCAGATGGTTGAATTATCTGTAACTGACGCGTTATTGCTGAACTCTGCTGGATCCAGCAATAACGCTAATGTGAAAGCAGCCTAATAAGGTTGATCCTGCTGGTGGATGCTCTTTCAGTTTCCAAGTACTAGTAAATCTACTCCATAATGATCAGCCAATCTTTGAGGCAATTTACTTCTGAAAAACAGGTTGCTGTGTTGGATTAGGGCTACACCCAGAACAATTCCGACCTTAGAGGTTTTCAGATTTCAGATGTTAATCTATAGAGGAACAAGTAGCTATTTTCTAAAACCCATCTGAAATCCCAGCACGTAGCGTTTTAAAAAAATTCTTAGCAACTCACTGGACTAGAGGGATTTTGAAGAGATGTTCATTCCTATGGACAGCAATTATTTGCAGTAGGTTCAGCTCTAGTCTCACGAGGCTAGACTCTTCCTATGGAATCCAATCCCAACGACTTTTTTTAAAAAACTGCATGTGGGAATCCAGCCAAGAGAAAAAAAAACTGAGGTGTTAAAAGACCTTAAAGGGTCTCTACTATTTCTTTTATTAAAGGGGTTATCCCATGAATGATATGAGATCATATAATACATAATCTATTTCTAACAAACTTAGAACCAGCCCTGTACCTCACATAGATCCAGAGATCTCCACATTGATTGCTCTGATAGATTTAGGGGGAGGGGCGGGATGCATTCTCAGGGGGCATGTCCTTTCTGCTGCAGCTGAAGGATGTAACCGAGTGTGCATTTCAAACTCAGTGAGCTGGACAGAGAATTTAGAAAAAGAGGAAACAGCAGGTGGCGCTATAGAGAGAGTTCAGTGAATTTTTAATGACATGGAATTACAAATGTGTTCAGATCCAGATACTGGTTTGAAAACTGTAGAATATTATTTATGGGGCTTTCTTCACATCTTCCTATGATTTATCACCCTATCATATAAATGTTGCTGCCCACTATCCTGCCTGTACACAGACTCCGGGTTGTTGCTGCCAGGAGAAATCCGTATACCGTCCTGCTGTGTATACGGATTTCTTTCACCTCCCTGCTCGTACTGACTTATGCCATTTCCAGCGGTCTCAAAGACGATACTGGCAAATGTTCATGGAGTCTGCAGTGAGCAAGGTGCCCTCCCGAGGTTTAAAGTATTGCATTATGGGAAGTGAGGGCAGGGGGATCACTACACAAGCTACTAACAAACGCTGCATTTTGGGCCCGCCATGTCAGAGCGGCAGTAAAGATTTTGGATGTGAAGAAAAAAGCGCCAGGCAGAGGTGATAGGTAGGAGAAGAGGGACAGGTGAGTCAAGCGCTGCCGAAACGGCAAGTACTGATTGGATGGACATAGTATTTTAATGAGCGGTACACGCTAGCTGCAGAAAGTATCATCTGTGCTAACAGTTGGTGCTGCAGGCTGTCACAAGTCCACGCCAAATGTACTCTTCAAAAAACAACCACCACAGCTCGCAAGAACTGAACCGAGAAGACGCAGGGCACATTTCTCAAGCTTCCGTGTGTGTACCTGGACGGGCGTACATATACCTGCTGCCTGTATGGAAGAGGTTTCCATACATCTCCATTCTACGGCACACTGGAGTCGCTCTTGCCGTATCACTTTCAGCATGAAAACAACTAGAAGCAATACCTTACTCACTGCACTGTACAAACAAGGCCTCGTTCACACGTCAGTGACTCACGCCCGCGTGCTGTCTGTGTTTTCCCCATGGTTCCATTGATTTTAATGTGTTTATTCACTCAGCCACTGACATAACACAGATGGCGTCCGTGTTCTGTCAGTGGTTTTCACTGACCATCGGTAAGGCTGTGTTCACATCACCATTTCGGAGGTCCGCTGGAAATGCCAGCTGTCAGCCAGACGGAAAAAAAAAAAAACGTTTCATGCAACGTTTTTTGTCCAGCATTTGTGCTGGAAGTTGGCCGGATCACCACCGACATAACTGCAGTCAATGGGGATCCAGCGGTGAAGTAGAAGATGTGGCAGGCTGCCGGATCTCACAAGAGATGCTCTACAAATCCCTTTTTCAACCAAAAATGGATCCGTCTTGGATGAAACACTGACCGTCTTGCCACCCGTCTTGGGTTTCAAACGCTAAAAAGAAGCAGTGTGCCAACTCTCTGTATGATACATACTGACCTCTCTACGTGAAGGTGGCTCTTCACTTGGCTGCATTGCAATGAAAATGCCAATAAACATTAGCAGGTCTCTAAAGGGGATAGGTCAATATCAGATTGGGGGGGATGGGGGCCCAGCACTCAGCACCCCCAACAATCAGCTGTTTAAAGAGACGGCGGCACTCCTCGCAGCTTACCAGGCACAGCACCATCCACTGGATAGCTCAGCCCTATTCACTTGAGCAGGACTGAGCTGCGTCCAGACCATGTGACCGAAGAACATGACGTCACTAGCCTAGGAAGAGGCCACCACACTCACCGATGCACCGCAACTGCTGACTGGTAAGAGTGCTGGGAGTCGGACCCCCATCAATCTGATACAAATAACCTATAGGCCATGAATATCAAAATCTCAGACAACTCCTTTAAACGTAACTATTTTTGCTAATAAGATCTGATATTAGACAACTGAGAACTAAATCAAGGGTCTGACAAATACAAATAAAATCCTATGCCCAAAATAGTCAATATAGGCCAATGGGGCTTTTTACGCCAGCCTTTGATAGCCCCTGCACTGCCAGAGGGGGTGCCTAATTTATGGTGAACCTAAGTTAGGCACACCTACAGCAGTCCATGCGCCTGGAGTGAAGACTGAAGAAGTCTTCACTCCTTTTTCACACCTGTTTCCAGGCATAGAAGTTAGTAAATCTGCCGGGCCAATGTCTCAAAAAAGTCGCAAACCAAGGTCTGGCATAGTTTACTTAATAAAAGACCCCCGTACGTACGTCACAAGGAATTATCCTGGACAACTCGGTCAACTATCTGGCCAGATTCATCTAGGAATACCAAATATTTCACAGATGCAACTTCAAAAAGGTGTGAATAGCAAATGGGCAACAGCCAAAAACTGTTACCTATAGACCTGGCCTAATTCCCTCCCAACCAGGCGCCATGTAGTAGATGGAAATGTACAAGAAGGAAGCCAACAAGTCCCAGCCACTTCATTTTCAGAACTCACGTGGGGTCCCAGTGGTAAGACCACCAATGAATGGACACGTCTAACTGATCTGCTATTAAAACGGGGATATCTCATTCAAAAACCTGCGCACACCTGCCAGCAGGTGAGACCTGCCAAACTGTCCCAACACCTTGCTTGGGGGCATTAAATGTCAGTCAAATCCTGTTTCCACCAGAGATAAGCGGCAGCCACGGCGTTTGGCAGCCACTTCTCGCATCCACTCTACTGAACATTCATGTTATTAGAGATTCAATGTCTGCGCCATAAAATGCCCGTCTCTGTAATGTCAGCCCATGCCAGTGCCACAGGCGCATCCGGTTGCAGGGAACAAAACTTTGGCATGTTCAACATCCCCATCTGAACAATAACTATGTAATGGCCGATACTGTCCCCTCGCAAATGGCAGAGGCGACCACAGAAATTCTGGTTAACCCTTGCCGCAATCCAACAGTTGTTAAAATGCCAGCACTGGTGCCATGGTGGAACAGGCAGGAAACATACAAACACGTGTAAATGGCATGTAGAGCCCACATGAGACAGACCTGCAGGTGGAACCGCCACCTCCTGCCTGTATAACCAGTGATCAAGGGTCAGGACTTCATTCCTGCGTCTTGTGACCTTGTTCTGATCACTATCTCCCAGTGAGACTACTAAGTAATCACAGGGACTGCACACTAAGTAATCACAGGACTACAAGTCCCAGCCAGCGGAAATGAGAGGCAGCACTCACCCAGGAGCAGCAGCTTGAGCTCCCTCCGAGCATCCCTCTTGTCCCTGCGGAGCTGTCGCTCGATCTCGGCATTAATCCTCTGGGACTCCTTCTCCTCGGCAGACAGGCAGCACCCCGCCATCGTCAGGACCTCACACTAATCCCAGCAGCCAGAGAGGAACGCGGCGTCCGCTGGAAGTTCTGCCTGTGCTCCTGCAAAAGTTCAAGCAGACGAGGGAGGGGAAGGAACAAAGCCAATGAATCCCTTGTTTCTTCCTTCCTTGCCCTGGGGAAGTTTGCAGTCTCTCCAGTCTCACAGCAGCTCGGTGGCAGCGCTCGCTACTGCAGGCATGTGTGAAGTGTGCAGGGCGCAGACAGGGGAGCTAATGGCAGCTTCCAGGGAGCAGATGGATAGAAGCCCACGAGCAGACAGACACACAGGGCTGGAGGTGGGGGAGTCCGTCAGCGCGTATCCACTCCAAGCGTTCTTTTCCTGGAGTCAAACAGAGGCGGGGAAAAAGGGCGGCACTTTCCTCAGGCTGCCTCCTCCTCCTCTGCCGAACGGGGGCTGAGCGGCCGGCCTGTCCGGTCTGTGCTGCAGACCCACAACATGTCCTCTACTAGTGCAAGGGGGGACTACTAGTCCCAGATAAATGTCCTAGGCGGGAGTGAGGTAAACCCTGCGCCACATTTTGTCAGTACTCTGTCCCTGCGCCAAAGTTCTGTCCAAGCTTCAGAACTGTGGTATTTTTGTGGGGACAGGTTGCGAATGCTGTCTGACAGGGCAGGGAATTTGGGAAGACTCTAGTCTTGATCTCCTGTGAGAGGCGTCTAATTTATTAACCACTTCATTACCAGTGTCCTGCCCTCCCTTTCCTTACCTGGCAAACTTTTCAGTTTTAGCAATGGACCTATCTAAATGCAAATTACTAATTACCGTATTTTTCGGACTATAAGACGCACTTTTTTTACTACAAAAGTGAGGGGAAAATGGCAGTGCGTCTTATAGTCCAAATTCTAATGACCGCTTCTATTATTGAATTGAGCATCAGCATACAGGAGGAGCGGTGAGAGAAGCACTGTGCTTTACGCCCCCTCCCTGGTCTTCTTCCGGGTCCTGTTCTGCAAGGAGTCCTGACTGTGTACAGCATCAGGACGTAGTGCGCGTAGGTGTATGATATCACCTGACGCTGTGTGACATCAGGTCACAGTGCAGCGGTGGCCAGTCGAAGACCAGGGAGCGGTGACTGGCAGCGCTGTCCAGAACAAGAAAGGTGAGTTTATTTTTTTTTTAACCTCTGATCTGAGGCTCATAGCATCTGATTTGAGGCTGATGGGGTGTGATCTGAGGCTGATGGAGTTTTGGGTGAAAAGCTGACTTTGCTGCTCACACCAACCAATCAGAACAAAGCTGTCATTTTTCAAGAACAGAAACAAATAGAAAACTGTGCTGTGAGTGGTTGGTATGGGCAGTTTCATAATTATGCCCCAGTATGCTTTGACATGATCCTACTCACCACATACCAAGAGGTTTCCAGCATGACCCAATGTCACCTCATGAGGATGAAGCAACCCATTGGTGTACAGGAGACCTGACACTGGTGGGAATGGAAGTGGGAATAATTGACTGATACCTTCTTCAGATATAAATTCCTTATGAAGTCTTTAGTCTTCATAAGGGTTTTAAAGGGTTATTCCAGTTTCATGAAATTGACCCATCCTCAGATCGGTGTGGGGTCCAGATGTCAGCACCCTACCAATAAGCTATTTGAAGGTGTCATAATCCATGTGAACGGGACTGACAACTGTACGCTGTATCGCCACAACAATGTAGGTGGCAGCCCCTTGAAACAGCTGATCGGCGGGGATGCTTGGAGATGAACCCCCATCAATCTGATATAGATGACCTGTTCTGAGGATAGGTCATAAATATCTGGAAACCGGAATAACCCTAGTACCACATTGATCAGTTGAGTGCACGGCCACCAGCATTTTGAAAGGGGGTTGTCCAGTTGAGGCAATACCTCCAAGAACCTCAGCCACCGATGCACCCCTAAACAATGGTATTTACAGAGGCCCCAATGCTCCTGGGCATTCTGAAAGCTTCTGTTGAGTTTATGAAATAGCAGCAAAGGCATTGTACAGTCAAAGCAAAGACGAAAAGCTAGCCAGGGGTGCACCGTTCATGAGACAAAATGAGATCGTGACTTCAGGTGCCACTTAGCTACGACTGCAGGGGACGGCCATAGACCCTACAGGGAATTTTCCCTGTGGGCCAATGCTCATAGGGCCACCCAAGCCCTCCTCACTGCCGCTGTCTGGGCACATACTACTGACGGAACTATAGGGGTCATTATTAAAGTGAAGTCCAGGCAGCAAGCTGAAGATAGGACTGGATTAAAGTTATGGCCCACATCTCACCTTCTAAGCCCCCTGCTCCACATCTTAAGGCCTTATTCACACAGTAAGTGTTCGGTCAAGTGAGTTCCAGTAATTGTGAGCCAAAACCTGGTGCGGCTTTAAACACAGCCAATGCAGATCTTTCCCTTAGGGGCCGTTCAGACGGCCGTGGTATTGTGGATCCGCAAAAATGCAGATGCTGACCAGTTTGTGTTTTGCAATTTGCGGAAAAACGGCCGGGTACCCCATTCAAAATGCCTAGAATAGAACATGTTCTACGTTTTCTTGCGGAGCCGCAGGACGGGCAAGATCACATGCCGGCAATTGAAGTGAACGGGGCCACATCTATTCCGCAAAATTGTGGAATAGATGCGGACCCGTTCACACGGTTGTGAACGGGCCCTTATACCTTATGTCTGTGGAGGCCCCAATCCTAGCTTTGGCTCACAGTCACTGATGGTAATCACTGACTAAAATACTGACGTGTGAATGAGGCCTAATTAGAGACAATTGGAGGAGGAGGACAGAACGTGGCAGCTATTGATGGCCGCCACAGAGGTAGAGCTTCTAGGGAGGTATTTTTGGGCTGCACTGTGGTATTTGGTTCCGTGGGATGATATTCTGTGCTGCACTGTGGTATTACTGACCCTGCCAACTTGCGTTGACCCCATCTACTTGTATTGCCCCACCGTCTGTCTATTTGGACCCACCTACAATATTGCGGCCACAGGGTTTTTTACAGGGCCACTTTAAGTTCCCAGTCCACCCGTGGTACCGGGTTTAATTCTCAGTATCTGTATATTTATGTATTAGTTCTCTAGTCCTGTATAATGATTGTATACATTTCTGTAATCTGCATTGTGTGCATGTTCCCCAGTGCTGGGTTCAAACGTGACTGAAAATACTGCTAAAAATTAAACCGCAATTTTTACTGCATTTCTGCAGCAAAAAACTCAACAAAAACTGCACCAAAGTCACATGAATTACATTGCAAAGGGTGAAATCCGCAGGAGATCTCAGCATAAATTGACATGCTGCAGATTTCAAACCTGTTTTGCTTGTTTTCATACACAGTGTGTAGATGAGATTTCTAAACCCCTTCTATCCCGGGCCAGTTTTCACCTTCCCAACCAGGCCATTTTTTGCAAATCTTACATGTGTTACGTTACCGTATGTGGTAATAATTTTGGAACACTTTTACTTATCCAAGCCATTTTGAGAATGTTTTCTCATGACACTGGTAAATTTGAGTCAATATATTTCACCTGTTTTTATTTTACCAAAAATTTGGAAAAATTAGCAATTTTCTAAATTTCAACTTCTGTACTTTAAGTCAGACAGTGATACCTCATTCTTTATAATTTATGTGTGTATGTTATGTTGGCATAATTTTGTGAATGTCATTTTATTTTATTTTTTTTTGGATGTTAGATGGCTTAGAATTTGAAAATTTCAAAAACCTGCTTTTTAAAGGGTTTCTGTCACCAGTTTTGGGCATATAAAACAGGATGACATTTGCAATGTGCAAATGTCACCTGATGCCCAAACTGGTGATCATTTTTTTACTGGTGCCCCCGTTTTTGAAATAAATCAACTTTTGTCGTATGCAAATGAAGCTTACTAGGTGCAAGGGGCGGTAACCCTGCACCTAGTAAGCGCCGTTTCCCTACCTTTATTCACGCCCCCTTTGTTGTGATGGACAGGGCCAGGCAGCTCGCTCTATCTGCTCCTGGCCCTGTCCGTGCTGAAAATCCCGCGCCTGCGCCGTTCGGACTTCATTCGGCGCAGGCGCAGTGAGTGCCGATTGCTGCCGGGCTCCCGGCTTCCTCACTGCGCCTGCGCCGCCTTCTCTTCTGGTTGTTCTGTGACGTCATCGGCGCAGGCGCAGTGAGGAAGCCGGGAGCCCGGCAGCAATCGGCACTCACTGCGCCTGCGCCGAATGAAGTCCGAACGGCGCAGGCGCGGGATTTTCAGCACGGACAGGGCCAGGAGCAGCTAGAGCGAGCTGCCTGGCCCTGTCCATCACAACAAAGGGGGCGTGAATAAAGGTAGGGAAACGGCGCTTACTAGGTGCAGGGTTACCGCCCCTTGCACCTAGTAAGCTTCATTTGCATACGACAAAAGTTGATTTATTTCAAAAACGGGGGCACCAGTAAAAAAATGATCACCAGTTTGGGCATCAGGTGACATTTGCACATTGCAAATGTCATCCTGTTTTATATGCCCAAAACTGGTGACAGAAACCCTTTTAAAGGACCAATTCCACTATGAAGTCACTTTGTGGGGCTTACATAATAGAAACCACCCATTTCAGAAACCATACCCCTTAAGTTATTCAATTATTTTAAAAACTTTGATAAACCTTTCAGTGTGCCTCAGAAAATTAACAGAAAATAGAGGAGAAATTTCAAAATGTCACTTTTTTTTTGCAGATTTTCCATTATAATCAATTTTTTTTCTCTAAGACAGCAATGGTTAACAGCAAAACAAACCTCACTCTGCAGTTTACAGAAGCACCCCATATGTGGTTGTAAACTGTGTATGGGCACACTGCAGAGTGCAGAAGGGAAGGCGCAACATTTGGATTTTTAAGGGCAGAGTTCCCTGGGATAATTTTAAGTTGCCATGTCGCATTTGAAGACCCCTTGATGCACCCCTACAGTAGAAACTCCCAAAACATGACCCCATTTTGGAAATTACAGGATAAGTTGACTGTTTTATTGGTAGTATTTTGGGGTACATATAATTTTTGATTGCTTGATATTACGCTTTTTGGCTGTTCTGGCACCGTTTTTATTTCTAGTATTTTACAACCAGACAGGATAGATTTGTTATTTTTATAGAGCAGCTCGTTCCAGGCTCGACAATACCAAATATGTCTATTTTTATTTTTTGTTTTAACATAATAAAGCATTTTTGAAAAAAAAAATCATGTTTTTGTGTGTCCATTTTCTGAAAGGCATAGTTTTATTTTTCTCCCGATCGTTTTGTGTAGGGGCTCGCTTTTTACAGGAAAAGATGTTTTTTATTGGTACCATTTTTGGGTACATATGATTTCTTTGATCGTTCAATATTACACTTTTTTTTGGGCAAGGTGACTAAAAAAAATGGCTGTTTTGGCACCATTTTTATTACGGCGTTCAACTGAGGAGATAGGTCATGTGATATTTGTATAGAGCCACTTTTTACGGACATGTGTTTTTATTACCATTTTTGTAATGATGGTGAAGGGGCACTTTTTTTACTGTAAACTTTTTTTTTTCACTTTTTATTTTTGTCCTAGTACAGGGACTTCAACTTAAGGGCCTGGTCCCTGTTTCAATGTAGTTTACTGTCAGTCTAATATACCGACAGTGTGCCTGTGAGACCTAGCCTGCGGGATGGGCCTCATAGGCTTCCATACATGACAGACCCCCAAGTGCTTTTCGCGGCCTTGGATTGCCATGGCAGCCATCTGCCCCCTTTCACTGCAGCGCGAGGGGCCAGTGGAGAGGCAGAGGGAGAGTCCCAGCTTTTAGTTACAGCCGGGCCCCTGCATTGGTCTGGCGTGAACAGCTCCGGTTCCCGGCCAATCCTCATGACATACTAGTACGTCAATATGTGGGGAGTACCGCCAGCTGTAGTGTATTGTGAATGCATGCTACATGTAAAAAGGATGAAGGACAAGATTTGAACTGCATAAGGTTTCCCCTATTAGAACTCAAATATCAATACTGTTTTACAGGACACGTATGATTTTAACAAAAATTTCAGTTACATATTTTAAAAAGGTGCATGACGTGAAGGGGCGTGGCCTGCACCCGAGCTGAACGGAAGCTAACTACAGAGCTCCGGACCATAACTGGAATCCCAAACCATCGGCACACCAATAGCGCTCAAAAACGTCCATAAAGGATCTATCTGATCTCCTCACATCGCCAACAACACTCTGAGCTTACAAAAACGAGCTCCGGAGTGCAGGAGAAGCAGAGATACGCGCGTGGCCTACCGAACAAGCTGGAGCCCGGGTCTGGATTTTCTCCCCCACTGACGCTACGGAAGCTCCGATCAGCATGCTCTCAACCCTACCTCGGGTTCGGGCTCAGAGTTGATCATTATAAAGCTCCGGAGGAGACATCCACCCGTTCAGGTCAGCTTTTGTGGGGGGTAATGACTGCTTGCCTCGTGCGCTGCTATCGGGCATCACCGAGCACCATTTTGAAATCCCTGCTTCGATCCTGAGGGAGACATCTATGCATTAGGAGCCTTGAGAAGTCTGCCACCCTTACCTAATTACCACCACCTTGCCACGTGTACTGGCACCAACCGTTGGCCACCATTATTTCATATTAGGCCTGGAAATGGCTTACTGACCCCACTGCTGCATCTCCTTATTCCACCCCTCTCTACCTCAGTTTTTAAAGAGCACTGCTCTAATTTTTTCTGGATCATCATATAGGCCCTCCATACAGATCTATTGATAAAACATATCTTGCATACCTGGAGCCTAGCTCAAGTTTTTTCTCCAAAGAATGGTCGCTGGATATAGGCCATCATTCTGGACACTTAACCTGCTGCACACAAGCTAATGTAGTGTCATTTCTTTGCCTCTGAGACCCAACTTTTAATATCAGCACCAAGCACAAGTATGGTGAAGATTGGACAAGCCTCTGTTAAAGACTCACGTAATCCCCAAAGAACCTCCGCTCCATGTGGGGATATGGATAAATATATATACCTTACCTAAAGAAGTCCCTCCTGCAGCTCAGGCAGACACTGGAGAGGATGAAATCCCATCACAGCAAGGGAGGAAACCTTCTCCCTGACTGTGACGCTCTCCACTGTGATTGGACAGCGCTACAGCCAGGGAGAAGGAGACGCCCATTGAGAATCCCTGGCGTCTCCTCCTCCCTGTACCGATGCTATGCAATTTGCATAGCGCGCACCGGATCTTCACAGGGGCGCAGCGGGCCAACGGAGCTGCGCCCCAAAAAAATTGTAAGTGCCCCCAACTCCCCGGCCCATGCCCTGTAAAAACTGCTAGTTAGCAGTGTGAGGACGTATGAAAGGTCCTCTTTAAGTCTTTAACGGAAGCTCTCAGATCCAAAGGAATCCAATATACATGGAGATTTCCGTTCGGTCTCACATTCTTGGCGAATGGAAGAAGATTCTTAATCCGGAATGCTTCTGACCTGCCTGAGATCTATGATGCTTTAGATCTACCAGACCTACAGATCCCAGATTGGTTAGTGGCGACTGGACTTGCCAATCTACCTTGCCTACATCCGCCTGCGCCATGGGAGGAAGTCTCACGATTGTCAGGCGAAATCTAAGAAGAAGACGGAGAAATCGGTTCCAAGAAACCTCACCATTAATAATACCTGAAACATCTGTTTCCCACTCTTAGAGGGCTCATTTTACATGTGATAATATTTCACCTGATACATTATTCCTTTGCTCTTATATCCTAATTCTCTCTGTCCCTAGATTTCTGTCACATGCAACATTCTTTAATTCCCACTTCACTCTTTGCTTTTCTTCTTTGCTCATTTTTTTCTATCTTTACCTCTTATCATACATCACGAGGAATTATTACAATTTCTGATACCTATCTCTATATCTCCGTTGCTCTCTTGCAACAATCTTTATTTCTTGCTTTTCTCTCTCCTTATATTTCCCCCCTTTTATTATATCTTCACCCTATATTCGCCCGGTTGGGTCTCACCAAATATGTTGTTTCACAACACAACTTTAACACTCACTCTTATGGAGCAAAGTAATTGCTCCTTGTACTTTAATTTCTTTGCTTACCATATTGATGGCTTACCAGACGTGTTCTATGTGTCCATTACAATTGAAACCTTGACAGTAATTTGTTCTTTCTCTCTTTATGTACTATGTCGTCCCCTCCCTTCCCCCTTTTGCCTTTCTCATTCCTTCTCCCATCCTAGTTCGCAGGTCCTGGATACTGATACAGGCTACATGCGCAAGCACAGATATTTTCTTCTCTCCCGATGACGAGACTTAAGATTCTCACCTACAATGTGTGAGGACTGAACTCCCCTTCTAAAAGAGGCTAGGTGATCTATTTTCTTAAAAAAAAAACACAAAGCAGACGTTTGTTTGTTGCAAGAAACCCACTTTAGAGACTCACACATCCCTAAAATGAATAAGCAGTATTTTTCCACTTGGTACCTTGCAAGCTCTGCCAGTAAGGCATCAAGAGGAGTAAGCATTGGAATAAGTAAACACATTGCCTTCACTACTCTAGATAAGTGTATAGATTCAGATGGCCGCTATATCTTTGTTAAAGGGAAAATAGGTAACTTCATATTGACGTTAGGTAATATATACGCTTCTAACAAAAATCAGATCCCATGGCTATTATCTTCATTAAAGAAACTAGAAAGTTTTGCAGAAGGAACATTGATCCTAGGCGGAGATTTCAATGTTTCATTGAAACCCCTAATAGATACCTCTAATGGAAAATCTGCCGTTAGCTACAGGGCTTTAGCAAAACTCCAGTGCTTACTACTACACCTACATCTCTCTGATGCATGGCGTACTCTAAACCCCTCGGTCAAGGACCTTTCTCATTACTCCTCTCCACACAATTCTTATCAAAGACTTGACTATATCTTTATATCCACCACACAGATACAAAACTGTCACTCTTCTGACATTCTAACCCAAGTATTATCTGATCACTCACCAATAGAACTAACATATATGATCTCTTCATCCCCTGCCACTTATGGGTGCTGGAGACTGAATGATCTCTTATTGAAGCCCCTCCAAAATGTTCAGAAGATTAAAAAACAGTTAGAAGAATTCTTTAATCTCAATGACAATGGGGAAATTTCAATACAGACGCTCTGGGAAGCGCACAAAGCGAAAATCAGAGGAGAATTCATCTCCCTTTCTGCTTATGCTAACAAAAAAAAAGCAAAAGAATTAACTGAATTGCAACAAAAGATTACGCGTTTGGAGTGTCTACATAAGAGGTCTCTTTCAGCAACCCACCTAGCCGAACTAACGTCCCTCCGCACGGATTTAAAAAATGCTCTTAACTTGAGCTCTGCGAAAGCTTACCTCTATGCGAAATACAAACATTATGCTATGGTGATAAGCCCACCAGATTCATAATAGCTCAAATAAAGAACAGGAAAGCTAAATCATATATTTCTAGTCTTAAGAATTCCTCTGGCAACATTATATACAAAACAGAAGAGATTGCACAAGAATTCAGCAATTTCTACGTGCAACTATATAATTTACATATGACACAAGATCCTGCTGACGCTCGGTCAAAAAAGGATCTGACCTCGCAATTTCTCTCGTCTCTAACTCTCCCTCGAATCACAAATGACCAATCTCAAAGGCTTTGCTCCCGCATTACCCATAAAGAAATTATAGATGCTATCACAAAAACACCAAAAAATAAATGTCCAGGACCTGACGGCTTGTCCTCTTTTTTTCTATGTTACCTTTCAAGACGTTCTGCTTCCTTATCTAGATAAACTGTTCAACGAGGCACTTAATGGCACCCCTTTCCACTCTCAAACACTGATGGCTCAAATGTCCATAATACATAAAGAGGGGAAAGATCCAACTATGTGTAGCAATTATAGACCTATATCCCTTCTCAACACTGATCTTAAGCTTTTTGCAAAAATACTTGCCAACAGATTACAAAATATCCTTCCCTCACTTATCGACCCTGATCAGGTTGGATTTGTTCCTAATAGAGAAGGTAAAGATAACATATATAGAGTACTACGGTTAGTTCAATTAGCCAAACTTTCAGCCAAACCTTAACTGCTATTAAAGGGGTTGTCCGAGTTATTTTTTGTCCTTTGTATGTTTCTAACTAGTCAAATACAACAGCTTTTCCATACACTTTCTGCTTCTAAAGCTGCTGGTTTATCAGGTTTCAATGAGGGTCACATGACCTGTGATGTCAGCTTGCCTCCCTGCTAATCTTGTATTCGTGCACAGAGCCTGTACACAAAACGTCACTGTGCTGGCCACGACAACAACAACTCTCACATCATAAATACCCTGAAAGAACAACGACCAAGTTTGAATCCTTTCTTGCTCAGCAAAAAAAAACAAAAAAGGTGCTATCTACATGCAGTAAATTATTGCTATCTCCTCCTGAAGATTTGACCCACACGTTTATTAAAGCCTGGGAATCTGATTTAAATAGGAAATTCTCACAAGCCAAACTTCAAAGACTCTTCCTAGCATCCAAAAAGTCCTTTAGATGCATGAGAATGCAGGAAAGCGGCTATAAGTTACTGACTAGATGGCACCTCACACCAGTCTTACTAAATAAATATAACCCTAACTATCTTCCAACTTGTTGGAGATGCTGACAATTTCCAGGAACATATTTTCATATGTTCTGGACCTGTCATCGTATACAACCTTATTGGATTTCTATAATCACGCAGATTAACTGACTTACAGGCCTTTCACTCTCTCGTAGCCCTGAAATATGCTTACTGCAATTGTTTCCAAATAAAATTCCAAAAAACACTCTCACACTCCTAAAACAGCTTTTAGCAGCTGCCAGAATCTTAATTCCAACATTTTGGAAGGCAGAGTCTCCTCCAACTCTCACCCAGTGGATAGAAAAAGTGGATTCTCTATTCTGTTTAGAAGAATTAGCGTGTTGGGAGAATAGATCTCATCAGGTATTTAATTCTATTTGGTATCCATGGATACAATTCCGACGATTTGCTACGTGAGTGGTTATCATTTCTACTCACTGTTTATAATATACCCTTAGTCCTTGCGCATTGTACCGCCTCTTCATCTCTAGAGTCGTATATATCTACATATATAATCTCTTATTCCGAAAATACCTTTACCTAGGGAGACTCATAGAAGAATCCATTACTCATTTAATTCAGACCGTAAGGAACTCTTCAATGTTGCTATATGGCAAATGGACCTCTCAAATTCCACCCAACCCCCTCTTTCCACGTCTTTCCTTCCCTCCTCGCCCCTGTCTGTCGGTTTGTTCTGTTCTGTTTTACTTGTTCCATGATACTTGTACCTACTTCTTGTTTACAAGTTTCTATAATATGAGGTCGGTGGCCTCCACTTATTGCACTTTGTTTCTTGATTTTGGAAATGTATAGCTTGTCTTGAAATGTGGAATATTCTAATATCAGTATGACATGTTGACGGACTGTGATATTTCGTTCATTTTGTGTCTATGTAGACCTCTGGTTTTCTGTAATGCTTAACATAAAACCAATAAAAAGAGTTTTAAAAATTAAAAAAAAAAAAGAAAAAGGTGCATGACGTGTGACTATTAAGGAGAACCTGTCACCATGAAATGCAGTAAATTCTGCAGGCAGCATGTTACAGAGCAGGAGAAGCAGAACAGATTGATATATAGATTTGTGTAAAAATCTTGAGTAAAACTTTTTATTCATTCAAATCTCTGCTGCTTCATGGGGGAGGTGTTCTCAGTGACTGATAACTATGTCTACACACTAAGGCTACTTCCACACTTGCGTTGTGGGGCTCCGGCAGGCTGTTCCGATGGGTGAACAGCCCGCCGGATCCGTGCTACCGCAAGTGCACGTGTGGGGCCAGAACTGCGCTCCGGCCCCATTCACTGTAATGGGGGCGGGCCGCGGATCTGGCCACAGCACGTTAACCCCTGCTGAGAGGCGGCCAGAACGAAAATACATGTTACACGATAATCCAATCATATAAATGCATCTTGAGAAATTGGCATAAATTGTTGTTTTTATAGTTTTCCTTGTGTTTTGATAAAAAAATAAAAACTTTGGGGAAAATGTTTGATTTTTATTTTTTTGATTATGTATTTTTTATTTTGGGGAAGGGGGTGATTTGAATTTTTTTATTTTTAAAAACTTTTTTACATTTTTTTTCACCACCATGGGCCTAATAACCATTTCTATTCTATTGTCATTTCTATTCAGTTATGAAATGTATTCCATTATTGAATAGAACATTCAGTATATCCCAATACAGTGCTGCCACCTGCAGGCCTGCATTCAAATATACCAGTAATAGGCCTGGAAGCAATGTACAGGCTTAGGCCTATTACTACTATGGAATGCCTTCCAGGTTTTTTAGTTCTCAGATGTCATTGTCATGATCACAGACATTAGCCCTTGGTGTCTGCTTTCTGAAACAGCAGGCACCCGGTGGTTGTGTTGCTTGCTCTTATCCAAAGAAGGGGCCACCTTTAAAGACCCGATTTCCACTATACATGTATGGCAGCAGTCGGAAAGGGGTTAGGCTGAGTTCACACTTCAGTTATTTGGTCAGTTATTTCCATCAGTTATTGTAAGCCAAAACCAGGTGTGGGTAAGAAACACAGAACATGCAGATCTTTCCATTATTTCTTATTTCTCTGAGTATATACTGGTTTTGGCTTGCAATAACTGATGGAAATAGCTGACCACATGGGTGTAGCTATAGGGGGTGCAGAGGTAGCAGTCGCTACCGGGCCTAGGAACCTGAGGGGGCCCAAAGACCCTTGTGTCACATAAGAAGACACCGGTATTATAGAAAGTGCATGCTGGTCAAGTTACACCTCTGGCTGGAGGGAAGGGGTTAGGTCAAGAATTTTTTCATGGAGGGGGGGGGTGCCGTTTCAATTTTTGCCCCAGGCAGCATGAAGGCTATGTGCTCCCCTGCCCCTGGCCACAAAGCACTGAGGGAAGGGGGGCCCAAGCTGAACTCTTGCACCAGAGCCCATGAGCCTTTAGCTACGCCCCTGGCTGACCAAATAACTGAAGTGTGAACTCAGCCTTAAATGAATAAATTACAAGTTTTACTGAATCTTTTTCCCACAAATCTATATATGAATCAGCTCAGCTCCTCCTGCTCTATAACATGCTGCCTGCAGATTGCACTCCATTTTGTGGTGACAGGTCCTCTTTAAATATTAACAAGTTAACCAAGTAGTGTGCATTCATGGCTATAAAGTGGACTAAAGGTCAAAGTTTGTTTAAAACATAGCGGACAGGAAAACCAGGTTTAAAGAGTAGTTCCACCCAGATTGAAAATGATTCCATTATGTTTTCACATAGTCAGTGTTTGGTCAGTGATTTTCACCAGTGATTGTGAGCCAAAACCAGGTGTGGGTGCAATTCTTTCCATTATACCTGATCTCTGCTTTTGGCTCACAATCACTGATGGAAATCACTAATAAAACACTGACTGACACATGACAAGCTCAGCTATTTTTGGAAATGCTAGCTGAAGTGAGTGGAGAGTACACCATTCCTGACCAGGCATGACAGTGCCCTGATCTCTCAGAGGGGCCCATGGTTCCAGTAACTTGATATCTATTAAAAATTGATTATCTATTAAAAATAAAAGATAAGCAACATGAAAAATTGTGTATATACCGTGTAGTAATTATGAACTGAAAAATACTGAAAACTAACCTTAGCAGTTTATAAATAAATATATACCATTATTAAAATTAAAAGCTATATAATGCATACATTAGTAATAATACATTCTCATAGGCCCAAAGAACATGATAATAGTAGTAATTACTCCACTAAAATGTTATATAAGGTGAGTAGTGGATCACTTACATCCTAGAAGTATTATTAGCAACAGTCTAAGGGCACTGGCAGACCCACCAGACAAAGAGAGAGATTTATAAAAATTGGTGTAAGGGAAAAATGGCTTAGTTGCCCATAGCAACCAATTACATTCCACCTTTCATTTTCCAAAGGAGCTCTGAAAAATGAGAGGTGGAATCTGATTGGTTGCTATTGGCAGTTAAGCCAGTTTTCCTTTACACCAGTTTTGATAAATCTCCCCCTAAGTGTACAGATAAGCATGGTGAGAGGATTGGTGACAGGCACAGATTAAGGCCCGACGCCTGCGCAATGTAGTGATGAAATTGAAGTTGATGGACATGCACAGGAACACCTACAGGTAAGTCAGTGAGACTATGTCCCCTGACATGCGCGGGAGCAACACCTATGATCCCTGTACTGATGCAATAGGAAGTACACCAATGACAAACATTAAAACAAGGTAAGATATGTATCAGAAAAGCATAACACTCCAGTACAGGATGGAGGAGGAGTGATGTCACAGAGGAAGCTATCAAAAAGCGGCCTACGCTCACTCTGGGTCCCTACTAAGCAGATAAGCATAGTAAGCAAACTGTGTGCTTTCTGCTACATTGTTTTAAATCACCTCCCATTGATTTAGAGGAAGTTAGTGATATTTTAAAATACAACCTACAAAAATAGGCAAAATGCAAGTAGTGGTAACTAATAGTCAATGGCTAATTGTGAATAAGTTATAGTAAATGTATATTGTATAGTATAATGAAAGGTATTTGTGAATATATTTATAATCAAGTAATATTTAAGTATTTCCATTTTCTTAATTCCCAGAGAACTCCTTTAAGATAGAAGTCTATGCATGTAGTTCAAACATAGAATGACTAAATGGAAGAGCACGTCTGTGCCAAAATCCAGGTGTCTGCATAATGCGGAGCTCAAAATGTAAATTTGTGGTCTAGACTAGTAAAAAGAGTCACTTTAGCTTCCCAATCTAGATCATTTAGCACTTGAAATGGTGTTATATAAATTGGATGAACCTTTGTTCAATTGACAGCCAGCTAACCCAACTCTCTTGTTAACATGGCCAGTCTGCTTGGCTGAACAAGCATGTTATTGCTGTAGAGCTAGGGAGATAAGTAGACACTTCGGGGGTCACTTATTATACTGAAATAGACCTATATTAGGTGTATTTCACATTAGCGTTAAGCACGGATCCGGCGGGTCAAGGGGCCCGACGGATCTGTGCAGATAATCCAACCATGTGGATCCATAATGAACAGGTCCGGTTGTATTATCTTTACCATCTGTTAAACGAATCCGTCATGGACTCCATTGAAAGTCAATGGAGGACGAATCTGTTTACTAGTGTCTCACACCAAACGGATCCGTCCCCATTGACTTGCATTGGGGGCCATTCCGGATCCGTCTTGGTGCGGATGCCCAGATCGGAGAGCAAACCGCAGCATATTGCGGTTTGCTCTCCGGTCTGGAGACGGAACGGAATGCATTTAGGAGCATTCCGTTGTCTTCAGTTCAGTTTTGTCCCCATTGACAATGAATGGGGACAAAACTGAAGCGTTTTATTCCAGTATTGAGCCCTATGACGGAGCTCAATACCAGAATAGTTAAATGCTAGTGTGAAAGTAGCCTTAGTCGTATTTCAGGTGCAGATTTTCCTCCGCTCACACCAGGTTTAAAATTGTGAGCGGGGAAGGGGACGGGCTTATCACACAATTTTTGGCCCAGATTGTCTCGCCAATCATTGGTCAGATGACTTATTACACACACAGATCTTTTGTTATACAAACCAACTATTGGTCTGATTGGATAGAAAATGGTCAGATAATCTGTTGGTGTAATATAGCCCTAAGGAAAAAGCCAACCTGAATATTTTGCCTTGCCCCAAATAGGAGTTAACAAGGGACGATCTGGCTTATGGTTGACTAATTTTTGTTACATCCAGTTAAAATTGTTTTGATCTGCCAACATATAATGAATGTGTATGACCAGCATAACAATTGGGTCGAGAAATGATACCTGCCTGTAACTTTACATTTTTCCTGCAGTATTTCTAAACAATCAGCAGTGAGCAATCTAAGCAGGGGTGCACCACCAATGAGGCCAGGTGACACCAGGAAGGGGCTAGAGGGGGCAACGGAAGGGCCATCGGCAATGAGCGCTTTCATTGTGGCAAAGGGGTTAGGTTAAGAAATTGGCATGAAGGGGGGGGGGGGGCGTTTTAGTTTTCACCTCAGGCAGCAGAAAGGCTAGGTGCACCCCTGAATCTAAGGCTAGTTTTACATCTGTGGCAAAGAACTCCAGCAGGTTGGTCCAGCATTGAACAACCTGCCAGAGTTCTCCAGATCTGGTATTGCTGGATACTACTTCCTGCCCTCTGGACCCATTGACAGTAATGGGGTCCGGCAGAGACCCAGCTGCTACCTGAGAAATATGCAGAGAATCGGCTGGACAAAAAAAACGCTGCATGCAGCAGATTTTGTGTAGCCAATTCCCAGAATTGTCTGCCAGACGGAATACCAGTCCGCAGTTGTGAAGGTAGCCTAATACCCCTATTCCATTGCAGCTAAATCTATATGACAGATCAAAGCCTAGAAATTCTAATATAATCATAAGATGGCAATATACTAAAGAGTTCCCGCCCCACAGCTAACAATGCTTCCTTTTATCAGCTTTTTACTTACTGTACTGGTTAGATAAAGCAGATTTAGTGACAAGAAGGAAACACAAAAACCCAACCCCAGCTCCCCCTCCCTCTGGCCCTCATATAGAAAACATTCCGACACTGCTTGATTAGTATCACATACCTGGAACTACTGTACTGGAATCACAGGGCTCTGCAGAAGGTAGAACCTGTTTAGCAAGAGCTGCACTGTGAAGCATGCTATTTACCCATGAACAACAGACAGATCTCACATATTTTTGCTGTCTTCATGGTTTAGTTTTTATCTTTAAGGAATGCAAACGTGTCAGTGTGTGACATTTATCACATTACTCGCAGGCCACGGAATCAGAGCACCTTTCTCGAGTGAAAGAGAGGTCAAACATGAATGTAAGACTGACCTCTGCTGGGAGACATGAGCACTCATTTTTTATTGTTCATGTTCAATGTCTTTTAACAGTTTGCCCTTGCTGATGACGCTTTTCTATTTCTTTTTTAAGAAAAAAGTAGCACATTACAAGTATAACAATGCATTGCACAGGTACAAAACAAACCAAATACAATATAACATATTCACATTACCTGAGACAGGTTGAACTATGATCTTTGAATCTGGCAGCAACAGTCCTTCTTAAGGCTGTATTACACTGGCCGATATTTTGGCTGATAATTGCCAACGAGCATTTGTATGAACGCTCATTAACAATCAATTTTTCAGTGTAATACTGCCGCCGATGAACGAGCAAACTTGCTGATCTACCTGTCTAATGCAGGTTTTAGACTCCAGTTTCATCCAGATTGCCTAATTTTGAACTGGCTCACATCAATTTGGACAGGCATGGTTTTCTCAAACAGGGTTCTAAAATATGGTAATTGATAAAGGCAAGCCAATGCCGGGGCTCTTGGACCATGTTGTGGCTGAGCCCACTGATGGGCCATTCTGCACATAATACCACAATAAAATTGGTCACAAATCAGAACAGAAAATTGTAGCTTGAAAATCCTAATACATATTTTCAAAGACATCCTCATTCCAAGTGATATTTTAACAATTTTTGGGGGTTCTAAAACATTAAGGTAGTGTATACTCACAACTGATTTTCTTTCCTTGGAAAGAAAAATTGATGCACTACAACAGCTATGGTGCCTTTTAGGAAAATCAGAAGATTCCTTAGAAGACATGACTATCAGTGGTTGTTATGGACCACCTCTACTTGAAGTATCCTAGCCCCAAAATACATTATAGTGGGGAATGTGTATGGGCACCTATAAAAACAGAACAATCCAGTAATAATTAACAAAAAAAAGATAGGCACAATAGCAGTCAACCCTACTAAATCAGTTTATAGTGAAATGGTTTAATTCAGTTTGTGGAGAAAACCAACTGGGACAGATGAGCACAAAGAACAAAACACTTGTGGGATCGTTACAAACCAGAGTTAATTTGTAATATATTGGCACAGGCCTAGTTTTTTCATTTAAATATGTCATCATTGAATTCCCACCAAGCCCCAAATGTAATTTTTGTATTGCAGTAATAAAAAAGGCATGCTTAAAGCATCACACACACAAATCAAAGCTATGTACATGGAGTCCCTGTAGATCTCTACTATGTAACTCTAGGCACTTTGTGTGTCGCCACTTTAGTGCCTCCATATGATACTGTATTACAGAGGTATTCTCCCCTAGAAGGGATGGGAAGGGAAGATGTGTTTATGAAAATACCTTTGTAATGGGATTCATAGGAAAAAAAAATCTCAGTTTGACTTTGTATGAAACCTGAGATATACAGAGGTACAGTCCGGTGCCATACACTTCTATGGGTGCACTATCATGGTTTTGTGCAGCTTGGAGTTAGTGACTGCATTAGACCTGTTAGAAGGAAAAGAAGAATGCTATCTTATAATCGATTATGATTCTAGATCTAATTTATTGTGATTCTAAAAATTCAGATCGGACTTATTACATGTAAACAGTATAAAAAGATGCCACCAGTTCTCCCTGCCGTTCTTCTATCCTATTCAGTCTTTCTAGAAATTCAGGTCTGGCTTATTAGGTATAAATGATAGAGATAAAACAGAGTAAACTTTGGAATTATGTCTCAATAGTTCTATGTTTATGTAGTGTTTCTGGAAATTCGGGACAGACTTGAGTACACTTAAGATTTGTAGCCACAACCTGATATCATCATGTTTGTTGCTTCGGGCAGTGGAGAATTGGTGGCTTATATTACAGCATGCTGAATTGTTTCAAAGAGTTGATTTTTGGCCAAAGTTTTTTTTTTGGGTGGGTGGGGGTTGGATTAAAGCCTTGTGTTAACAGTGAAGAATGTCAAATGTTTTTTTTCTTATTTTTTTGTTTTATATAGAGAATATAGTATAATATTCGAAAGTCTCTTTTCCATTTTTAATTCAATGTAGTAAATTTCACAAGACAAATTCATGCATAAAAAGAATCCTTTTTTTTTTTTTTTTACTGTCCTCGTACATCATTGACGTTATACCCAACAAAAAAGGTCCCTATTTTAATTCTTGTGTATATCAAGCATTTAGTTGGTACTAGGGCTCTCTTTGAATGCTATGCTTTGCACTTTTTCTGACTGATAGATGATTGTGACAAATCCCTGTCACTTCAGTAGGATCAGACTAAGGGCTCATTCAGACGGCCGTATGATGTCCGCAAAAATACGGATCCGTTTTTTTGCGGATGTCCGCAAAAAAACGGATAGCATTCCGTTTTTTTGCGGACCCATAGACTTCAATGGGGCTATGTCCTGATTTTCACGGACAAGTATAGGACATGTTTCAGTGTTTTTGCGGAGCTGTGGAAGGGAAAAAAGGGCCCCATAGAAGTGAATGTGGCAGCATCTAATCCGCAAAAAAACGGATCCGTATTTTTGCGGATAGCATACGGTCGTCTGAATGAGCCCTAACAAAGTGCCAGTCCAATCTTTTTAATGGTAAGATTTGCCATTAAACTGTTGGTCATATACTCTATATACATCATAGCTGCATGGTGCATCGGTATTTAGGATGTTTATATATACTGTGTACACAGATATATATATACAGATGGTGGACACAAATGGATTAATTTGTATACAGATTTACAGTGTATTTGCCTGGTAGACAGCTTCCTCCCAAAGATTAAAAAGGGGACTGTGACGTTATTGAAAGGAGTAAACGATCTTTCAGTTATGGGTCTTGGGCTTTCAGTTCGCAATGAAACTCCTCATTGACTAATATTTTGGTGAATTACCTACTTTTTTTTACAAAATGTAGAAAATATCTTTGCATGGAAATACACTACTCACAAAAAGTTAGGGATATTTGGCTTTCGGGTGAAATTTATGGAAAAGGTAAAAAGTTCACGCTACAGTAATATTAATATCATGAAAGTAGTGCATTTACATAGAAGCATGCAATGGTGATTTCCTCATCTCAAACAATTTATTGAAACAAAAAATGTCAGCGTCCCAATAACTTGTCATGTGGCCTCAATCATCAATTACAGCTTGACAACAAATCTTTTGAGATTTTGTGCAGTTCCGTTTTGCTGAATTTTTGAAAAAGTTTGGTTTAGACCCAAATTGATTCTATCCAAACCAAAGTGGCTCCAATTGCCCTGGAGATTGGTACATAACACCATCTAGTCTCCTAGGAATCAGAATTTTTGGGAAAACATGTTATCTCTTTTCGTTGATTTTTATGAATTTTTGCTTTTGCTATTGAATACAATGACAGCAATTGTAAATCATGTCAGAGTGATAGCTATAATATACATAGCTATGGGTAAATGCATATTTGACAGTGTTAAACAGCGCATTTAAAAACACACAGTACTGTTGCATGTGTTTTGTTTTTTCATATTCCAAAGCTTCCAAAAATTGTCCCTTATCGTGAGCAGGTTTTATGGGATTAAAAAACAAAAACCTTTGGATTGGATTGATGGGGTCAGAATTCCTGCCCATACAACACACACAAGTGTTAATTGTCAAAAGAAAAAGTGTCTCATTCAGAACAAGCCTAGAAAAATCTCCCTTTTAATTGGGAGCGGCAGCAGTGTGGATGTGGAAAGGGTAATAAGAGGCAACCTGGGTATGGTAATAAGAGTAGGTCGATATCTTCAGTTAGTCCACATTGAAATGAATAAAATACCAAACACGTTTCGGAGTGCTCTACTCCTTCCTCAGTGCTGTACAACAAATATACTAAAGAACCACCAACGAACAGAGAGTTACCCCAGCAGGACCTGCGAACTTGAACTCATCTTTTACCTTACAGGACCTGCGAAACTAAGTCACGTGAACGGAGTCTTGAGTCACGTGGGACGCCACGGTAGATGCCGCGTGTACTCTCGCAACAGCCAGAAGGAGCCCCGGAGTTCATCATTCCAGACGCCGGGGAGGGGGTAAAGTACGGTGGAACTCTTGTCATAAGTTATATATTATTGAATGCAGTGGGCCACATAAAATAACTCAGGGGGCCATACGAAACAAGTTATAAAGCCCATAAAAAACTATTGGGCAATATGAATAAACTACAGCGCCTATTTTTATATATGCAAGTAGCACCTATTGAATTGTATCTACCTAATTGCAATTTTTATCAATTGACTACCAATATAAGAGTGCGAACTGCGTCCATCTTTGATTAGTAAAGGAGTCTGTTATTAAAGGAGTTTGTTGATATATTCTATTAACCCTCGAGTGGATTATATTCATCTAAAAAGATACAAGGACATGATGGTACCATGCTAACCCTTTAAAGTGGATGCAGACATATTAACAAAACCTATCGCGGATATAAGCACACATTGGATTACCTTTGGATGAATTTACTATTTGAATGTACTATTTTTTTGGATTTTTTATCTTTTAATATTTTAGAGATTTTATTAGTTTTTTTTATATAATCATGTTATCTATATAATCATGTTATGATTGATAACATAACAGGTTGCACATTATCATGACTGTTTAGAATTATGTTTTATTGAATAAATTACATAATTGTTAATATATTGCATGAGTGATCCATATGGTGCCAGATTGAAGAGTGCCCTTGTTTACTCAATAGTTTTGATGCTTAAATTTACGATCGGAGGGGGTGTACCGTGGAAGTGAGCACCACGTCCAGTTGGGTCTCCCTTTCAGAGGGAGGAAAACATTCCCCAATTTTGACTTCATAACTAGGGTCTAAAAGCATGCCTATCTAGTAATCACCAGACTGCTTTGTGTAAATCATATGCCTGTCAGGGTGTAAGACCTTGGACACAATTCTCTGCTACGTTCATATCAGAGTTTAGAGATCCAGCATGCTGTTCCAGCAGAGGTTAACTTATTGCTCAGGCATCTTCCCATAGTGGCTCACCTGCGGAAGCAGTATTACGGTTGGCACGGTTCTCCAACTTAACATCCTCGTTATTATGCTTTAACCTTCTCCTTTCCAGTACTGCCTAGAAGAAACACTGATTGTGAGCTCTGCCAAGGGAGGTAGAGTTACAGAAACATCCGAGCAGCCAGCACTCGGCTGTTTTTGTAACTCCCATTGCAGTGAATGGAAGTAACGCACACAGTGTACCACAGTTAGCTATGCTGTTTCCATAACTTGGGAGTTACAGAAACAGCTGAACTTGCGGTGCTACACTGATCATGTAGCTTCTATTCATTGCCATGGGAGTTACAAAAACAGCAGAGCATCTACTGTCAGTTTCTGGTGTGACCAACTTATGCAGCAATAACTGTAACTAAACATTTCCGGTAATTGTTGATTAGGCCTGCACATAAAACTGAAGCAATTTTAGTCTATTCCTCTGTACAAAACAGCTTCAAATGTCTTATGCTGGTGGGTTTCCTCTCATGAACTGCTTCTTTCATGTCTTTCACAACATTTCTATTGGATTGTGGTCAGGACTTTGACTTGACCATTCCAAAACTTTAACTTAATTCTTCTTTAACCACTTCAGCTCTGAGCCATTTCCCCCCTTCCTGACCAGGCCTAATTTTTCAAATCTGACATGTGTCACTTCATGTGGTAATAACTTTGGAACGCTTTTACTTAGCCAAGCGATTCTGAGATTGTTTTCTCGTGACACATTGTACTTCAAGTTAATGGTAAACTTGAGTCGATAAGTTTTAATTTTATTTATTAAAAAAATCCAAAAGTTAACGAAAATTTGAAAAAATTCACTGTTTTCTAAATTTCAATCTCTCTGCTTTTAAGACAGATAGTGATGCCCCATAAAATACTTTTTAATTTACATTCCCCATATGTCAACTTTATGTTGGCATCATTTTGGTAGTGTCATTTTATTTTTTTAGGACAGTAGAAGGTTTAGAATTTTAGACGCAATTTTTGCTAATTTGCAAAATCAACTTTTTTAAGGACCAGTTCAGTTCTGAAGTTAGTTTGTGAGGCTTACATAATAAAAACCACCCATAAATGACCCCATTTTAGAAACTACACCCCTCAAACTATTTCAAAACTGATTTTAGAAAATGTTGTTAACCCTTTAAGTATTCCACAGGAATTAAAGGCAAAATAGATGTGAAATTTCAAAATTTCACTTTTTTGCAAGATTTTCCATTTTAATATTTTTTTCCTGTAACACATTAAGGGTTAACAACAAAACAAAACTCAATATTCATTACCCCGATTCTGCAGTTTGCAGAAACACCCCACATGTGGTCGTAAACTGTTATTTGGGGATACGCCAGGGCTCAGAAGGGGAGGAGCAGCATCTGCATTTTCTAACATGGAATTTTTTGTCATGGTTTGTAAGAGTGATAACTTTTTAATTTTTTTGTGGACTGAGCTGCGTGAGGTCTTATTTTTTGCGGGACAAGCTGTGCTTTTTATTGGCACCATTTTGGGGTACATATGGCTTTCTGATCACTTTTTAATCTAATTTTTGGGAGGTTAACTAAAAAAAAAAAGCAGTTTAGGGGCATTTTTCTACATTTTTTTTTACACAGTTCACTTGATGGGGTAGATCATGTGATATTTTTGTAGAGCCAGTTGTTACGGACGCAACGATACCAAATATGTCTATTTTTTATTTATTTTTTTACGTTTTACACAATAAGAGCATTTTTAGAAGAAAAATCATGTTTTTGTGTTGCAGTTTTTTAAGAGCCATTTTTTTTTTCATTTTTCAGGCTATAATCTTGTGTGGGGGGCTCATTTTTTGCGGGAGGAGGTGACGTTTTTATTGCTACCATTTTGGGATGCATACGACTTTTTGATTGTTTAATATTATGTTTTTTGTAGGTGATGCAACAAAAAGAGCTGTTTTGGCTTAATTTTTATTAGATTTTTTTTACGCAGTTTCACTTTATGGGGTAGATCATGTGATATTTTTATAGAGACGGTCGTTTCGGACGCGGTGATACCAAATATGTGTATCTTATTTATTTATTTTATTTGTAACTTTTTTAATGAAATATTTGGGGGAAATTATTTTTTTTATATATATGTGATTTTTTTTTTTTTATGATACTAATTTTTTATTTTTATTTTTTTACACTTTGTGTCCCCCATAAGGTCATACAAGACCTCAGGGGGACATTTAACTTCACTTATTTTTTTTTTTTTTTTACACTTGATTTCTCCTGTAACTGGGGCTGACATAGTGGCCCCAGTTACAGGGGAAATACATCCCCAGAGAGGCTGTACAGCATAATACTATGCTGTACAGCCTCAGTGCAGGGCTGATCGGGTCTATGAGAGACCCGGCAGCTCCTGCACTCTCCGGCCCCGGCGATCACGTGACCGCCGGGCCGGAACAGGAAGCGCAATAGCGCTTCCTGATCTGTATACACAGCGCTCATTGAGCGCTGTGTATACAGCGATCTAGAAGGCAGGGACCCCTGGGAACGGTCCCTGCCTTCTCTTTGGGGTACCCTGCTGTCACTGACAGCAGGTACCCCACTGTGCAGCTGCACGATTAGCGTGCAGCTGCTATCTCTGAATGGCCGTTTATAAACGGCCATTCAGAGATAGATAACCACTTCCCGGACGTTTATAGTCAACGGGCGGACAGGAAGTGGTTAACCATTATTTGGTAGTACGACTTTTGTTGTCTTGCTGCATAACTCACGTTCTCTTAAAATTTAGCTCATGGACAGATGTCTGGACATTTCCTTGAGATTTTGCTAGTATAATTCAAAAGTTAGAGTTCCATCAATGATGGGAAGTCATCCTGGCCCAGATGCAGACATGTTTCGATCGAAAAGGTCTTAGTCATAGTCTATGACTAAGACTTTATAGGTTGAAACGTGTTAGACTTTCACTATGTCTGTGTTTATCTTTTAATTTTTTCTATATGGACTAAAAATGTATTGATTTTACTTATTAGATCCATACGATATTGTTCAAAGGATTATCCCTACTACCAGGATCCATGCTTAATATGGCTAATAAAAGGTATACCACCAGAGAGTTGTACTTCATTCACTACTTTCATATGCCAACTCTAAGCTGGTTACCATGCTGCATTGTGCCTTCAGCTAGTGTCTAAAATGTGCCTTTGTAATATGTTACTTGCTAAATTTACAAAGTAGTGGCTCAGAAGCTGGTGCAGGAAGGAAGGGTTCAGGTTCACGGACAACTGGGCTGACTTCTATGTTGGCGACAGACTCCACAGTAGGAACTAGCTGCACCTTAATGGGTAGAGTGCAACTGTGCTGGGGAAAATGGTTAGATGGCTAGAGGAGCTTTTAAACTAGGACTTGGGATAAAGGAGGGTGGCCATACCAACATTGGGGTTGAAAGAGAGTGGGATATAGGAAGGGACAGCGTGATTTAGTGGGGGCTGGGGTTAGTGAGGGAAGTAGGGAAGTGACTGGGCATTACTGTTCCCCTTATGAATAACACAGCAGCTGGTAACATAAAACTGTTACCAACAATATAAAACAAGGTACCCAAAAAAATGTCAAATATTCACTTTCCGCGAACTGAATGTGGAAAATGAAATAGTAACCTAAAATATATGTTCACAAATGCCGAGCTTTAGTTTTAGTTTAGCAAATATGGGGGAGCTGGAATCTGTGGTACTAGAGAAACACATAGATGTAGAAGTTGTGGTTGAGCCTGTATGTGAGGAGTGTGAAAGAGGCAATTGTGGGTGAGGATGTTGAAACTTTATGGGTAGAATTACAAAGGGAAATGAACTCTGAAAAAATAGCACTTGGTGTAATCTATAGACCCTCTACCATCACAGAAGAGAATGAAGTTCAACTGTGTAACCAAATAGAGCGGGCATGCACAGGCTGGTACAGTGGTCATAATAGGATATTTTCAACTTCCCAGATATTGACTGGGGCCATAGTCCTGCCTCAATTGTGAAGGGGAGAACATTCCCCAACTTGCTGCTGGACCACTTTTTGGGACTGTTTATAGAAGATCCCACTAAGGGTGATGTTCTGTCATTTCTTATGAGCTTGTTGGAAATGTTACTGTTAGTGAAACATTTGGTAAAAATGACCACAATATAATTATATTCCCCCTGAACTATAAAAAGCAAACTTTGACCCGACTAGAGGGACGGCCATACTGGACTTAGTATTAACCAATAGACCTGACAGAACAACAGATGTGCAGGTTGGGGGACACCTGGGAAATAGTGACCATAAAATAATAACCTTCCAATTGTCATTCAAAAGAGTTGTTCTTCAGGGAGGAACAAAAATACCAAACTTCAAAAAAGCTAAATTTAGTCAACTAAGAGAGGCCATAAGCCTAGCTAACTGGGACAAAGTCCTCAAAAATAAAAATTCAGCTACAAAATGGGATATTTTTAAAAGCATCCTAATATCTCATTGTGAGAGGTACATACCTTATGGGAATAAAAGGTTAAGGAACAAGAAAAAACCAATGTGGATAAATAGAACTGTAAAGAAAACAATAAATGACAAACAGAAAGCATTTAAATCACTAAAACAGGAGGGGAGTGAGGAAGCATTGGAAACCTATAAGGAAAAAAATAGAATATGTAAAAGACAAATAAAAACAGCCAAACTAGAGACCAAGAGATTCATCGCCAAAGAGAGTAAAACTAACCCTAAAATGTTCTTTAATTATATAAATGGTAAAAAGTATAAACCTGAAGGTGTCGGCCCCCTTACAGAGTAATGAGGGGGGAGTTGCAGAGAGCGATGAGGAGAAAGCAAAGCTACTAAATATCTTTTTCTCCACTGTATTTACTGAGGAAAATAAACTGTCAGATGAAATGCAGAATATAAAAGTAAATTCCCCTTTAAAAGTGCCCTGTCTGACCCAGGAAGAATTACAGCAACGTCTTAAAAAGATTAAAATAGACAAATCGCCAGGACCGGATAGCATACATCCCCGTATCCTAAGAGAATTAAGTAATGTCATCGCCAGACCCTTATTTCTGATATTTAAGGACTGTATACTGACAGGGAGTGTTCCACAGGATTGGCACATAGCAAATGTGGTGCCAATATTCTAAAAGGGTCCAAAAACAGAGCCCGGGAACTATAGGCCGGTAAGTTTAACATCTGTTGTGGGTAAACTGGTTTTCTAAGAGATGCTATCTTGGAGTACCTCAATGAAAATAAGCAAATAACTCCATATCAGCATGGCTTCATGAGGGATCGGTCATGTCAAACCAATTTAATCAGTTTCTATGAGGAGGTAAGTTCTAGACTTGACCGGCGAATCAATGGATGTCGTATATCTGAACTTCTCCAAAGCATTTGACACTGTACCACATAAAAGGTTAGTATATAAAATGAGAATGCTTGGACTGGGAGAAAATGTCTGTATGTGGGTAAGTAACTGGCTCAGTGATAGAAAACAGAGGGTGGTTATTAACGGTACATACTCAGATTGGGTCACTGTCACTAGTGGGGTACCACAGGGGTCAGTATTGGGCCCTATTCTCTTCAATATATTTATTAATGATCTTGTAGAAGGCTTGCACAGTCAAATGTCAATTTTTGCAGATGACACTGAACTGTGTAAAGTAATTAACACAGAAGAGGACAGTACACTGCTATAGATGTATCTGGATAGACTGGAGGCTTGGGCAGAGAAGTGGCCGATGAGGTTTAACACTGACAAATGTAAGGTTATGCATATGGGAAGGAATAATGCAAGTCACCAGTACATACTGAATGGTAAAACATTGCGTAACTCTGACATGGAAAAAGACTTAGGAATTAGACTACAGCAAACTAAGCTGTAGAAAGCAGTGTCAGACAGCTGCTGCCAAGGCCAATAAGATAATGGGTTGCATCAAAAGGGGAATAGATGCCCCTGATGAGAACATAGTCCTGCCACTTTACAAATCACTAGTGAGACCACACATGGAGTACTGTGTACAGTTCTGGGCTCCTGTGAACAAGGCAGACATAGCAGAGCTGGAGAGGGTTCAGAGGAGGGCAACTAAAGTAATAACTGGAATGGGTGGACTACAGTACCCAGAAAGATTATCAAAATTAGGGTTATTCACTTTAGAAAAAAGACGACTGAGGGGAGATCTAATAACTATATATAAATATATGAGGGGTCAGTACAGAGATCTCTCCCATGATCTATTTATCCCCAGGATTGTGACAAGGGGACATTCTCTGCGCCTGGAGGAAAGAAGGTTTGTACACAAACATAGAAGAGGATTCTTTACGGTAAGAGCAGTGAGACTATGGAACTCTCTGCCTGAGGAGGTGGTGATGGTAAGTTCACTAAAAGAGTTCAAGAGGGGCCTGGATGTATTTCTGGAGAGTAATAATATTATAGGTTATAGTTACTAGAGATGGGGCGTTGATCCAGGGAGTTATTCTGATTGCCTGATTGGAGTCGGGAAGGAATTTTTTCCCCTAAAGTGGGGAAAATTGGCTTCTACATCACAGGGGTTTTTTGCCTTCCTCTGGATCAACTTGCAGGATAACAGGCCAAACTGGATGGACAGATGTCTTTTTTCGGCCTTACAAACTATGTTACTATGGCTGGGAGGGCTATACGCTGAATTTTAAAAAGGCCAATTTCCCTGGGATGATGGCAGCATTTTATAGCATTGACTTGGGAGCAGCTACTGTCACATAAGAATACTGAGGATTTGGAGAGGTTTAAATCTGCATTGGGTAATAACACTGCAAAATTTATTCCTGTAGGTAACAAGTATAAATGGCTAAAATGAAATCCTACATGACTTAATGCTACTGTAAAAAGAGCCATTTAAAAAGGAGCTGTAGCCTTTGAAATTTATAAAGGGCTTGATAAGATCTGCAAAAAATACTAAAGGAACGGCAGGTGGCCAAAGAAAGCAAAACAAATCCCCCAAAATTCTTTAAATTTAAAAACCAAGGTCAGAGCAGTAAGCTTAACTTCTGTTGTGAGAAAAAATGTTTGAAGGACCCCCTAAAGAGGAACTACACTTTTTTTCAATTTTTGATACGTCATAGGGACATATCAGAAGTGTTGATTACTAGAATGAGGGATCAGAAGCGCTCAGCCAATCGCTGCTTCCCCCTCACTGCTGAGCGCAAGACTGTGGATGAGCTCATAGACTTTCTATTGAAACCATCTACAGTCTCACACTCAGCAGTGAGGGGGAAGCAGCGCTTCTGACCCCTCATTCTACCTGAATGTGAATGCGCTCTTAGCTTATCTTGAGTAGCATTCTTGTGCACTTTTGCTCTTCCTATCAAATTGAGCGCCTTGATTGCGTGGTACATATAGGTGTGTTTGCCCCTCCTCTCATTGGTTGCTGTATCCACATAGAGGTCACTAGGAGCAACACACCTATGTGTGCAGTGTCCACGCTCCTAGATATAGATGCCCAACGGCATAGTTAGGTTTAGCGTAGGACCTGCCTGACCTGAGACCACCGTGATGCTGGGTAGGTGGGCACAGATGTGTTTTGATCAAAATATATTGGCTAAGAGTCTCAGATTTTATCATATCAGAATGAGGTCTTAGTTTATACAGTATATATTGTTTGCATCTATTTTTGTGCACTAATAATATTATTTTTCTGTGATAAACCTGTATATGTATTTAATGGAGACAGAGGAGAAAGCTGCTGCCTGAGGCTTCTAGCGTCTGCTTATCTCTGGGGAGAACAAAAGGATTCAGCAAAAATATTCATTTCACCCAATCATTCTCTTCCCCAACATCATCTGTTGGCAGGAGAATCGGGAGCTCCCCATGAATATTAAACTGTTGTCTGAACCTGCTGAGAATGGCAGGTTCATCCAACAATGCACTAATATGTGTGGGGGGCTTCAAAAATATTTAAAAAATGGTGGGTGTTTTCTTTACCTCTAATTGGGCCAAAGACATCAATGAGTATTTCTAGGTAATAAATAACATTAAAAAATATTTATATAGATAGATGTAAACTGGGACAATGCAAGGTATACATGCTAGTCATTCTTTTCCATGTCAAAGGTGTTTATAAGTTTTAAGCGATTCACAATGCAGACAATATACCAGCAAACTTGTGCAGGTAAACACATAACTATTTGAGAAAAATAGAAAGATATTTAATCTCTCAGGGATCAACTGATAGATGCGTATCTGCAAATGAAATATATAGCAAGTGCTATTCATTTTAGGAGACAGAAGGATTGTTTGGAAAAGAATCAACAAGGCTGCTTTACCAAGTAAGTAAAAAAAAACTGAGGAATTATATTCACAATAATATTGTTACAAAACCAGTCACAATCTTGACTATTAAAAACAGACATGTAAGGAGACGCATGCAAAGAGCTGAGTGCGAGGAACATGGTTTTATGAGCCGTGCAGGATGTAAAAGCCCTAATTAATGCTGCAAATGAATTCCACAGTGAACTTAAAGGGAACCTGTCAGCTCCGAAACACCCCCTGAACTAGAGTAAGTGGTGTATAGTGTAAGTGATGCTGAATCCGAATATGTAATTTTTATCTTCATACGCGCTTCCATTCCGACGCTGTGCTCCCACAAACCAGCAGTAAAATGCACTCACTGGACTCTTCTTTGAGTCCTCTCCATTATGTGAGTGAGCACCGGAGTCCACTGAGTGTATTTTACTGCAGGTTTGTGGGAGCACAACATCAGAATGGAAGTGAGTATGAAGATAAAAATTACATAACTGGACTCGACGTCACTTACACTATACACCGCTTACTCTAGTTCAGGGGGTGTTTCGGAGCTGACAGATTCCCTTTAAAGCTGAACCAAAAGCTCATACCTTAAAGAGGTTTTCTGGGATTACTATGGTTTTTACCAAATATGCTCCCTTTTTGCCAATTTGGTCTCTCCTGACCTGTGTTCAAGTTGCAATTGTGTTCTTGGCCACTGAGTTGCTAACATAGAAAATAAGGTAGATGTTCTGGTTAGCATATTGGAGAATAATCACAGGAATCTGGACAACTGATCATCCAAACTGAAGGCACTACATCTTAAAAAGAAGAACTTTCAAATAGGTCCAAAATGGTCAGCCTAAAAATTAGAGACCTCCCAGAGACTGTGAAAGATTTAAACAAAATGGCTGGCAACCTTTTCTCTCCTTAAAGGGGTTATCCAAGACCTATAATACCACCACCCCATATGCCCGGGACCCTCACAGAGATTGTACTTACCTTGCTCCCCAGCACCCGCGTCACTTCTGATGCTGGCATCTCCCCGTCGGGGGGTTGTGGTGGGTAGTCAGCCAATGGCAGGCTGCAACGTGAACAAGCCCCCTAGCATCACCTGCGATGCTAGGGAGGCTCATTCCTGTCATAGCCCACTATTGGCAGCCCACTACCGCCCCCCCTTCGTTGCCAGACGTTTTTATCTGTGCCACGGGGAGAGACGCAGAGACACAGCTGCGGCCATGCCGGCATCAGAAGCGATGCGGGTGCTGGGGAGCAAGGTAAGTACAGTAAGTACAATCTCTACGAAGGACCCGACTTGATGGACCCAAACCAGCATGGCTTTACTGAGGGCCGATCATGTCAGACTAATCTCAATGATTTCTTTGACTATGTAACTAAAGTGCTGGATGAAGGTGGTGCTGTGGATATCGCCTACCTGGATTTCAGTAAAGCTTTCGATACAGTTCCCCATAAAGAGCTGATAGATAAGTTGGACTTAACCCCTGGATAGTTCAGTGGATCTGCAGTTGGCTGAAGGACAGATACCAGAGGGTTGTTGTTAATGGAGTGTATTCTGAGGAGAGGCTGGTTACAAGAGGGGTGCCACAAGGACCTGTTCTGGGTCCTGTTCTGTTTAACATGTTTTAAGTGACATAAGCGACGGCTTGGTAGGGAAGGTTTGCTTGTTTGCTGATGACACAAAAGTATGTAATAGGGTTGATGTTCCAGGAGGTGTCTGTAGTATGGAGAATGATTTATCTTTATTAGATAAGTGGTCAAAACAATGGAAACTGCAGTTCAATGTTTCCAAATGTAAAATAATGCACTTGGGGAGAAGAAACCCGCTATCTGAGTATCGTATTGGCAGTTCTATGCTAACAAAGACCTCAGAAGAGAAGGATTTGGGGGTAGTCATCTCTGACAGCCTCAAAATGAGTAACCAATGCAACCAGGCGGTAGGGAAAGCAAATCGTATGCTTGGCTGCATAGCTAGAGGTATAACAAGCAGAAAGAGGGAGATTGTGATCCCTCTGTATAGAGCTCTAGTGAGACCACATCTGGAATACTGTGTTCAATTCTGGAGACCTCACCTGCAAAAGGATATTTCTAAAATAGAACGGGTGCAAAGAAGAGCTACAAAAATGGTGGAAGGTCTAAAGCATAGAACTTATCAAGAAAGACTCCGAGTTCTTAATATGTATAGTCTGGAGGAAAGAAGAGAAAGGGGGGGACATGATTGAAACTTTTAAATATGTTAAAGGACTGAATAAAGTTCAGGAGGGAAGTGTTATTAATAAGAAACAGAACACAAGAACAAGGGGGCACAATCTGAGGTTAGTTGGGGGAAAAATCAAGAACAACATTAGAAAATATTATTTCACTGAAAGAGTAGTAGAAGCTTGGAACAAACTTCCAGCAGAGGTGGTTGATACATCCACAGTAACTAAATTTAAACATGCCTGGGATAAACATGTATCTATCCTAAGATAACAATAAAGGAATAATAAAAGGGCAGACTAGATGGACCAGGTGGTCTTTTTCTGTCAATCTTCTATGTTTCTATGACCCGGGCATATGAGAGGGCATTATAGCTCTTGGATAACCCTTTCTATTCCAAGCCAGTTTTCGCCCTCCTGCCCAAGCCATTTTTTGCACATTTGAAGTGTCACTTTATGTGGTAATAACTTTGGAACACTTTTACTTATCCAAATGAATAAAATGAACAATGAAATTGTTTTCTCGTGACACAGTACAGTTCTTTGTAGGGTTTACATTGTAAAAACCACCCATAAATAACCCCATTTTAGAAACTACACCCCTCAAGTTATCCAAAACTGATTTTACAAACGTTGTTAATGCTTTAGGTGTTCCACAAGAATTAAAGGAAAATTGAGATGAAATTTCTAAATTTCACTTTTTTGGCTGATTTTCCATTTTAATAATTTTTTTCCTGTAACACATCAAGGGTTAACAGCCAAACAAAACTCAATCTCTATTACCCTGATTCTGCAGTTTACAAAAACACCCCACATGTGGTGGTAAACTGCTATAAGGGCACACAGCAGGGCGCAGAAGAAAAGAAGCACCACATGGTTTTTGGAAGGCAGATTTTGCTGGAATGTCCCATTTGAAGCCCCTGATGCACCGTTATTGGTATTATTTTGGGGTACATATGATTTTTGATCGCTCGTATATTATGTTTTTTTGTGAAGCAATGTAACCAAAAATGACTGTTCTGGCACAGTTTTCATTTTCTGCTATTTACAATGTTCATCTGACAGGTTAGATCATGTGCTATTTTTATAGAGCAGGTTGTTACGGACAAAATTAAATCATAAGGTGACAAAAAATGGCTTTTTTGCCACTGTTTTTATTTATTTTTTACGTTCATCTGAGGGGTTAGGTCATGTGATATTTTTATAGAGCTGGTTGTTACAGATGCAGGGATACCTAATATGTCTACTTTTTTAAGTTTATTTCACTTTAACACAATAATAGCATTTTTGAAGCAAAACAAATGATGTTTTAGTGTATCTATATTCTAAGAGCTATAGTTTTTTAATTTTTTTTTGGGTGATTGTCTTATGTAGGGGCTCATTTTTGTGGGATGAGGTGACTGTTTGATTGGTACCATTTTGGGGGCATACACCCTTTTTGCTCGCTTGGTGTTGCATTTTTTGTGATGTAAGGTGACAAAAATGCTTTTTTTTTTTACACAGTTTTTATTTATTTATTTTTTTATCGTGTTTATCTGACAGGGTATATTAGGAGATATATTTATAGAGCCGGTAATTATGGATGCGGCGATACCTAGTAACTAATATGTGTGTTTTTTCTTTTTTTTCTATTTTCTTTTATAAAATCAGAGGAATGGGGCATTTTTGCTTGTTTAACTTTATTTCTGTTCCACTCTGGAACTTCAACTTTTGGGGGTCTGATTCTCTTTGCAATGCATTACAATACATCTGTATTGTAATGCATTGCCTGTTAGTGTATTACACTGACTAATACACTAACATGTTGCCTAGGAGACCCAGCCTGAGGCTGGATCTCCTCGGCTTCCATAGAAGGCAGGTCCTGATGCCTCAGCAAGGCATCGGGCTGCCTTCTCACCCATTGGGCCCCCGTCACCCCAGTGTTGGGACCCAATGGGATCCCTCAATGACCGCAAACCCCTTCAATGCAGCGGTCAACGCTGACCGCGGCATAGAAGGGGTTAATCCGCCGGCATCAGCTTTTACAGCGATGCCAGCCCGATCACCGTGACATAATAGTACGACAAATTGCGGCAAGTCACCTGGGCTTAAAGTGGTTTTCCACTCTAAAAATCAAATACTGAAGTTATCCAACGAAGTCTTGTAAGATTTCATGAATAACTGTCTTCGCCTCATCGAAGGCCGTAGATTTTAATACTGTATGGAGACGGATCTCTGTACAGCATTAATCCAAAGTTTTGAGCGAAACGACTTTGGATCTAGGGTCCGGAGCTTGCTTCGCTGTTCATTATTTTACATGAAAAAGCACCCTTTTTCTCAATTAAGTAATTTAAAAATTGTTAAAAATAGAAACAAATAAAAAAATAGACATATTTGGTATTGACGCATCCGTAATGACTGGCTCTATAAAAATATCACATGATCGATCCCATTAGGTGAATGGAGTAAAAAATAAATAAATAAAAATAATGTCAAAACAGCTATTTTTTAGTCACCTCCCAAAAAAACAGTATCAAGCGATCAGTACCAATAAAAACGTTACTTCCTGCAAAAAAAAAAATGGGCCCTCACACAGGACCATAGCCAGATTTTTTTTTAAAAAAATATGGCTTTGGGGCGGAGCTTGCCAATGGCGGAGTGAGCAGTATATCTCTCTAGCTCCTGAACGTCTCCGGCGAATATACTGACAACAGGGGACTCCTAACTGGATTTTACTTAAGATGGGTCGCAGAAAAGGTCACACCTCGACTCCTGCACCTGCTGATAAAGACTCCAGAGACATTACCCGATTCTTTGGCGCGTCTAGCCAACCTAACGAGCCCAAGGAGAGAGAGAAGCCCGCAAATATGGCGGAAGAGACGCATGGCGATGCCTCACCGCCGCACGCTCAGAGATCAAACTCACGACTTCTGGACTGGAAGCAACATCTAAAGCGAATGGGACTGGAAGCAACATCTAAAAGCGCTCCCTACTAAAGCGGAGCTAGATGCTTTATTTACGAGGCTACAAACATGTAGGTCAAAGGGTGGAGGAATTGCAAGACCAAGTGCTCACAGTCTTGGACTCACACCAAAAGGCCATTAATGATCACAACCTGCAGATCCAGGACCACTTTCCTTAGGTTTTCTACCTACCACGGGACTTAAGTTCTGTCTCTTACCAGTTAAGGAAAGGACTGATAGCCTTCTTACCTTGAGACAAGTATCATGTTAGGGTTTAGTTCGTTTGCCCTGTTATGTATAATGTTTTACTGATATATTGTTATAGCCGGAGACCAATATGGTTGCTGTCCGCCCTTGACTTCTTTTTTCCCACTTAGGGATTTTGCACTTTGTGCTGTTTGAGACTGAGGTCTTACTTAGATACCTATTGAGCTGACTTATTCAGCTCTTTTTCTTCTTTTTTCTTTTTCCTATTTTTTCCCTCCCCTCCCTTTCTTTTTCTCTTTTTCTTTCTTTTTCTGTCTATGTTTCCTACCTGGAACATCATGTCATCGTATTATTATGTGTCCTCGTCGACCCCCCCCCTGTGTCCCCCTTCCCTTGTTTTTCTCAATTAGGCATGGGAGACTTAGATACAGTGCCTTGCGAAAGTATTCGGCTCCCTGGAACTTTTCAACCTTTTGCCACATTTTAGGCTTCAAACAAAAAGATATAACATTTTAAATTTTTGGTGAAGAATCAACAACAAGTGGGTCACAATTGTGAAGTGGAACGAAATTTATTGGATCATTTAAACTTTTTTTGTAATAATAAAACTGAAAAGTGGGGCATGCAAAATTATTCGGCCACCTTGTATTAATACTTTGTTGCACCACCTTTTTCTGTGATTACAGCTGCAAGTCGCTTGGGGTATGTCTCTATCAGTTTTGCACATCTAGAGACTGAAATTCTTGCCCATTCTTCCTTGCAAAACAGCTTGAGCTCTTTGAGGTTGGATGGAGAGCGTTTGTGAACAGCAGTTTTTAGCTCTTTCCACATATTCTCAATTGGATTCAGGTCTGGACTTTGACTTGGCCATTCTAAGACCTGGATACGTTTATTTTTGAACCATTCCATTGTAGATTTTGCTTTATGTTTGGGATCATTGTCTTGTTGGAAGATAAATCTCCGTCCTAGTCTCAGGTCTTTTGCAGACTCCAACAGGTTTTCATCCAGAATGGTCCTGTATTTGGCTCCATCCATCTTCCCATCAATTTTAACTATCTTCCCTGTCCCTGCTGATGAAAAGCAGGCCCAAACCATGATGCTGCCACCACCATGTTTGACAGTGGGGATGGTGTGTTCAGGGTGATGAGCTATGTTGCTTTTACGCATTTGCATTTTTCCAAAAAGTTGGATTCTGGTTTCATCTGACCAGAGCACCTTCTTCCACATGTTTGGTGTGTCTCCCAGGTGGCTTGTGGCAAACTGTAATCGAGACTTTTTATGGATATCTTTGATAAATGGCTTTCTTCTTGCCACTCTTACATAAAGGCCAGATTTGTGAAGTGTTCGACTGATTGTTGTCCTATGGACAGACTCTCCCACCTCAGCTGTAGATCTCTGCAGTTCATCCAGAGTGATCATGGGCCTCTTGGCTGCATCTCTGATCAGTCTTCTCCTTGTTTGAGATGAAAGTTTAGAGGGACGGCCGGGTCTTGGTAGATTTGCAGTGGTCTGATACTCCTTCCATTTCAATATGATCGCTTGCACAGTGCTCCTTGGGATGTTTAAAGCTTGGGAAATCTTTTGGTATCCAAATCCGGCTTTAAGCTTCTCCACAACAGTATCACGGACCTGCCTGGTGTGTTCCTTGGTCTTCATGATGCTCTCTGTGCTTTAAACAGAACCCTGAGACTATCACAGAGCAGGTGCATTTATACGGAGACTTGATTACACAAAGGTGGATTCTATTTATCTTCATCAGTCATTTAGGACAACATTGGATCATTCAGCTATCCTCAATGAACTTTTGGAGTGAGTTTTCTGAACTGAAAGTAAATGGGCTGAATAATTTTGCACTCCCAACTTTTCAGTTTTATTATTACAAAAAAAGTTTAAATGATCCAATAAATTTCGTTCCACTTCACAATTGTGACCCACTTGTTGTTGATTCTTCACCAAAAATTTAAAACGTTATATCTTTTTGTTTGAAGCCTGAAATGTGGCAAAAGGTTGAAAAGTTCCAGGGGGCCGAATTCATTCGCAAGGCACTGTACTTCAGACCTGTGCACTCTTACCCACCCACCATGATGACACCTTTATGCTTTTGCACCTTTAATGCTAGAGGCCATAACAAACCTGAAAAACACACTCAAATTTTATATTGTTTCCATAAGAAAAGAGTAATGATTGTTATGTTTCAAGAAACACATTTTAAGGCTTCATACATCCCCAAATGTAGTAATAGATATTATACACAATGGTTCCATAGTTCTAACCCCGGCAAAAAAGCAGGAGGAGTTTCCATTGCTCTTCACAAGAGTTTCCGGCCCACAATTCTGTCCTCAGATCTAGATACCAGAGGGAGATTTATCTTCCTTAAGATCTCAGCTGGCAACTCCATTTTCAGTATTGCTAATGTATATTTTCCCAACCAGGGACAGACATCATTCGGGTCTAAGATCCTAAGAAGGCTTGCCAGAGTTGCTCCTCGATCATATTAGGTGGAGACTTCAATATGGTGATGGATCCAACTCTTGATACCTCAACTGATAAGTCCTCCATCTCTCCAGCATCCCTACGTGAATTCAGGTCCAGCCTTGCTGCACTGTGATTGACAGATCTATGGAGGGTACTACATCCAGGTGCCAGGGACAATAGTTACCACTCTCCAACCCACAATAGTTACAGTAGAATAGACCACCTTTTTATTTCCCAGAAACTTTTAGATTCTGATCCCCGCTGCTCCATGGATGCCCTGGTATGGTCAGACCATTTACCTGTATATGGCCTACTATGTCCCAACCTACATCAACCTCGCTCATTTACATGGAGACTAAACGATAACTTGCTAAATGACTTGGTCTGTCTATCGGAAGTACGCTCAACCATACAAGATTTTGTCAAAAACCACCAGAATGACACCACAGCAGCACCAATCAAATGGGAAGCTCTGAAGTGTGTAATAAGGGGGCTTTTCATATCTCATGGAGCTAGACTCAAAAAGGAGAGGTCAGATAAACTATCTTCCCTTTTTGCAGAACTAGACCGTAAGGAGTCAGAAAATAAAACATCCCAGACAGACCAACTCAAAGCAGATATTTCCTCAATACGCCAGCAAATCCTTAAAATACTAGATTAAAAGTCCCTATACATTAGAGATAGAGATGAGCGAACGTGCTCGAAACAAGCACTGTACCGCTCGGCTCCCCTGCGCTCGCATGGGCGCAGGCAGCCGCTTCCGTCCTCCTCAGGAGGACGGAAGCGGCTGCCTGCGCCCATGCGAGCGCAGGGGAGCCGAGCGGTACAGTGCTCGTTTCGAGCACGTTCGCTCATCTCTAATTAGAGACAAAATCAAACAGGGATTCTATGAATATGGCGACAAAAGTGGGAGATGGCTAGCGAGGGCACTTCACCCTCAGATACCCCTTTCTCATGTGTCCACTATAAATACAACCTCTAGGGGACCAGTACATTCCCCTTCAGATATCTCCTCTGAGTTTCGCTCATACTATGCAACTCTCTATGATCTTGGAATGAATAAGGGGACTGGTCACGGACCTACCTCTGAGGAAATACGCCAATATTTGAATAACTTTGGCCCTAAATGTATTCCCAGTTCTACATCTATAGATATGGAAGAAGACTTTTCTACATCAGAGATCATATCAGTTATTAAAGATCTTAAATCAGGGAAAAGCCCAGGCCCTGATGGCCTAAGCCCTCGCTTCTATAAAAGGCTAGGAGAAGAATTATCCCCACTCATGTTGCGAGCATTTAACTCTATATCTGAAAATTGCCACTTCCCCCAGCAAGCTCTACAGGCACACATCATGGTCATCCCTAAACCGGGCAAGGATCCATCCCTATGTGCCAATTATAGGCCCATCTCTCTACTTAATGTAGACTTAAAGATATATGCCAAACTGTTGGCCCTCCACCTACACCCCCATATTCCTGGATGTATACATAGGGAGCAGGTGGGCTTTGTCCCAGGAAGGGAGGCCTGTGACAACACTTTAAAAACAGTAGGATTAATATCCAAAGCCCGATCCGCAAAAATACTCTTATGTCTACTCACAGTAGACGCGGAGAAAGCCTTTGACAGAGTGAGCTGGCAATTCCTGAAAGAAGAGTTGATTTGTGTAGGCTTGGGAGAGAAGATGATTACTAGGATCCTTGTGTTATATTCCTCTCCGACAGCACAAGTTAGAGTCAATGGCCTCTTATCCGAACCTTTCCCTATAAAAAATGGAACCCGACAAGGGTGCCCTCTTTCCCCATTTCTATATATCCTTGTAATGGAAGCGCTGGCCAATGCTCTGAGAGCAAACCAGTCAATTAAGGGGATCCAAATAGGCAATACTGAACACAAATTGTCTCTGTTTGCAGATGATCTCCTATTATATCTAACTTTGCCTAGAGTGGGCTTACCCTCGGTTCTTCAGGAATTTGCTCTTTTTAGCCATCTTAGTAACTTTAAGGTAAACATTCAGAAGTCGGAAATACTAAACATTACTCTCCCTGTTAGAGAGGTAGCACACCTTCAAGACTCATTCTCCTTCCAATGGGCTAAACAATCCATTAAATATCTGGGAGTACATTTACCCGCCAACCCTTCCCACTTATATAACCTCAACTATAAACCTTTATTACGATCCATTGAGTCCAGCCTTCAGAGATGGTCTTCCCTTCAGGTATCCTGGTTTGGTAAAATCAACGCTCTTAAGATGGACATTTTACCTCATCTTCTATACCTATTTCAGACAATCCCATGCGAAATCCCACATATATTCTTTACTCACCTTAAGAGATTAGCATCATTTGGAGCATCAATTCATTTGGAGCAGTCATAGAGCCCAGATAAGATATAACATATTGACACGACCTAAACTGTCAGGAGGAGTAGACCTTCCCAATTTTCTCACATATTATAGAGCGACAATTGCAAACTGTGTCCTTGACCTGCTTCATAATCAACATGGAACATGACCAAGCGCCTCACCTAGCATCGGCTATCTTCTGGTCGACATTCTCTTTTCCAGCTCAGATGCCTCATATCCAACTTTCGCCACTCCTGGTTATTTTGGCGAAATCTTGGCATAGATTTGCATCCAAACTCAAGTTGGTCACAATCCCAGGTCCACTCACGGTTTTAACTGATCATGCATCCTTACCCCCTGGTCTTAAATTGACCCTAACTTACAACCCCTCTGAAAGATAACAAGAGTCATTGATCTTTATGACAAGAATGGCTTACGTTCCCTTAATGACCTCTCACATATCCTTCCCTACTCCCCAGGTCGTTGGTTTCTCTACTTCCAACTGCGTAACTTTATTAAGTCCCTGGTACCTGGACCGCAACTATGTGCGCCTCTAACGGATTTTGAGAAGCCATGTGTTGCTGGTTCGGCACCTAGGCACGCAATTTCACTTATATACAGTTTACTGACTGCTGGAGAGATTGGGGACGGGGCCCTTAACACTCCATCAATAGCTCCTAATTTCATCACAGCTTGGGAAAAAGACTTAGGCAATACCAGTAGATCAGTGGAACAGAGCTCTATTATTTACTCACACTTCCTCAGTGTCTTGTAGGATACAGGAACTTAATTACAAAATACTTACGCAATGGTATAGGATCCCGATGAAGCTTCACCAGTTCTACCCACTTGCTTGCTGGCGCTGCTCGCAAGCAGTGGGAAATATGTTACATATTTGGTGGGAATGCGAGGAGTGGCTCCTCTTTGGAAAGAGGTCTCTTTATATAACACTCTTTATCGTTGTAACATACCTGCGTCTTCCACCATAGCCTTACTATCAGTTTTCCCGGGGAGAATTCAACATGTAAAGAAAGGAGCACTGAGGCTCTTCATAATAGCCATGAGACAAATTATTCCCCGTAAGTGTAGATCACCTGAGACCCCCCAGAGGATAACTTGGACATCCGCACTTCACATTCTTGTGCATATTGAAGAACTTAGGGCCACTGATCAAGACAAGCTGTCTCCCTACTACCATGGAACCTTGGAACCAGTTTTGTAATTCTACACAGTTCTCTGATTGGTTGCATAATGGTGTGGTCTCCTTACAACCACCTCAGTAACCTTCATCTCTATTATATGTTTCTCCTTAGCACAACCTCCTTTTGTTCCTGTCCCCCCCCAAGAAGTGTCCTTGTCAAATGTCTTGTCCATGCAGTGTTTATATATTCTTTAATTACGACACTGTAATATATTCACGATGTTATTATGCCTCAATAATCCTGTTCAGGCGTTATGCCATCAGGATAAACGCTATTATTGGCACTTATATTGGGATAGCCATGACACTGCTTCATGTTTTTCAAAACGATGTGTCCCCCTTTTCTTTGGTTGACTTGATTGTATTGTCAATTTATCCCTATACTTTGTATAACTGTCCTGGAAATGTTAATAAAGAGAAATTGAACCATAAAAAATATGGCTTTAAGAAACTGACAACACAAAAACATGATTTTCTTCCCCCAAAATGCTCTTATTGTGTAAAACAAAAAAAAAAAAAAATAGACATATTTGGTATCTTCGCATCTGTAACTACTGGCTCTATTTTTATATTTTTATATTTTCAGGTGAACACCGTAAAAAAAAAAAAATACAAAACAGCTTTTTTTGTCACCTTGTATTCCCCCAAAAAATCAAGCAATGAAAAAGTTTTTTGTACCCCAAAATTGGAAAAAAAGGCCTCACACAAGACCATTGAAAAAATTTAAAAAATATGGTTCTAAGAAAATGGCAACAGAAAAACATTTTATTTCCAAAAATGCTGTTGTGTAAAACTTAAACTGTGCAGTGAACATCATAAAAATAAATAAATAGAAATAATACCAAAACAGCTTTTTTGTCCCCTTGCCTCCCAAAAAACACAATATCAAGTCATCAAAGTACCTGAATATGGTACTGATAAAAAGTATAGTCTGTCCTGGAAAAGACAAGTCCTCAGACGTCTATGTTGGCACAAAAATAAAAATGTTATGGATGTTAGCATATGGCAATTCAAAATATAACAGACTTTTACTAAAAAGGGATGCAAAAGTAAAACATGAAAAAATCTAAAAATTTGGTATTGCCATAATTGTATCAATCTGCAGAATAAAGTTATCATATAAACCACATGGTCAACCTCCTAAAAAATAAAAAAAAACGTACTTGCTCACCTCACCTCTCAAAAAATGAGAAAAAGCGATCAGAAAAACAAATGTACCCCAAAATGGTGCCAATAAAAACTACAGCTTGTCCCCTAAAAATAAGCCCTCACACAGTAAAGTCAACAAAAGTGTTACTGTGTTTAGGAGAAAATGGGTAGCAAATTATGGGGTGATATTCTCCTGTTATCCCTTGTGGAAAAGAAAGTTTGAGACTAAAGCACCATTTTCTATAAATTCTATGAAACGCCAGTTAGGTGAAAGGGCTCACTACACCCCTACACCCTATATAGGGTGTTTCTGCAAACTGCAGAATCAGGGTAACAGTATTGAGTTTTGTTTGGCTGGGTAACCCTTGCTGCCTTGCAGGGAAAAATTGATTAAGATGTAAAATCTGCAAAAAATAGTGAAATATTTTGAAATACTTCCTTTTTTCCTAACCTAAAGGGTTTTTAAAAGTTTGTAAAATCATATTTGAATAACACGAGGGGTGTAGTTTCTAAAAAGGGGTAATTTATGGGTGGTTTCTGTTATGTAAAGTGACTTCATAATTGAATTAGTCCTTTAAAAAGTAGATTTTGGAAAATGTCATCTAATTGCATCTAAAATTCTAATCCATGTAAAATCTAAAAAAAAAAATAAATGCCAACATAAAGTAGATATATGAAATGGGACATGTAAAGTAATTGAAAATTTGAAACATTTTGGTAAATTTGGGATTTTTAATAAAAAAAAAAGTAATTGACTCAAATTTTGTGTTATGAAGTAAGATGTGTCACAAGAAAACAGTCTCAAAATGGTTTGAATAAGTAAAAGCGGTCCAAAATTATTACCATATAAAGAGACAAATGTCAGATTTGAAAGAAAGTGAAAACTGATATGGGGTACAAGGAGTTAAAAATATGGTGTTCGCTTTGAGTAAATGAATTTAAAACAGGCAACTGGCATAAATACACTGATAAATTGCTCCAGTTTTAAAATGTGAATTCAAAAGATTTCAGAATGGAAGCTTACACAGGCTAAGTGAATCAATATATTTACTAAGTGTGTGCTTAAATATAAGGTAAAACAGACAAATCACATACAGAGTAGTAAATAATCATCACTGGCCTATACATAAAATATGGGGTGGGACTCCGGCCACACATGGCCTACACCCCTGGGTGTTATCAGCAAGAAATAGTGTTCATCCTACCTTAAAAAAGTGCCATCTAATTGTCTGCGCAAACCAGTGTCATGTTCTTCAGCCTCTCCTCCCAAGGATGTTTAGTGTACAGCACGCATGTCTCTCAGATAACCAGGAATTTGGCTTTATCAGCACAATGGGGATTGGGGGTTTACATTATCTAACTATAATTACAGGGGATATAAAAGGAGACAGAATGGAAGAGGACAGAACCAATTAGTTCTTAAAAATACCCTTACAATAGAGTTGTAAATCACTGCTTCCCATCACATGATATTACTAGCTGCTTGTAGCCACTACTGGGGAGTAGCTCTGTGCATCACAATTTGTACAATCACTGTAATAATCTCTTTGCACTGAGCTCTCCCTAGTGGCAGCTGCATAAAAATTCTGTGCTTTCATGTAGTGAGGAAAGGAAGTTCAGTGCCAAACCTCCCTGTATCCTGTAGCATTTGCTTGATCTGCCTCCATTGAAGGTACTGGAAAGAAGTTGTAAAAAAAGATAGAAATGCCTTTTATGGCACAAGAGGAAACAGAAAAATAAGCTGCTTTGGGGAAAGTTGGAGATAAGAATGAGCAAAGCAGTTTAGGACGGCAGACAAACCTGAATATTTTCTGATTAGTTTTGAACTAATCCACTAAAACAGCGTGGGGGGGAAGAGTCTAGTGGGTGGAGCCGGATGCACGCTGCTCCGTGAGCTCCGCGAGCTCCGCTGTGGACCTGGCTAGAGCGGGCGAAGATTAGCTTTTCCAAAGCAGCGATGGGCAAACTCAGCAAAGCTGACAAAGAATGAGGCAAAGAAGCACCATGTCATTCTAATCCTACCTCGAGCCAGAGCGACATGGATAGATTTGTGAGGAGCCTGAATTGAGAAGTGAGGCCAAGATGGCGCCAACCCGGCGTGTGGCCCAGTCGGCGGGAGATGAAGCAGACTCAGATGGAGAGATAGGTAGTGAGTAGGAATAGACGACCAGTATAGAAGAACTGCCACTTTCCAGAGACTTCATGAGGGAGCTACTAAACTCGGCTTTACGACCTCTACGCCAGGACCTGCAGGAGATAAAGCAGGATGTACGACAGTTGGGCTCACGAGTTGAAGCTTTGGAGACCGCGCAACATACTCCAACTGAATTTGGTGAGCAAGTTTCTCACAACCTTGACAATGCTCAGGCACATATAAACTATATTTATTCCCTAATGATTGAAGGTTCGGTCATCACCGTTTTTCAAGACCTATCTCCGATGACACTGAAAAAGAGACGTCTTTTAACCCTTTCACCCCCGGAGGTTTTTTCGGTTCTGCATTTTCGTTTTGCGCTCCCTGCCTTCAAACAGCCATAACTCTTTTATTTTTCTGTTCACATAGCTGTATGAGGGCTTGTTTTTTGCGGGACAAGTTGTACTTTCCAACGCCACCATTTAATATTGCATATGGTGTAGTGGGAAGCGGGAAAAAAATTCCAAATGGGGTGAAATGGCAAGAAAACCGCTATTCCGCTACAGTTCTACGGGTTTCTTATTTACAGCGTTCGATGTGCATTAAAACTGACCGATTACTTTCATTCTACTGGTCAGTACGAATCCGGCAATACCTAATATGTATAGTTTTTCCTGCGTTTAGATGGTGATAAAATAATTAGAAAGTTGCCCTTTTTTTTTTTTTTTTTTCCTTGTCATATCTTGACCCCTATAACTTTTTGGTATTTATGTGTACAGAGCTGTATGGGGGCTCATTTTTTGTGGGGCGGTCTGAAGTTTTTATTGATACCATTCTGGGGTGTGTATAACTTTTTGATCACTTTTTATTTAATTTTTTTTAGAAAAAAAAAGCGACAAAAAACGGCGAATCGCCATTTGGACGCTTTTTTCCGCCACACAATTTGCCGTATTGAATTTTTTTTTAATATTTTAAAAGTACGGGCGTTTTCGGTCACGGTGATACCCATGATGTCTATATTTATTGTTATTTAGGTATTTATTTTTTACTTATACGGAAAGGGGGGTGATTTGAACTTTTATATCTTTTTTATTTTTTATATATTTTTTAACATTTTTTTTAATTTTTCTGTGATTATTTTAAAGCTCAAATATCAGCTGATCTATTGTGTTTTGTTTTTTTTTCTTTATGAGCAATCATGGATTTACTAGATGCAGTTAAATCCATGAATTGCTCATTTCTTATCCTAGTGGCCAGAATAAGAATTGCAGTTTGAAAACTGTAATCCTCACCAGCGAGGATTACAGTTTTCATATGGTGTACAGACACCCCGATTGGCCAATCGGGGCGTCTGTACACCAGCCGGAAGCGTAGGCTTCCGGGTTCAGACACATCCTGATGCCGTGATCACGTGTGATCACGGCATCAGTAAGGCCCTGGAAGTCGCCGCCGATGGAGGTGAGAAGCGGCAAGTCTCTGCTTTTAGAAACAGCAGAGACTTGCCGGCCATGACGCCCGCCGCACCCGCGAGCGGGCGTCATGTCCCCGCACCGCCCGAGCGCCGTACATGTACAGCGCTGGGCGTGAAGGGGTTAAAACCACTGCTAGATGTCTTGCAAAAAAGTAAGATACTATACAGGTGGCTACACCCTTTTGGCCTTTTAGTCAAGATGCCAGACCGTAATTATGTTATTCGGGGCCACGCTGACCTTCCGAGGATATATAGGGCCTTGGATATTTCGGATCTTGATATTCAAAACTGGTGTGCCGCACAAAATGTTGCCCCTCTTCCTTCATTACCTAAGCTGGATTCATGGCAAGTAGCTGTAGCTAAATCGCAGAGACTTAAAAAATCGTTCAATCATCCAAGCAGCAAGTAAGGATGCGAAGAATACGCACAAATGGAATTATATATTTAATCAAATAAGAACGTCTTACTTGATCCCCCTAGTTAAAGAGGACCTTTCATGGTTTTACATTATAGTAGGTAAATACCTTTACTTGCAGGGCACCCCCCGCTGATGCTGCCACCCGCCCAGGTTTTTCAAAATAGCGCTCCTGCGCCCCGCTCTGCCCCCCTGTATTTTTCACGCTTAGTATGCTAATACTGAGCATCGGAACAGGGAGGAGGAAACGCCCGGGTTTCTCAATGGGTGTCTCATTCTTCCTGGCTGTGTCGCGATCCAATCACATCGGAGAGCGTCACAGCCAGGGAGAAAAAAACTCCTTGGCTGTGACGTTCTCCGATGTGATTGGATCGCGGCACAGCCAGGGAGAAGGAGATGCCCATTGAGAAACCCGGGCGTCTCCATCTCCCTGTACCGATGCTCAGTATTAGCATGCTGAGTGCGAAAAATACAGGGGGGCAGAGCGGGGCGCAGGAGCGCTATTTTGAAAAACCTGGGCGGGTGGCAGCATCAGCGGAGGGTGCCCTGCAAGTAAAGGTATTTACCTACTATAATGTAAACCCATGAAAGTTCCTCTTTAAGTAACATAATAATATTTTATTAGTTGTGCACAAATCAGATATTGTTGCCCGTCCACCTGATGACCCGCTGCAGCAATTAGGTCACCTTTATGGACCGTCCCGAGGTTCATATGACGTATTAAAGTGATTTGCCATATAAGCAAAATATATCAATGGTTTTTTTTGTTGTTAGCAATTAGCGGCTTTTGCCGACGACATTTTATTATTTATAGCGAATCCAGTAGAGGCTTTCCCAAGTATTATGTCCACTCTTCAGGTATATAGTCATTTCTCAAATTTCTCTATGAACATGGCCAAACAACAGTACTTAACGTCTCGCTGACCCCTAGTTTACAATGTAAGTTACAACATGGTACAACATTCCAATGGTCCAACCAAGCAATATTGTTTTTAGGAGTAAAGTTAACCACAGATTTCTCATCTTTGTTTTCGGCTAATTTCCAGGACTTGCCAAAGATGCTGGAGGATTTGCTCAGGACATGGGACACGTCTTTGGTTTCCTGGTTTGGCTGTCAAACTTTAATTAAAACATGTTTGCTAAGGTTTTATATTACTTACATGTTTTACCAATTCCAATTCAGGGAGTGTTTTCCTTTTTTTTTTTTTGTGGGGGGCACCAAACCAAGATTATCACATGGATATTTGATACAACCCTCAAAAAGAGGAGGACTGGGGATCCCAGACTTGTATAACTATCACAAAACAATTATCTATGTGAGATGCTTGGAATGGCTTAGACCCCCCAATGATCAACTAGATGTTTTTTTAGAACAAGCCTTAGCAAATATCCCTTTGAGATCATTATTATTTTTTGATAGTTCAACACTTTGCTGATGGTACTCGAAGACGGAGATTTTTAGTTGAGAGCCTCACTTTGTCACCAACTACGTTTTCAATACTGGGACGGCGTTTCTTATTCGCATATTTAATCTGCTTGAGTTGGGCATTTTTTAGAGTCTCAAGACTCTTTGCCCAGACTGTGCACAGTCGATTAGCGACGTCCTTAACCGAGGAGAATCTAGATTTGTTACCAGTTACGGCGGAATATCTGGGGTGAAAACCATAGTTGCAGTAAAATGGGGACAGTCGTGTCGAGGAACTTTCATGATTATTTAGAGCGAACTCGGCCATGGGCAGGTACTCACTCCACTTTTCCTGACATTCAGAGACGAAACACCTAAGATATTGCTCAAGTGACTGATTAAGTCTTTCAGTCTGCCCATTCGTCTCGGGGTGAAAGGAGAAGACAGCGAGATACCCAACCTACTGCAAAACTCTCTCCAGAACCTCGACACGAACTGAACCCCCCTGTCAGACACTATGTTAGATGGAATTCCATGAAGGCGTAAAATATGGCGGATAAACAACCCTGCAAGGACTCTAGCTGTAGGCAATTTTTTCAACGAGACCAGATGGCACATTTTAGAAAAACGATCCACCACCACCCAGATTACTGACCTACCTTTGGAAAGAGGAAGATCAGTAATAAAATCCATGGAAATGTGAGACCAGGGCCTGTTGGGCAAAGGGAGCGGATGTAATAGCCCTTCTGGGAGTTGTCGAGGAACCTTTGCCCTAGCACAGGTCTCACAAGCCTTAACAAACGCCTTAACATCACGTTGCCAGGATGGCCACCAATAGGTACGGGACAACAAGTATCCAGTGCCTGCGATGCCCGGATGACCAGACAAAACTGAGGAATGGACCTCTTCTAACACCTTCAGCCGAAGATGACCTGGGACAAAGAGTTTACCTGGGGGTACAGTAGTAGGAGCAGAACTCTGTGAGTCTGCAATAGAAGACACAAGATCTGAAGTCAAAGTGGCAACGACTACCCCGGGAGAGAGGATATTTTCTGGTTTCTCATCCGGGACATCACTGGCACCAAAGCTTCTGGACAAGGCATCAGCCTTTACATTTTTTGAGCCTGGACGATAAGTTACCACAAAATTAAACCTGGTAAAAAACAAAGCCCATCACGCTTGACGGGGGTTCAATCTCTTGGCATTGTCCAGATACAGCAGGTTCTTATGGTCAGTTAACACTGTCACCTTATGTCTGGCGCCCTCCAGAAAGTGTCTCCACTCTTCAAAGGCCCATTTAATAGCCAGTAACTCCCTGTTTCCTATCATAATTAACTTCAGCAGTGGAGAACTTTCTGGAGAAAAAGGCTACAGGTTGGAGGTTGGTAAAGGGTTCCACTCCCTGAGACAGGACAGCCCCTACTCCTGTCTCAGAGGCGTCAACCTCCACGACAAAAGGCTGTTCAGGGTCAGGATGAACCAAGACTGGAGCATTGGTAAAACACCTTTTTAAGTTAGAGAAGGCTAGTTCGGTTTCATGTGTCCAAGAGGTAGGATCAGCCCCCTTTTTAGTTAAATCAGTAAGGGGTTTAGCAACCATAGAAAAGTTTTTGATACATTTTCTATAATAGTTAGCAAAACCCAGAAAACGTTGGACCTCTTTCAAGGTAGTAGGTCTAACCCACTCAACCACAGCAGAAACTTTTTGTGGATCCATACTTATAGAACCAGGGTTAAGTATGTATCCCAGAAATCCCACCTCCTGGACTCCAAACTGACAATTAGACAATTTAGCACACAGCCGATTTAGTCGCAATCTGGAGAGGACCTCCCTCACATGCTCCCAATGGGACTCCAAATCTGGGGAGAATGTGAGGATGTCGTCCAGATATATAACCAAAAAACGGCCCAAAAGATCTCTGAAGATATCGTTAACAAAACGCTGGGAGACAGCCGGGCATTGCTGAGACCAAATGGCATGACTAGGTATTCAAAGTGCCCCTCTGGAGTATTAAAAGCTGTCTTCCACTCGTCGCCTTCCCTGATGCGGATTAGATTGTAAACTCCACGGAGGTCAATTTTAGAGAACCACCGGGCCCCCACAACCTGATTGAATAAATCCGGGATCAGAGGGAGAGGATGCTGGTCCTTAATCGTGATCTTATTGAGTTCCCTGTAGTCAATACACGGACGGAGACCTCCATCTTTTTTCTCAACGAAGAAAAACCCTGCACCAATAGGGGAGATAGAAGGCCGTATGTGCCCTTTTTTCAGACTATCCTGAATATACTTACGCATAGACTCTCGCTCAGGAGCTGACAAATTAAAAATGCGACCCTTAGGAAGCTTGGCCCCAGGAACGAAGTCTATGGCACAATCGTAAGGCCGATGCGGAGGTGGAGTTTCCGCAGCGGCCTCATCAAAGACGTCTTTGAAATCAAAAATAACCTCAGGAATATCCAAATCATTATTCACAGTACACATCATGGAAGGAACAGTTTTAAGATGTGAACCACATGAATTCCCCCATTTCACCAGATCAGTGGTTTTCCAATCAAATACAGGGTTATGGAGGCGGAGCCAAGGCAAACCGAGAATAAGATTGATCACTCAGGCGCTGGCGTTTCCCTGTGGTGACTTCGGCTTGGATGGGCAATCCCTCAAGAAATGGCCAGGTTTTCCACAGTATAGACATAAGGCATTCTCCAATCGATGTCTCCTTCTAGCAGCAGCAGATGTAGAGCCTAACAGCATAGGTTCTTCTCCAGAAGATTGAGAGGGAGATGGTGATTGAAATTGGGAAGGCATATTCTTAGAGAAAGTAGATGGAGGTTTGACAGAAAAGCCTGGCCTAAACTGTACAGTCGATCCCCCTTGCTTTTCCTTGCGTCTCTCTCTAAGTCTTCTGTCAATAGTCACAGCCAAAGCCATAAAGTCACTCAGGGATTCAGGGATAGGATGGCTGACCATAGCATCCTTAACAGCGTCTGACAGCCCTTGTCTGAAAAGGGTTTTCAAGGGTTGATCAGGCCATCCAGTCGCCGAGCACCACTGGCGGAACTCAGAACAGTAGTCTTCAGCAGAGCGGCGACCCTGCTGAATAGATAACAAATGAGTTTCTGCCAATGCAGCACGGTCAGGATCATCATAAACTTGGCCCAAGGCCAGAAAAAATCTATCCAGGGAACTCCACTCAGTAGCATCTGAGGGGAGGGCCAATGCCCAATCCTGAGGGGGACCCTGGAGGAGGGAAACCACGACAGCCACTTTTTCCGCTTCAGAGGGGAAAAAATTAAAACGAAAATACAAACGACAGGACTCCCGGAAAGTACCGTATCTGTCTGGGTTCCCATCAAAGCGATCCGGCAGAAGCATTTTAGGTATCTGCTGGGCACTGTGCATAGGAAAAACAGGGGCTGGCAGCTACATAGGTGGGTTTGCAGCGCCAGACGCAGGAATAGTCATGGCGTCCAGACGCTGCGACATTTGCGCAATTAACCCAGCCATGCCCTGAAACTGATTCGTCAGCTCATCCAGGCGGTCCGTGACCGATAAATCGGTACTCATATTAAACCGCCAGGAGAGCCGACTAGGGTGTGGGCCTGCTATAATGTGAGGAGTAGGTCAGGGGAACACAAATGACACAGACAAAGTGAGGCCCTGACACTCCTCCCAAACCACTGTCCCTGCCTTTTGGGGGAACCCGGCTCCTTAACAGGCCGGCCCCAACCGAAGACTGCAATTACACTGAAGAAAGTGGAACACGAGACAAACAACAAAAACAAAACACAAGCAGGAACAACCCTAAACAGGTCAGGAACTGAAGGGGTAAAAGGTAAAGGAACCAAGCAAGGAATAAACAGAGGATAACACAAAAGGTAGGTAACAGTAACAGAAACCAGGGAAAAGGGTACAGAGTCACTGGAATACCGGATAAACACAGAGTAGCTAGCCTAGGCACAAGGCTCTATAGCAGGCACAGATAAATGGCGAGTGAGAAACTAAATAGTGGCTAGAGTCCCAGCCCCAAGGCGTGATAGGAGCATGGATCCCAGCCACACCCTGAATGGACCAAAATTACTGGCAGGCGTCCCTGCCTAGCAAAACTAGCCAAACCTTTAACCCTTAAGGAACCTAAGTGTTACAAGAGGATTTTCTGGCTTGCACTCGGGATGAGCGCCGCATAGCGTCAGGACACGGGAACGCCCGCACCCGCCCAACATCCGCTGGAGGGCCGCAGCGCCCCCGAATCCTGACACACAGTTGGAATTTATTTTTTTGGGGAGATTCTTCAATTTAATAAAACCAGCATATATATGTGATTATAACAACAATACACAGAATAGGGCAGCCATTTACCTGTGAGTGTTAACGTGAAATTAAGCATCAGGCCTTGCCCTTAATCATCCATTTTCATTTATCTCATATCCACACAGTTGGATTTTTTTTTTTTTGGGGGGGGGGATATTTCAATTTAATGAAATACGAATATATACATGATTACGACACCAATACACATGATAGCGCACAAAATTATCTGTGAGTGATTACATTCAAACCAGCTTATATACATGATTACTACACCAATACACAGGATAATGCACAACATTATCCAAGAGGCCCAAAAATGTCAGGGATATGAAAGGGTTCCAAACGAAAGACCCAGAGCCAGACTGTGGGTAGCAGCTCCAGCTATCTGGCCAGAAGTAGTAGCATGCTTCAGTTGTCCCTGTTGACTTTGGAAGGGCCCAACATTATTGTTGAGCATAAAGAGGATTAGATTGTGCATTGGATGGCTCACTCCTCCACTCAGTCGCAGCAAGATGACGTGGAGGTGACTTTGGGGCCCAACACTGTTCTGTGGAGCTTGGGGTCACAGCATTCCTCCTGCTCCTCCTCCTTGCAGCCCCAGAGAAGTCTTTCAGTGGAGCCCCCTCAGTCTTCACTGCCCATTCCTAGATGGACGCCTTCCTTTTTCCTAAGAAGTGGCAAGAAAACCCCACCACACCCTACTGCAGATAGTCTCCCTGTTGACAACTTTTGTGAGAGCCCTACCCATTTGTGCTGCCCTGATGAGGAGTTTGGGGAGGAGGTTGGGGACCCCATGCATACCTGCAGTGGCGTAACTAGAAATGACTGGGCCCCACAGCAAATTTTTGAATGGGGCCCCCCCACAGCAACTTCTTTGCAACCCTCTTCTCCCGTACATCCCCACTCCTTTAGCTAGTCACGATAACTCTTTCAACGAGACTCCGTCCGTTTCTTATAGTGTCATTGTATAGCACTGTTGAGGGGGCGCAGACAATAAAATCTTTTAGTTATCCTTCTAGGTGGGCCCCTTATGAGTTTGGGCCCCAAAGCAGCCGCTTCCCCTGCTTCCCCTATAGCTACGCCCCTGCATACCTGTGTTAAGAGTGGTGGTAATAGTAGCACCTGTAGCCACAGCATTGGCAGTGGGGGCAGCAACAGTAGCAGTCAGGGAAAATGAAGAGCAGGGGACCCCACCCTGATATCTCACAGTCTGATAAAAGCAGCAGGGAGGGTGAGGACTCTGATGATGATTGTGTGCTAGATAGGTCCTGGGAGCCGGATGAGGGTGCTGTGAAGGAGGCAACATCAGTGAAGGAGGGCAGTGGCAGCAGCAATAAAGAGCAGAGGCCACATACATCCCAGCAGTGCCCTTCAAAAACTCATATCTACCAGGGGTCTACTGTACCACAAGAGGGGGAATCACCAGATCCTTTGGGAAAGTACAATTGGCCAGCGTTCCCAATCAGAACAAGTCTGTCCTTCTTCTCCTGGTCCTCTTTGTGGCAGCCAACCCGGATCCCCAAGCAATACAGAATCTTTGTCATCATTATCACCTTCTTATTCTCCTGCTAAGACTCCTCCTTGTTCTCGGCTATAATGGAATGTTTGGCCATGAAAAAACTTTCCTCCACCAGTAATTAGCTTGTGTACAAGGTAAACACCCACCTGGCCACGTTGCTAAAGGTGCAGTCATTGTAGTATTATTGTAGTAGTGAATTGTACTCTCACATAGCCCCTCACTCCTATAAGATGTGTCAAATCAAACATTGCCATGCTGTGTTGGAGCTGAGCGGTCTGGTTGACAGTGGCCACATCGGCAAGCAGTTGCAGCTAAAGCCTATCAAGCAGGCAAGGTGGTCAGCAACGCACAACATGCTCTCTTTCTTCTTTCTTGCCCAGCCTGCAGTGTCATCTCGGAGAGGGTTTTCAGTGCAACGAGAGGCGGAGTGACACTCAAAAGAACCAATGTGTCCTCCCCAGTGTCCAAAACATCACTTTTGTTATAATGAACCAAGCCTGGATTTACGAGGATTTTCAGACAACCTCAGTTGAGGCCGATGAATAGATCTGGCCTTGCTGGCAGTGCCCCATCTTGCCACTGTTGCTGTCTGCCTTCCTGCCGCCATCATGCCACTGCTGTGGCCTGCCGAACATCCTCTTCCGTAAGGCTGCTGCCTTTCTGCCAACATGTACCATATGTCTGCTGCTGCTCCTCGCTGCTAATCCCCTACTGCCAGTACCATTAACGTACCAGTACCAAAACATCTGCCACAAATACCACTGCCACCACTTCTATTACTACATCCATACTACACTGCTGCTGCTCCCAATTAAAAGAGAGAAATTTTTTAGGCTCGTTCACAATGAGCTAATTTTTCTTGACAGTCAACACATGTGTCAATGGGCAGGGATTCCAACCCTGTCAACTCAAAATGTTTGGACGTGTCATCCCTCCCAACCTAGGTTTTTTTTTTTTTTTTTTTTTAAATCCCATATGATCGCAAAATTTTTGGAAGTTTTGGAATATAAAAAAGCATAACGTGTGCCAGCGCGGTGTGTTTTTGAACATGCTGTATGTTAACACCATCAAACGCTCATTTACCCATACCCATAAAAAGTAAACGAAAAAAGATAACAAGTTTTCCTAAAAAATCTGAGTAGCAGGAGGCTAGAGGGGTTATATACCAAATTTCAGGGCAATTTATGCTACTTCGGTTCAGCCTGAATCGGTTTGGGCATGAACTGAGCTTTCTCAAAAATTTTGCGAACCTGACCCCAAACAAATCTCAAGTGGTTTGCTCGTCTCTAGTTGGAGAACTGCTTGGCGAACCCTGAGGAAACTAAAAAGGAAAAATAACATTTTAAAATGTACCTTTTATTGAGTTATTGTTAAGTGATTAACTAAGAACTTAAAAATTTATACCGTACTGCAGAATTTTCGCAAATGCAGCATTTGCTTGAGATATGGAATCCGTCTTTTGTATTGAATTACATAGATTAGTTTGGTAACATAACCTAGACCTTACTGTATTTCTGTCCAATTCCATGTATCTGCAATGGCATTAAAGGGGTTTTCTGGGAATCAAATATTAATGACTTATCTTCAGGGTCAGCTGTTTGAAGGTGCCATAGCACTTGGATGAGCACTGCAGCCTTTTCTTACTACAGTGCATTCAGAAAGTTTTCAGCCACTTTCATTTTTAAAGGGAACCTGTCATCAACTTTTTGCTGCCCTCACTGAGGGCAGTATAAAATAGTGATAGAAATGCTGATTTGAGCGGTGTGTTTGCCGAGAACCAGCATCATAATCATTGTAGCTTAGGCCTTGAACAGAGTCAAATCTACCTGAGAAGAGTCATGGTTATTCCTAATCTCCTGCTTTCCCGCCCATCTGCTGATGATTGGCAGTTCTCTCCTAGAGAGAAAGAGAGAAAACTAAGTAGAAGACTGTCAGTCATCAGCAGGTGGGCAGGGAGGGCAGGAATTCATGAATAACCATGACTCTTCTCATGAAGATTTGACTCTTTTCCAGGCCCAATCTGCAATGTTTGTGATGTTGGTTCTCGGCAACCACTTACTTTTAACTTATAAATGACAGACCGCTGAAATAAACTCACCTGTCTCTACTTTATTCTGCCGTTAGTATGGGTAGCATAAAGGTGATGACAGGTTCCCTTTAAGGGCTCTGGCTAGGCCACTCAAGAACATTCACAAAGTTGTCTCTAAGCCACTGTGTTGTCTTGGCAATATTCTTAGGGTCATTGTCTTATTGGCAGGTAAACCTTCGGTCCAGCACTCTGGATCAGATTTTCATTGAGAATATCTCTGTACTTTGCTCCATTCATCTTTCCCTCAATCCTGTCCCAGCCGGTGATAAATGTCCCCACAGCATGCTGCTGCCACCACCACCATGCTTCACTGTAGGGATGGTATTGGGCAGGTGATGAGCAGTGCCTGGTTTCCTACAGAAATGATGCTTAAAATTGAGGCCAGAAAGTTCAGTCTGAGAATCCTTTAGTTGCTTTTTTTGCAATCTCCAGGGCTTTCATATGTCTTTTACTGGTCACCTCTTTTTCCAAGGACCCTCTCACACGCTTACTTAGTTTGGAGGGGCGGCCAGCTCTAGGAAGAATCCTGGTTATTCCAAACTTCATGCAGCATAATTTTTTTCTACCCTTGTACAGATCTGTGCCTTCACCAAACCCTGTCTTTGAGCGCTACAGGCAGTCCTTTCCTCTATTTGGCATGTGTTTTGCTTTGATATGCAAGTAGCTTTGAGATTTTATATAGACAGAGTTGTGTCTTTCCAAATAATGTCCAATGGGCTCCAGGTGTCAAAACATCTCAAAGATAATCAAGAGAAATAGGAGGCCCCCAGAGCTAAATGTCAAGGTCATAGCAAAGGGTCTAAATTCTTATATGAAATATTTAATAAATTTGGAGAAATTCTGTTTACACTTTCTCACTATGGAATATTGAATGCAGATTGATAGAAGATAACTTGATTTTATTTTATTTTAGCACAAGGCTGCAAAATAACCAAATGTGATAAAATTTAAAGGGTCTGAAGACTTGTCATATGCATTACATATACAAGCACTGGGCTCAGGGACTAATAAACATGGTAAGAAATGACATGCAAGCTGCATGGTAAATCGGAGCCACTAGAAATGACTACTGTGGGGCCATGTCCAACCCACATCTGATAGATAATGTCTTTCATAAAAGTTAGCAATCTTTGTATACCTAACCCCTGCCTTAAAGACTGTACTCCCAATTCCTCTCTTTTGCTATAATTAGGAGCCAGGGTGGGGTATCTTGAGAACCTAGTGACATCAGTCATAATGTTACAGGGATTCCCTGTGCAGAGCAGGTTTAGAAGCAGGCAGAAGTATGTCTATACAGATCACTGGTAACGATACATGGATGGTTACCATTAGATCACTGTTATAAGTGAACATGAACAGGGAAGGCATAGATAAATGTTTCTCCTGCTAACCTGTGCCCCCAGTTTAAATAAAAACTAATTATTGATGAACGAATTGATACAGTAAAATGTAAAATAAATAAAATGTTAAGAAAATAAAAGTAAAAAAAAATAAACTAACTAATTAACACATGGACAAAACTGATAGGGCCAGATCTGCAGGAACTGGTGATGCCACTGATATTGTGGACGCAGGCTCAAAATATGCTAGATCTAAGCCATGGTCTATCGGAGTGTGTGAATATCTAACATCTACCAGTTTTTCTCCACAGTGCCAGAAAACAAAAGCCTTGCCATGTGCAAAATCTGCAGGATTAAAATGAGCCGTGGGCGCTCAAACACAAAGGCACCACAGCTCTATTGCAACACATGGAGTGGCATAACCCAATTTAGTGGGAAAATAGAAGTGGCCGCCAGCTAGCACAAAAAGAGTGTTCTCCTTCTCCTGATCTACTTTGCAGCAGCAAGTTCACATCTACATGCAGTACAGTGTCCTTGTCATCATCATCATCATCATCACCTATTGCTTCTCCCACTCAGAGACTTTTTCTCCTTCTTCTACTCCGCTGATTCATCAGCCATCGGTAATGGAATGTGTGGCCAGGAAACATCTCTACAACCCAGCTATCCGCTGATGTGCTTAACTTCCATCTGGTCAAGTTGCGGATGGTGAAGTTGTAGCTGAACAACTTAGTGGATTATGCAGCCTTTAGGAATCTGATGGCGTGCTCCCCCCTCCATCCTATCATTTGTTTAATGTGAAGAGTTGCCATGTCATGTTAGAGCTGATCGACTGGACAACAGTAGCCACACAGCCGATCACTTGCTAAAGTGAATCAAGCCTCAAACATTCTACTAGCTGTCTCCCCGCCTACTATAATTAGGCAAGATGGTCAGCGATAATGGCAGGAACATTGTGGTCAAACTGCATTTGGGGAAAATAACATACACTCCCTGCATGGCACTCGTGATCTTGCTGGCAGCCCTGTAGCTGATGAGAAATCACAAGTAGAAAGTCCCATGGAGGAAGAAGTGGAATATGAGCATGATGATCTGCCACTAGAGGAGGAGGAGTCAGTGGTGGAGGGACAGGAGGCTGATGATGACAATGACATCAGCCAATCATCTCAGTGGGGACAGAGCCAGAAAGAACTGGGTCCTCAGAAATGCTAGCCGGAATGGCAAGCTGTATGCTTGCTTGCTTATGTAATGACTGGTGTATCATTCACATGAAGCAATCTGATGATTATTGGATAGCCATGCTTATAGACCCTTGCTAATAAAGAAAAATGGGGCATGTTTTCTTTTTGCTGAAAGGGAGGCAAAATAACTTTATTACCAGGAAACACTGTGTACGCAGCTTGCCACAGCTTACGGCAAGGAGACACCTGCCGCCCACTTGTCTGAGGCCTCTCTTTGCCCCCACAGAGTCATCTCTTGCTGCCTCTGCTCCCACAAGCAGCAGAAGCCACAACAGCAGCGAGTTCAGCAACATCAACATGACGGAGCAATGTTTTTATGTGCTACGGCACATCAACAAACAAACACCTACCACTTCAACACTCATGTTCATTCCTACCTGGATACTGGCCTTTCCCAGGTGCATACTCCGTTCCCTGTCCCCATAGACTTCTAGGCAGGAAAACTGGAACATGTTTCTAATTTTGTTGGTGGTTTTAGAGGAGTTTTCACTGAAGTTATACAAAGGTTTTTGCTGGAGGTTTTTCTGCTTTCCCATTTACTTATATGAAATCCACAATCAAATCTACCATTTACCACATCTACCAGGCCATTTTTTGCAAATCTGACATGTGTCACTTTATGTGGTAATAACTTTGGAATGCTTTTACTTATCCAGGCCATTCTGAGATTGTTTTCTCGTCACATATTGTGCTTCACAACAGTAGTAAATTTCATTTTTATTTATAAAAAAATTCCAAATTTATCAAATATTTTGAAAAATTAGCAAATTTCCAAATTTCAATTTCTCTACTTTCAAAATACATAGTAATACCTCCAAAAATAGTTATTATTTTACATTCCCCATATGTCTACTTTATGTTGGCATCATTTTATAAATGTAATTTTACTTTTTTAGGACGTTAGAAGGCTTAGAAGTTTAGAAGCCATTTTTCAAATTTTCAACAAAATTTCCAAAACCATTTTTTTAAGCACCAATTCAGATATAAAGTGATTTTGAGAGGCTTATGTAATGGAAACCACCCATAAATTACCCCATTTTAGAAACTACACCCCTCAAATTATAAAAAACTGCCGTTACAAACTTTGTTGACCCTTGAGGTGTTCCACAAGAATTAAAGAAAAATGGAGGTGAAATTTAAAAATTTCACTTTTTTGGTAGATTATTCATGTTAATAATTTTTTTCTTGAAACACAGCAAGGGTTAACAGCAAACTAAACCTCAATATACATTGCTCTGATTCTGCACTTTACAGAAATACCCCATATGTGGTGGTAAACGTCTCTATGGGTTTGTGGCAGTGGTCAGAAGGAAAGGAGCGCCATACGAATTTTATAGGCAGAGTTTGCTAGAATGGTTTTTAGGTACCATTTTGTAATTGAGAGACCCTGACGTATCCCTACAGTGGAAACCCTCAAAAAGTGACCCCATTTTGGAAACTACACCCTTCAAAGAATATATTAAGGGGGGTACTGGCCACTTTGACCCCCTAAGCGTTTTACGGAATTTGGAAACACTTGGCTGTGAAAATGAAAAGTTTCATTTCTTCCAATAAAATGTTGCTTTAGCCCCAAATTTTTCATTTTCACAAGGGGTAACAGGAGAAAAGCACCCCATAATTTGTTCCCCATTTTCTCCTGAATACGGCAACACCCCATTTGTGGTGGTAAACTGCTGTGGGGGCACATGGCAGGACTCAGAACAGAAGGAGCGCCGTATAGATTTTGCAGCACAGATTTTGATGGATTGGTTTGCGGGAGCCATTGATTTTTATTTTTTTGAGTTATTGTCTTATGTGGGGTCTCATGAGATGGGGTAACCATTTCATTGGTACCATTTTGGGGTGCATAAGACTTTTTGATTGCTTGGTATTACACTTTTTGTGAGTCAAGGTGAAAAAAATGACGGTTTGATTGGTACCATTTTGGGGTACATACGCTTTTTTGATCGCCTGCTATTACACTTTTTGTAAGGGAAGGTGACCAAAAAATGGCTGTTTTGGCACTGTTTTTTTTTTTTATTTTATTTTTTTAGTGCGTTCACCTGGCGGGGTGGATCATATGATATTTTTATAGAGCCGGTCAACACGGATGCGACGATACCTAATATGTCTAATATGTCTATTTTTCTTTTTTTCCCTATTTTTTTTACAATTTTTTTAACTTTATTTTGTGAAAAGGACGCTTTTTTTTTTTTACTTGAAACTTTTTTTGTAAAACTTTATTTTTTTCACTTTCTTTTTTTACACTTTTGTTTTTACTTTTGGGGGTCTGATCCCCTTTACAATGCATTACAATACTTCTGTATTGTAATGCATTGGCTGTAAGTGTATTACTCAATGTAATACACTTACAGCCTTCTGCCTGTGAGATCCAGGGGGCTGGATCTCACAGGCTTCCGTAGATGGCAGCCGGATGCCTAAGGAAGGCACCCGGCTTCCATCTAAGCCATCGGGTCCCTGTCACAGCAGCGCAGGGACCCGATGGACACCCCTTCCCACCACCCGCATTGCTGACCGCGGCACATGAAGGGATAATGCACCGATGCCGGTGCATACAGCAGGGGTCCAGCTACTGGGCACAGCCACCCGATCAGCGCGCCGTAGCACTACGGCACTGTTCGGAAAGTCACTTCCCGCAGCGCCGTACATGTATGGCGCTGGTCGGGAAGAGGTTAAAGTCCATGGGAAAACAGTAAGTGGAGTTTTGAATGTGTATTTAGCAGCAGAAAGCGCTGCTGCTGAATCAGAAGCAGATTTTTACCGGGGTAAACATACCCTCAGTCTGGAGCTACACCTAAACTTTAGCCATGACATGACCAGAGACCACTGTGTAGCACTGCAGCCTCGCAACATAATGAACACATTAATTTTTGTATTTGGGAGTTACACTTCCCTTCTGTTTCAAATTTGTGTTATGTGGCCAGCAATCAGATTTTCCAAATAACATAGCATCTTATGTGTGGACAGGAAGTCAGTTTCTCTATGTATTCTCAATGTCATCCTCATAGGAATGTATAGAGAAGTAACTGACTTCCTGCCTTGTGTCAGTTGAAGATCAGAGTTGGTCACATGACACAAATAAAAATTAGAAGGGAGGGGATAGCTCACAAATACAGTCACTGATCAGAAGATTACATTCACTACAGATTACATGTACCTTTCTTAAATCTGTATTATTAATAATAAAAGTACTAAAAACATCATCATGATAATGAACTAAATCTAACATAAATATATCATCACACATAGAAGTTAATTTTATTTTTCAGCAATGAACATCTTTCTGCCTTGGGCAAGGAAAGTGTTAATTAAATGAACATCAACAGACCAAACTTACAAAATAAAGTCAATATTAGAACAAGGAAATTTATAGTGTGCCTGCAAAGCAGAAGCAATCAATGATGGCTGTTAAAAAGGTAAATAGCTTCAAAAGCATGATGACAAGTTAATTAGCATTGTGCAGGTTATGTTTTAAAGTACATAGTTTTGTCTTTAGGGAAATAATATTTTTTGCATGTTTTATTGTTGGAGAGTCATTTTTTCCAACCTATACCTAGAGCTTGCGTCTATATTACTGGTTTGTTCAAGTGCATTGCAAATAAATGATTTATTTAAACAGTTTAATTGAACGCCCATTTTCCCTGGATGGTTGCATTCCTACTTCCGTGCAAATGGTCTGTGCCCTCAAGAAAAAGTAAGAAAGCCTCAGAGCGCAGATGAGCAATGTTCACTTCCATGTGCTGTGTGACGTAGAGTACACAGCACACAGACTGAACACTGACCCTTTGTAGTCCATGAGCAACTTCATAAGCCCAGCTTTCCACATGGACCAAGGAAATGTGCAGAGAAAATATTTTAGTCAAATTTACATGCAAGAATCTCCTATACAAGTCAATGAGCGGTCATTTACAAAGACTGGCATTTTATGCCGGTCTTTCTTTCTCCCCTGTGCTGGTGGAGAAAGTGCCTAATTTATGACAAAGCTCAGGTCTTGCCATAAGTTAGGCGCACATCGAGGCGAAAAAATAGTAGATGTGTTGGGCTTTATGTTCCAGCCCCGGTCCAGCGCCCATCACTCCCTCGCTACTCCCAAGTGGAAAGCACAGCGCAAAAATGCCTTTTCAACATATTGCTGCATGGGCATTTAAAAAGTTGCAAAGCGGAGTCTTATAGCTATTTTTATGAATAAAAACTGACTTAGCTCCCGTCAGAAATGACCCCCAATAGGTGTGTGATAAAGACAGACAGTAAGCACACGGACATCATCCATGTGTGGTACATTTAAAATAATCCAGTTTTAATGGCTGAAACACAGATGAGTGTTGAGGTGCCATTGATAACTGGATTACAAATTGTATGCAGTTACCCTGATTTGCCATGGTTTTGCAATGCAGATATTGCCCATGTGTGTTTAACAGGTGAAACAAATTGTGTGTTAGCAACCACACCTCAACTGCACCATGTGAATCTGTCAATCACTGATAGGGCCACTGCCTTCACTTCAAAACCCAGAATGGGCAGGAATTTGAATGAATGAAAATACTGAATCTTTTTACCATAAAACTATATATCAATCTGCTCAGCTCCTCCTGCTCTATAATATGCTGCCTCCATCTCAGATACCATGTTCAATATGACAGGTCACCCTTAAGTTTAACAGCATTTATCTTAAGGGTAAGTATGGATGGATGGTGCAGCTGGCCACATGTGTCCAAGCCACGTCCACATCCCTTTTAAATGTAATAATACTCATCTGAATTTTGCCTAAGGATATGGCTGGATTGCATGGCTGACTGTATGTTGACAAGCCACGTGGGTGTCACTTGGCCACATGCAGCCAGCCACACCTCCTAGCTATACTCAGACGATTCAGACGACCACAGCAGGTCAATTGTTTGTGCGATTCCACACCTTATGAAGAGTGGTTTTCCCCATAGACTTCAATGGGGTTATTAACATAAGCAGAAACTCCGCAACAAAAAAAATGTTTAAAAACATTATAAAGACACACTAAAAGTGCAATAAATAGTGCAGCTTTATGTCTAATTTTGTATTTAGTTGTTTACTTTTGGTGTGGATTTTCTCCATACAAATACACAACATGTGTAGATAGCCTAACAGAATGCCTCTGCAAGTCAGTTCGTGAAATTTCTTCTCCTCCAGTCAGGGGCTGCAGTACATTTCACTCTAGTTGCACAGACTGCTGGCCTCATCATAAATGCCCAAGGACTGCACGTCCTTATAAATTAGGCACTTTTATGTACTTTCATATTTATTTTTTTGCAGTGTTAGCTGAAGGTCTATGGGAAATATGAAATGCAGGCCACGCAAATGTTTTTTTGCTCCTTGTATTCTTGTTAATTAGGTGGTGTTTTTTCCATTTCTTGCTTCTTTTAATATTATTACATATTACATATCTATAGTACTGTAGTAAAAAAAATTAGATAATAGCAAAAAATAAGCATCATGTATCAGTTTGTCAGTCTCTGGAATATGTCCAATTCTGTCACCATGTTTGACATCACATCTACCCAACGTTAAGATTTAATTTACAACTGCTTGTGCTTTCCATGTATTACAAAAATCCATTCAACAATCTAATAAAAAACATAGAATCAAGTTTTTTATTTGCTGCTCACTGGCAGTAACACTCCAGAGATTAGCCTAATGACCCACATGTGCCAAGCAGCAAGGGTCAACAAATCTTTTCTTTTTGGTTTACCTTTCAGACCAAATCATTTCATGATTTCCTGAGTAAGTCACCCATTTCCCCTTCAGCTGGAGGCTATTTTTGTTTTGACAGTAGATCTCACTTATCTCACTTTCTTCTTGATTGTATAGTTTACTAGATTTTATATTATTGTAGTATCTTGCAGAATAAATAAAAACATATTCCAGAAAAATATATAGGCCTACATTTACTACATATAGATACACCACGGTAATGTTTGTGCCAGAATTGTGGTGTACTTCATTTTAGACACATTTATTATTCAGATGTGCCAAAAAGAATGACTTTTTCTGACATCCTTGATACTTCCTGGATTAAAAGTAACATGTGGATGTGACCAGATCTTGTGTTTAAGTGGCAAAAATTAGACCAATTTAGGGGGCAATTTATCAGGAGAGTTTAGTAATCGAAATCAGTTTTGTTTATCTGCATTGATTGGCTTACTTTACACCAAATAAAACCAGCACTTTTGTCTAAAAATTCCATTTCACTTTTTTCTACGCCACCGCCCCCAACCTTACTGGAGTGATAAATCTGGAGTGAAGTTAATTAACATAGCTAACCACACCTACGTTTCAAAACTATGAGTGTGAAAATGCAAAAAGTCCCTATTTTGCAATTTTTTTTTTTTAAAAAGACTTTTAAGACAGAATTTTGGAGTGCAGGACTTGATCAATTCCTGCCCCCAATGGCCCTAGATTTATCATTCAGCCATTGTGATAAAGTTGGCATATTTTCAGACTATCTTCCTACTTGCTCTGTCTACAAATTGTACAGGATTAGTAAACATGGGTGTTATGCAAGCGGGTGTGGACCCACTGTGCCACTGACTGGCTATACCCTGGAGGGGCGTGACTTAGGTCTTTGGTCTTTACTAGAGTCTCTGATGGCTTGGGCCGTTAAGGTATTCACCAGGAGAGAAAGAGGGAGCCTGGCGCCTGTGCGCGGGTGGGCGCAGCAGTGCCAGCACCTACTGCTGAGCTAACAATGGGTCATAATGTATGATCTCCGATAAAAGTCCTGACAACTGTCTATTGCCTGTCTGCCTACAGTAGGGTTTGGCAACCCTTTTTGGACAGTGTGCCAATTTAAAAAATAATTAGTGTGCCATGCAGTACAGGAAAGTCATATCATACAAACTGTATGTAACTTAAACCAAATAATCATTTAGTGTGACCCTTGTCCCTTACTGTCTTTGCTGTGATGAGGTGACTTTGAGCTGAACACAGGCCTCAGAGGGGTCTGTAGTAAGTCTGTTTCATGAAGGACAAAGGATGGCATTCATATGTAAGAAGATCTGCTCACATAAATACAGCAACCCAAAGCCTGACATATGAAAAATGACTGTGCATTTTCTTTGGATGTTTAAAAGTGATGTGTGTAGCTTTTCACTGCTCCTCTGAATCTGCCTAAGGGACAATAAATGAGGGGCCAGTATAACAAGGGAACCTACCAACTTTACTTACATTTACTGACAGTGGTGGGGGAACAGCCCTCACTTGTATGGTTAGTGGAGCAGTCTCCAACCAGAGTAATAACAATCAGAGCTCACTTCCCATGCACCATTAACACCCAGATCTCAATCCCCACAAAGAGTAAACACATGGAGGCTCACCATTCTCCCCCAAAGTAGTCTGAAACATGCTCCCCATCATACCCACATCCCCCTAGCAATCACATGCAGGCTCAATATCCTCGCCACCCCCAAAAATTGTCAGAACCTTGCCATCACTCATCTCTCAGCAGCAATCATCTGCAGGCTCACTGTCCTCTCCCACCCCCAAACTTGTCACAAGTTTGCTCCCCATTGTCACACTATTCTCCCTTACCCCCAAATTAGTCACCATGCTCATTTCCCTTTTCCCCAAGCTCACCCGTCTCCTTTAATCTTCCTGCCCCAGCCCACATATCAGATTCAGCTAACAGCAGCAGCAATATGTAGCCAGCCATGAGGTAGCAGCAGAGTATACGTGGGTGGCTGGCATTATGGAAAGAGTTAGTGGCAGGCCTGGGAGCCACATCCTGCATTGCACGTCTCACATTTCTTAGTTAATTAAAGGTGCAGAGTGGTTCAATGCCATGCTATGCAGACAGCCACACTGTGAAGTAGCATAGTCTACTTGGCAGGCTGGCGCAGAGAGAAGCATCTGGTAAAGGCCTGGCACACCTGACATTCCTTAGTTTATTAAAAGTGCAGTGCATTACAGTAAATCCCAAGGACATGCTAGTGAAATGTGGCTTACTTGACATCTATGGCATGCATGCTGGGTGTTGCCGATCTCTGGCCTACAGGCCTACAAATTTTTTTGCTCTTACTACTAGTTAACACTATTTTTGCTATTTTTTTGTGCTCCTCTATCAACCTATGCTATTTTTGCTATTTTTACTACTAGCCCGCTCTAATCCAGGAAATAGTGAAAATGATGTTTTTTAAGATGCAGTGAGTAACTGGTTTCTAAAAATCAGGTTCCTACCAAACAGACACTGTGTAATTACCATTTTGCCAGGAGACATGTTGCTTTCATTATATGTTAATGAACATCTTTCTTCAGTGATTTATTACAGTTGGCTCACGGTAGTTGTCTCCACTCTGGCGCTCTCTGGGGCAGTACAGTGAATGGAGGATGCATTCTTTCAGGGCGCACCTTGTACCGTTCCAGCCTGGTGGTAGTTGGGGTACCCTTGATGGTGAATATTTGGCCAGGTGCAAGGCAGGAGGCAGATGTAGGGGCCAATAGGAGGCATGGACCAGGCCCGTTGGTTGCAATAAATAAAATCTATCTTTACTGAATTAATTATGTGCGTAGTAGCACATATTGTAGCAAAGTGTGACATTGGCATCTTTGTCTATTTCTAACCACTTCTATTAGGAGCATCGAACAACTACTACTCCCTTTTTTGCCTTCACTACCACTCCCCTCCTTAGGGTGCTGGTACACAGTGCAGTTTTTTATTGTAGCAAGCTAAAATTATTTAAATCATTCCCACTATGCAGAACACCAGGGTTTAACAAGGTTGCTAAACTAGCTAAATTAAAACCGTTTCCTGAATGCATGTCAGAACTGCACTGTGTGCCATCACCCTTACTCTGTGTGCTGCTGCATGGCTGCTTATTACTAATCAGCTTCTGCCATAACTCTGTGCTGATGACCTAATTAACACGCTTTAGCAATTAGGTTCCTAGCTTGCCAAGTATCGTGCAAAGGTGTGCTGTTTTCCTGTTGTCTGTCTGTGGAGCAGCCTGTGCCTGTTTACCGTTGTGACCCTCTGCTGCCAGCCCTGACCTTGGACCTAAGTCATAGATTTGCAGAAATGCTTTCTGCCCTGACCTTGGCTTGTTACTAGCTACATGTTTTGCCTGTTCCTTCGGCACCTTGCACTAATGTCTCTGAGCCCCGGGAATCAGCTGTCAACCACACCTGAACTATTCCAGGTAGTAGCGGTCTGGTGGTTCCCTGCAGTGAAGTCCAGATCCCTGTATAGGGTTTAAATGCTTAATACAAGGAAAACACCTTTCGGTTTTGCCCAATGGCAAATAAGTTGGTTGACAAAGTGATTCCACACCCACTGCCATAACACAAAGGCACAGCTCCAAAGTACATCACAGTGAAGTTTTTCTTTCCTAATAGCTGTGTTTAGGCAGTGGCAATGATGGTGGTTTCTCTGTCAGAAAACCCTGGAGGCTGGACAAGATAGTACATCGAGAGCAAACTAGAGAAGTTCTGCTCACTGTTCCAACCTGTCTACAAAGAAGTCCGATACATCAAAGAACATAGTATGTGCTGGGTTAAGGCCACAGTCCTTTAGAAAATGAGACAATTTCAAACAATTCTTTTGAAATAACAATGGGCAGCTTAGTAGAAGTAGGAGTATTATACAGCAGAATTCCATTTTGGTGAAGGCCTGGAACTACACATTTCCATAAAGACGAGACAATGTTTATGGACGCCTGCCTGGCAAAAAGCCCAAACGACGGCATACATAACAAATTTTATGGTCGCAAATAGTTTTCTCATGGCCACACATTCAGTTAAGGATGTCTCATGATGGAGGGGAGAACAAGGAGGAGAAGACTGAGCAGAAGAAGAAGCAGCTGATGATGATGACAAGGACACTGTACTGCTTCTGGATACTAATGGCATTATTCCAGTAAAATACATTTATAACCTCACCCTCCCTGCCTGTTTTATAGGACTATGTGTCATTGTGGCCCCAAGTGCCACTTTTGCTACCACTGCCACTACTGCCACCATTGTGTCTACAGGTCCCACTACTACTACTGCCGCCACCACCAACACAGCTATGCATGGGATCTTCCACCTGAATCTCCTCCTCATGGCAGTCCAAATGCTGATACACTTCACACAAGTGATCACAGATGTCTTCACATTACAGCTTGGGGCCTAATGAAGGCCCCAGGCTTGTCTGCAGTGTACCCCTCTCAGGCTGAACCTCCCTGGTGCAGCCTACTGGGGACTGTCAGTATAGCACTGCATAAACAGTACAGTGTATTATAGATGTGATCAAAAGATCGCCAGTTAAAGTTCCCTTTTGGGAAACAGATGTGTTTTTATAACTTATATTAGTATGTAATAATATTAATAATAATACATATTAGAGTCCAAATTGTATAATAGTTAATCATTTGTTGAAATTTTAACTTTAAAATGTCTAGATTCTGTATTTTTGTGCTGATATTTAAATAAAAACAATTAAAATATATAGATATGCATATTATGACAAAAAACTAGGCAGCAAGTGTGAAGCTCATGAGACCATATGGCTATGGTTATCTGCATTGACCAGCACTATTTACTCCTGATATCTATCAGACAATGATCAACTAAGCAAAGAATGCATGTATGAAGATTCCAGATTCCCCTCATTATATGGGATGAGGGAAGTGTGAAAGCCATACTGCTCTTTGTCTATTATTTAACAGCATGCCGATATGTTGCAGAGGTATGTCCTTGGGTAACAATCTTTTCACCTCGTACACAAAATAAACACTTGGCTAAAAACAGCTGGCCTATTTAAATGTGACTCAAAAAGATGCAAAACCTGTCCGTTTATTATGACAGGTAATAATATAATTGCTACAAGTAACGGATCAAATATTGAGCACACCAATGAATTGTGCTTCAACACAGGTAGTATATATAATTAAATTTACTTATTGTAATCTTCAATATATAGGATCCACCAATCGTCAGCTTAGAACTAAGAATAGCAGAACACCTTTCGGATATCTCAGAATCTAAAAACAAAAAACATTCAGGTAATCCTTTCATTTTTCTAAAACTCATCAGGGTGATGCACAATATTTAAAAGTGAAAGAAACACAGACGTGGTGGGGATTGGACCAGAATACTATTAAAAAGATAGGCTTTTTAGATCCTCACTTTTGATACTCGTTTTCCCAAAGGCCTCAATTTAAAAAACAGACTTAACATACTTTTATTAGAAGTGGGTTTCTGTATGTAAATAAATAGGCTTCTAAGTAAATAAATTCATGTTTCACTCTAATTTTGCATACCACTGTCAGTATTTCTGTTTGCAATTAGCAACGCTTCCTCTCTTTCCCCTATACATTAGGGAACCCCCAAAATTAATGGAGTGGCTGAAATGTGCAGTATCCCAGAACAAGGGGTATCTGCAAATGGTTTGTTATATACTGTTGTGTAATGTTATGCCACGTAATGTTATGTTATTGCAAACAGTATAACTATGTATGGATAGCACAGCTAGGGTTAATAATTTTGCTCAGCCCTTGTAGGAAGCAAGGTGGTGGCTAGCTCCACCTCTAGCTTGGGAGTGTATAGGGAAGGTTCAAAGAGAAAGGAAGCTGTTGGCTCATGTTCCCTCTCCTTATGCATCTCTGCAAGATTTATAGAAAGTGATAAGGGGAAGAAGAGAAAGAGAGGAAGATAAAGGATAACTTAGAATCTGCATGGCCAAGCATAGGAGTCAGCAAGGTAACCTGCTACTACAGCCATTCTGACTTTGCTGCTGTGAGAAGCACTTAAGACTTTCTTCACACTTGGACAAGTCCTGGCAAAACATGCCTTCAAAGCCCTGTATCCCACAATGCACACTACAGCCATTATTGCCAAGTTACTGTTGCCAGACATAGATTCTGCTGAGAGAGAGTTCATTGAGATAGTGTACAAACAGGGCCATAACTTCCATGCTTGCTAAATCTATACATTGCTATCTGGGATAGAATTGCACTGTGTACAGTTGGAATTTAATCTGCTATAATTAGATGTACTACAACTCACATTTCTCACCACTGGCCTGGTTTTCTAATACACCATGTGCTGGTCATTGAACTCTACACACCCTACCTTGCACCCATACAAACACTTAACATCATGGGCATCGCAACTACCATCAGGCAGAAGCATCAGAACCCAGGTGTACCCTGTGGGAAGACAGGTTGCGCCCTCCTTTCACTGCCTGGCCCTAGGGAGCATTAACATAGTAATATCGTTTATAAGGTTGAAAAAAAGACATTTGTCCATCTAGTTCAGCCTGTTATCCTGCAAGTTGATCCAATGGTTTGAGGAAAGCCACCGTAATTAACACTGAGCCATGACCACTCCCCTCCTCTGCTTCGGCTCCTCCTTGGCTCATTGCACATACTTGCAGTCACTCCATTTCTTTGGGAGTTCCAGTGATAGCCAAGTACAGTACTCTCCAGAACTCTCAAGTTATTAAAAGAAGCTACTGCTTCTAGACCCATTACACTTAGGAATTCAACAATTCTTGAGGTAGAGATCCTCTTAGAAATCCTGAGTAACATTTCAGAAAGCTATGCTCCTCTCAGGAACAAGAATATAAAATTGGCATCCCTTCTCTTATGTGAGCATAACAGCAGAGACCAATGATTTTCATTCTCCATGCCTCTCCTGAAAGTTAAGGCAAAACAGACACTTTAAACATTCTACTTTCCACAGAGAATGAATTTCAAATATGTAGTTTTTTCATAAGAATATGGCCAACACAAGAAGTTGGATGCTTTTTGTAATGAAGAATGCAGGCATACAACATCCAGGCCTTATCTCCAGAAAAAAAACTCTCACTATCCTACATCAGTCTCAGTGGAAACACTACACAGTGGAATATTGCGGGTGATTAGATAAAGAGGTTTAACTTACTGTACTTATATAAATAAATAAAAAAGCTTTTATTTATTTTTTCATCGTTTATATATTTGAGTATGGTAAATAACTTTTAATCTAACCACCTGCAGTTTTTCACAATGTTTAGTGTTTCAGTCTGCAGCCTTTCAGGTACAAAGATCTTCTATTCACTGACTGCATTTTGAGATCCCCTAGAGCAGCCAGATGGTATTCACAGGACATTTATTAAATTTTATTGATGTCCATCTGAACACCTAGAACTTATGAGCACTACCACTAGATGTGTGGAACCTACCAGCTGGTGCTAGCTGGCTATCTTCTCAATGAACATAGAATTGTATTGGGGAAATTATGATAAACAAACTACTTTTGTTCTAGGGGAAAGGACAGCCACCAAGCAACCCTTCCAATTCGCCACCCAAATGTGTTTCCTGTTGGTAGCTGGGAGTATGGACACTGTCTTTTAGGACAACTACAGAGCCAGAAATAAGGTCCTAAACCTTCATTGGAATACTAGTAGTCGAGAATAATGCAGGAAACAGTGACTAAGGTCAAATGAAAAACATCAGCTACAGAAACATTACAAATTTGTTATATACAATTTGATAGAATATGTGGTTTGTTTGCCATCTTTCAGATCGTTACTTCACCTTCTTTTCTACTACCACTATTATTTTAGCATGAGTGACAAGGTTGCAAACATTCATTCACTAAAAAACACTAGAATAAGCTAAGGCTTTTTAATGATCAGACCCGGGGGCAAAGTGTTCAGTCTCATTCTTTGTCTGAATGCTGAAAGTCTTCACACATATGTACTTAATTCTATATACTGCATAAAAAGAATATTATCAAGAAACGTTCTGAATACCATTCATGAAATGCACAATACTCATATAACATAATATAGCTTCTTATATACTCCTATTAGGTCATAGTGTTTCTCCAGAGCTGATGATTTTGCATTTGTCACAAATGTATTAAGTAAATGCTTTGTAACATGACCACAATAAGCACATAAGGTACATAATGACAATAACAGGATAACATGGGGTACACATTACAATAGTCAGTTGAGCTCAGCAAAATTACTTAATTAGTCCAAATAGTTTATTTTACTTTGTGCCCCGAAGGCACCTACAGACATAATAAAAAACATATTGAGGATTATAACATTAACAATAAAGAAGTCTAATCCAAGTGCCTTTCTTAGAGCTTTGTGAACAAACTACCATGCAACATATGCATTTCTGCTTCTTTGTTGGCAAGGATAATGGAACATTTTCTTAAAGAAGAAAAGTTGAGTCAGCTGAAACAGTTTACCATTTGGCAGCCTCTTAGGTCAGTAACTAATTAGTCACTTTGGCATTTGATTTTCTATTAGTGTTACTGGTTTATGAAGATGTCTCTGGCATGTATACAGTTACTTAATACTCATAAAAGAAATATGTGTTTTCAGAATAAAATAAAAATAATTAGACAGCAACTTTTAAAAATATGACATCTAGTCACTTTTAACTCCTTTATGCACAATAGCATAACACAGTATACTCAGAATAAAGTATTGAAAAATGAAATGAGTGAAGTCACTTAAGCTCATAAAGACTTGGAGGAAACCCCTATGCTTTAGAAGAGGAAGTAGAAGCTATGAAAAGTAAAACAATGTCAAATTTCAGGGTATCCTAAATCTGATTTACCTTGTATGTCTCCTGTACAGCTAATAAAGACCCTATCCTACTATGTGTGAGTCTCAAGATCATTTACCACACACACTCCCAAAGCCCAAATAAGTCTGTGACAAGGCTCTAAGAGATGTACTAACCCACTTCAATTCCTTTCATATAAAAGATTCTCCTACGTTCACAGCAAGAAAATGACAGAATCCAGGGGAACGGGATCAAGCAGGTAGTATGGAGGGAGAGGAGGTGGCTCACGGACATTTCTCCTGCCCCTGCAAGGGTTTAGACATTAGTCCTTCATGTTATAAATAAATCACAAACAACAATGTTGAAATTGCGTTTTTTTTTTTTTTTTTTTACTCCTTCAAAAAATTAATGAGTTATTTAATACATTATATATATCTATAAATGATATATCATATATATCTATAAATGATTCATATGAAAACTACAACTTGTCAAAGCAACACTTGGTAAAATTCACGATCTCATGCAGCTACGTTGAAGAATATAGTAAAAATTGTTACTGGTCCTTAAGGCTAAAACATCACTCAGGGGTTAAAATGCACTTAAGGTATCTGTGTTTGGTACCAACTATATTTATTTGCAACACCGATTCAAAATCTGCAATAAAAAAGTTACTTTTTTCCCCCCTAACTTTAATGACTGTTAGGGGCTTAAGGAGGTTGTCTCACTTCAGTAAATGGCATTTATCATGTAGACAAAGTTAATACAAGACACTTGCTAATGTATTGTGATTGTTAGTGTGGGCAAATCAAAGTGAAATGAATTGAATTTGATACGAAATTCAGGAAAATTTTGCTTTGTCACAAATCCGAATTTCACCTTGCTTCATTTAATCAACTACGAGTGTTACAAAGTAAAAGTAAGAAGCCCAGGGAGGAGATATTACCTATAATGCCATGCAGCCAGCCAGTCAACAGACAGCCGTCCCCTGTGATTTCACAGCACTATAAAGAACCTACTCCTGCCCGGTCTCCGACATTTTACTGTGAGCTCGACATAGGGAGACATGTGGCAAGTGCTAGGGACAGTGTTTTAGCAATCTTTTAATTGTAGAATATCAGATAGGGATAGTGCAGGGGCAGTGTAGGGAGATTGTAGGGAGAGTTTTCAGACCCTATAGGGAGAGCATAGAGAGACTGCAGGGAAAGTGCAGACTCTGTGTAATTGCCCTGTGCATCTTGTTTCACTGCTGTGCCATTCATTCTTAATCTGTTCTGTTACAAAAAGATTTAATGTGCATCAGAAATAGTTTCAACAGCCAGTCTTATATATAAGCGTAAAAGTGAATTCGTAGATCACCTTAATAAGTCAAATAATATCATAACATGAGGTTCACTCATAAGTTTGGGGGTCAAGAAATTGAGTTTTTGGATGTTGCTGTTGTGGTGCAGGATGGTGACTTGGTCACCCACGGCTACAGAAAGCCTACGGCGACCAACTCCCTCCTGCACTACAACAGCTTCCATCCATGGCATGTAAAACAGGCTGTTCTCTATGGCCAATTTTTAAGATTGAGAAGGATTAATAGTCTGGAAGCAGACTACCTAGCTCAGGCCAAAGAACTAAAAGAGCGCCTTTTAGCAAGAGGATACCCTTCCGAGGTGTTGCATCGGACTATGCTTGAGGTGTTAAGATTTTCACAGGAAGATCTGTTGTCTAAAAGAACTACTGATACTAAGACAAAGAACAAGCAAAACAGATTTATTTTTTCCTTCAAGTATAGCCCCATGGCAGACATGATATGGAAGGTGATTAATCGCGATTGGGATATTTTGAGTAGAGATAATCCTCTGAGGGATATTACCCAACAAAAACCTATCATCACATTCAGGCGGAGTCACACTTTAAAGGACAGGCTGGTACGGAGTAGATACATAGATAGGAAACCCAAGATGTGGATCAGGGGCTTTGTACCTAGAGGTAATCATAGATGTGGGAGCTGCTCGTTTTGCCAATATAACAAGTAATAACTTACAGAGTAAATCACTGCATTTTGGTGGCATTGAACATAATGTTACATAGCTGATCACTTGTAGGACAAAATATGTAGTATATATGATACAATGCCCCTGTGGTTTATTTTATATAGGCAAAACGATCAGACCCCTTTTCGAAAGAATTAGGGAGCTCTTTAGTTCTGTGGTGTCAGGTAAAGGATGTCCTTGTTTAATCGAACATGTAAGACAGATCCATACAGGCAATGCTAGGATTCTTTCATTTGCAGGGATAGAAACAATTCCCAATATGCCCAGAGGGGTCAGCAGACATACAGCATTACTTTGCAGAGAAGCCAGCTGGATCATTAGAACCAATGCACTAGGACCGTTAGGTATTAATGATAAAAATTATTTAAGTGTATTCCTTTAAGCATTAGTTGGTCGCAGCCGCTCTGCAGCACTTGTGTAGCGTTACCGCACCCCTGCCACTTTATATGTAAGTCTGTCTTTTTTGGACAAAAAAAGCAAATCTGGACTTTTCAGGTGGGTGCTATCTTCATTTCTTCTCAAAAGATATTGTTCATGGACTGTTTTGGATTGAGCACCACCTGTGTCCTCTAGAGGTTTTTGTGCAGCCATCTTGATGTTCGTTTAAGTTGGTGTTTTTTGGCAGTGCCATCCATGCTTTTGCTTCTTTTTTCCCCTGCTTATATATAGGCGTGTTTACCTAGTTAATCTGCTGTGCCATTAATAATTAATCTGAGTTATACATAGACATAAGGTACATCATTTGTCAACAGGCACTGTAATATATAGGCACTTTTTTCTAGTCTATCTGCTGCGTCATTCATACTTCATCTGTTACATTACTGATTCAGTTACTTTACACTATGGCCAACATACAGTTGCCTGGGTCCTTAAAAGGAACTGACAGTGGCAAAAATGGGGCTGTAGCAGCAGAAGAAGGGGTGGTGGTAGCAGCAGCTGCAGCAGCAATAGGTCAGAGCTGCCACTATCATCCAGTGGTCGTGTTTTGACCAACAATCCAACTGTACTGGAATGGTTGACTCACTCTTCAACATCATCTTAGGTGACAACAGATACACAGAGCCAGAAATCGGTGGGTTCCTCTGACACCACACTTATTTGGCTTGGCCCAGGAAGAACCTGTATAATGTAGCCGATCACATGTGGGAGCTGGGTGAAGAGGAAGCATCATCTTCATCATCAGAGGGTGAGGGTGGCAGCAGGCATGTGAGAAAGCAGAAGGGAGGCAGTGTGTCAATGAGCCAGCAGGGCGGAAGCAGTGGGAGATCTGGAGCTAAACACACTAGACCATCTGCTACTCAGGAGCCGTCCTGTCAGGAAACAACTAGCTGTGCACAGGTTCATAAAGGCAGCGGCAGGCAGTCAGGGGTAAAATGCCATACTTAGCAGTGTGGTAATTTTTTATCAAGTCGCTGGAGGACGTTAGCGTAACAGTATGCAGGATATATGGGCAGAAGGTGAACCAGGGACCTGCGTCAAGACATGAAGCATCACTATATAGTTGCCTGGGAAAACCATGGTACTAATGTAGTGATACAACCTGATGCAACAACTGCTGCATCTCCCTGCTGCTTGCACACCTTCTCCAGCAGTCAGGGCTCCTCACTCGTCGTTCCTTCCCTTTGTCTATTGCTCCTGATGCTCCTCCTACTCCTCATCACGTGTTTCACCAGGAATCGATCACTGAGGTCACTGCAAAGAGACAACAAGATGCATGCACTCATCCAACAGTGCAGAAGCTGAATCTGTACCTGGTACTACAGTCCCCTTCTTTCCATATTGTGGACTCTGAACATTTCAGAGAACTGATGGCTTGTGCCCACCCAAGATGGAGTATCCAAAGCCATCATTACTTCTCAAAAAAGCTGTACCAGCCCTGTCCACTTATGTTGAGCAGAAGTTCGGACAGTTCTTGAGCCAGTTGGCATCTGGTACAGTCCATGCCAGGGCTGTGGAACTGTTACTATGGTCAAGGACAATATATGTCCTTTACAGTCCGCTAGGTAAATGTAATTCCGGCTCAAGCACACCAGCAAGTTGGCCAGGTGATGGCACAGTGTTGGAACGCGGTTCTTCACATGGTAAACCTGGGCAAACGGAGTCACACTGGAGAGGAACTGCTCTACGTCATCAACCAAGAAATGGCTGTCTCCTTGCAAACTGGAGATAGGAACCATGGTCACCTATAACAGGAAGAAAACATTCTGCCTGTGCTGCGCCAGGGAGGGCTGACCCATGCTCCCTGCATGGCACGTCTTCAATCTGGTTGTTACCCAGTTCCTGAAGTGTTCCACCCAACTGCAAGATGTCTTGAAAATGTCAAGTCAACTGTGCATGCACTCCAGCCTCCATTTACTGTGCAAAAAATGCCCTCCTTGAGCTGCAGAATTGGGTTCCCCTACATCGCCTCATATGTGACGTTTCCACAAATTGGAACTCTACCCTCCACATGTTGGACCGACTGTATGAGCAGAGGAAACCCGTGACCTATTTCTTCATGATGCAGAGGGACAGGACTACTCTCCAGTGTAACTTTGACGTTAGACAGTGGCAGTGATGAGTGACACCTGCCATTCACTTTGGCCCTTTGAGGAGGCCACTTTATTTGTCAGTCGCCAGGACTACGGGATGAATTATGTCATTCCACTCCTTCACATCATGAAAGGGATGCTGATAAATATGAATGGCAAGGGAACAGAAGACTTGGTGTCTGCATCTATAGAGGCTGAACTGCCACAGGAGGAGAAGGACATAAATGCCGAGAAATTCTATACAGAACTAGTTGTTTTATCTGCCAAAGTGTCAGGAGAGGAGCAGGAGGAGCTAGAGGGTGATGACGAAGAGGACACAGATGACTGCAACAGAATGTGGCAGTATGCAGTGAAGATGGAGGCAGGGATTCCCTCAATATCAAGGGCGCCAGTCCAGACTTATCCAGCCACATATCCCAATTAGTTTCACACTTCTTAGCACTGCCACTCTTAAGATAGATGAACCTTTCCAGCAGGTTTACTCTAGATATAAGTTCACACTTGGTAGGTGGATTTGGGTCTCTCCAATAATACGCAATCAATTTGCAAGCTTGATGTAAGATGTGAAGAATGGGTAGCTGATGACCTCCCATCACAGGTAGTAGATCAACATAGCCAAGTAGGCATATTAATGGGTTACTATTTAGGTTCTCATCTACAGTGAGTAATGATATGGGCAAAACCAGTTTGATGGCTTTAAGCTCCCTTGAGTCAGAGCCACATTATAGACCTCTGAAATACAGTTTAAAAATACATCTTTATGAGCTTTAAATACTTCAACTAGAATCCCATCTATCCCTGGGGCTTTATTGTTGGCCATGTTGCCTAAGGCAACCTTTAGTTCTCCTAATGATGAGGAAGGCATCCAACATCTGTGTCTGGTCAGGGGACAACTTCTGAAGGGGTAAATCTACCAAAAATGACTGCAGTTCTTGAGCAGTTAGGCATGCCTTGGAATCATACAGATTAGAATAAAAAGTTTTCAGGATGTGAAAGACTTCATGAGAATCAGTCAGTAAAGATCCATCTCTCTCCTGTAAAGCTGCAATATATGCTGAGCCCTGTTGAACTCTAGACTCAAGGGCTAACAAATGCCCTGCCCACTCTCCTTCCTCATAATATTTTTGCCTTTGAAATAATGTTTTATGTTCTGCCTTTAGAAGCAGCTGATTACCCAGGAGTTTTTGTTCCTCCCTCCAAACAGTAGCATTCTCCCCTAGCGGATTAGAAACATACGAAGCCTAAGAATTTTGAGCCCTTCCCATCAAATCCTCCACTCTAGTTCTGGAAGTGGCCTTCACCTTATTAACTTCCTCAATTAGTAACTCTCTGAGAAATGCCTTTATGGTGTCCCACACTGTTAGCATGGATGCTGTACTTCCATTATATTTAAAACACGCCTCCAGTTTTTCTGAAATAGCCCTACGACATTAGACTAATAGAAATTAAAACACCATACAGTTCTCCCTTGATGTCCCAATCGTAGAAAATTAGCTGTCAGGATCACCCGAGAGTGATCAGACAGTTTTCTAGGAAGATAATGAACATTCTGTACTATTCCGCGCATGACCTAAAAATAGGTCAATTCTAGAAAGAGAGCAGTATGTACTGGAGCAGCACAAAAACTGTTTAATCCCCAAATTCCTCACTCTCAAGAAGTCAAACAGGGCCATATCTTGTAGTGTCCTTCCAAAAGATGTAAGGCCAAGGTGTATAGGAGAGCCATCAGAGTGAAATGTACTGTATCCAATTTAGCATTAACATAATTGTTAAAGTCTTCCATGAGGAGTATAGAGATTCTAGACATCTGATGAGCAAATAGCAGTACTTTCTGCAATATAGCAGGTGAATAAGGAGGAGGAACATACACTCCAGAAATTACACATGAGACATTGAACAATCAATATCTTTGGATATACATTAAAAAGGTATATTCTTGTAAATAGGTATACTGACTAGAGTGGGTAGAGTGAGTAGCAGGTATAAGGTGCATCTCCTGAAGACAGCATATTGATGACTGGTATTGTTTTAAATGATCAAGGATGACCCTCCTCTTATCCGTTTCCCCTATCCCTTTCACATTCCAACTTATAAAGGTCACTGGGTTAGCCATGGTCTATAGATGTAGAAAGAACTAAGCTAGAGCCAGCCATACATTATAGAAGAAGCATTTTATGGCAATAACACCATTATCATACCTACGTATGTTGTTAAATGTGTCACATGATAGCAAAAGCATTTTGCGAGAATCAATAATGCCACCATCATACCCATCTTAATAAACATGTTGCTTGATATCAAAAGCATTGTACAGCAATTACGCCATTATTATACCTATTTTATTAAACGTTTCAATATAAACTAAGTGCATTATACCAAAAGTATTTTACGGCAATGATGCCATTATTACCTGTGATATTAAAACGTTCAGTAATTGCAAAAGCATTTTATGGCAATAATGCTATCTTTATACCCATGTTATTGAACACATAGTTACATTTTACAGCAAATATTGCTTTGCTCTACCTATGTTAGTGAATGCATTACTGCCTCAGACTGTGGGGTTCAAAGACATTTTACTATAAAAATTGCATTGTTATACCATGTTAGTGAATGAATAGTTCAAAAACATTTTACTACAAAAATTGCATTATCAATATCATTGAACAGTGTGTTTGTAGAAGGGAGGGTCATTTATTCACAACTCTGTTTTTAAATTACAGGAAAAACACTTGCAATTTTGCTAGTACCATTTAATAATCTGTGTACCAACCTTGTGACTTTTTATATATAGGAAACCCATGACTTTTCATTTTTAGGCCTCATAGTAAAGTGTCTGGAAAACGGAAGCATTGGAAATGAAAGACCCAGGCCTCATCACCCGAGAGTCAGAATATGGGTAGTAGCAGCAGTGGCAGTGCCAGCCACTCAGTGGTACCTGTAGCCATGGTGGTGTTGGTAGGGACAGTGGTAGCAACAGTGGCAGTCAGGGAAAATAGACAGCAGGGAAACGGGATGGGAGTCAAGTATCCTTCGATGACATATCGCAGTCTGTTAAAAGTGGTGGGGAGGGTGAGGACTATGACAATGATTGAGTATTGGACAGGACCTGGGAGCCAGATTGGGGTGCTGAAGAGGAGGTGACAATAGAAGAGGAGGGCCATGGCAGCAATGAAGAGCAGAGGCAAAAAAAAAACTGCCAGGGTGGGAATTCCCAATACTATGCTTATACTCCTCTCTGGTTTAACAGTAAGCTCCCAGAATTCCTCTCCATTCTGGAACCCGACTTGTGGCTTGAATCCAGTATACATCTTGGCCAAATAGTTGCTAATGGAGCTATTAAACAATTTAAAACTATATAAGAGGAATTCAATCTCTCTAATCACATGTTTTGATACCTTCAGTTGTGACATGCTGACTCTGCACAGTTTGTGACTCAGGCCATAGTTCTTTCTGAATTTCCTATTCCGTCACTTAAACTAAAAGTAAAAAAAAAAAAAAAATATGTAAGTGCCTCTTAACCCATCTGGTGTCTGGCTAAAATCAATGTGCCTTGTAAAGCTAAGTGGGAAATGGTAGTAGGTGATATTTCCACGGCTGATTGGGATCATATCCTACTGTTTTAGAGGAAAACTTCCCCTAAATACTCTGAAAGAGTCTCCCAGTTATATATGATCCATCAGTACTTACTACGGCTAGAGTGGTTAAATTATGTCCAGGCAGACCAAATATTTGTCCTAAATGTAATTTGGAATCAGTTTCTTTTCTATATCTCATCTGGCAGTTTCCCTATATTCAGGGATATTGGGCACAGGTTATTAAATTCCTAAATTACCTTATGGGAGTTCCTGTTCTACTGCCCCCCGATTACTTGGACCCTTCACATTTCCATTTCCTACATGAAGTACTCTTTGAAACCAAGAAACTAGGAATTGGATGAACGATATTATACCATCCTGTGCTCAATGGATTTGTGCTGTGAATAACTCCCTTTGATAGAAGCAATTTATATACCTCCATTGAGGGAAACTTGACAAATTCCATCTGGTCTGTCTGGATTGCTTCCAACGCTAGTTTGGTAGCTCACTCTTTAGATTGTTATATACTTTGGCTGTAGACTACCTAATGGGAGCTGAACTGTTGGAATTATAGGCATATATACTTGGTGAGTGCAAGTGCTAGTCAGTTATCTTGCATCTGCTCTACCTCATGATCCTGGGTGATTGGTTCAAAGTCAAGATCACTTGATTAGAAATGTATGTTTTGTTTTTTTTTTGTGTGTGTTGATTGACTTATCAGATTTCTGTATTAATGCTGAGTATTATCTGTTCTGACTGTAATATTGTAATATTGCCTGATTCTCTTGTAATGAACTGACTGAGCTACCCGTTAACTGGATGTATAGTTGTGCATTTTCTTTCTAAATAAATTGCTTGAATAAAAAAAAAATGGCAGGACAGATCTATTGATTTCAGCTCGGGAACTGGTGATGCCACTGATACTGTGGGTGCAGGCTCAATGTGCCAGACCTAGACTAAGCTCATCTGTCACTAGCTCTGTGCAAGCAACTCCCATATGGAGTTTTTTCTCCAAAAGTTCAGCACACAAAAATGTGCTATTTTTTTCCTCTACTGTATTCACTGAGGAAAATAAACTGTCAGATGAAATGCAGAGTGTAAAAGTAAATTCCCCATTAAAAGTGGCATGTCTGACCAGGGAGTAGTGTTGTGGCATCTTAAAAAGATTAAAATAGAGAAATCACTGTGACCAGATGGCATACACACCCGTATCCTAAGAGAAATAAGTAATGTAATAGACTCTTATTTCTGATATTCAAGGACTCTATATTGACAGAGAGCATTCCACTGGATTGGCACTTAGCAAAATGTGGTGCCAATATAAAACAATCGGTCAAAATCAGAGCCCGGAAACTTTAGGCCGGTAAGTTTAACATCTGTCGTGGGTAAACTGTTTAAAGTTTTCTAAGAGATGCTATCCTGGAGTATCTCAATGAAAATAAACGTATAACACCGTATCAGCATGGCTTCATTAGGGATTGGTCATGTCAAACTAATTTAAGTTTCTATAAGGAGGAAAGTTATAGACTTGACTGAGGTAAGTCAATGGATGTCATATATCTCTAAAGCATTTGATACTGTGCATAAAAGGCTACTATATAAAATGAGAATGCTTGGACTGGAAGAAAATGTGTGTATGTGGGTAAGTAACCGGCTCAGTGATAGAAAACAGAGAGTGGTTATTAACGGTACTCAGATTGGGTCACTGTCACCGTATTGGGCTCCATTCTCTTCAATATATTTATTAATGACCTTATAGAGGGGTTACACAGTAAAATATTATTTTTTGCATATGACACTAAACTTTGTCAAATAATTAACACAAAAGAAGACAGTATACTGCTACAGATGGATCTGGATAGATTGGAGGCTTGGGCAGAAAAGTGGCAGATGAGGTTTAACACTGGCAAATGTACGATTATGCGCATGGGAAGGAATAATGCAAGTCACCAGTAAATACTAAATGTCACCAGTGCATACTAAATGTATTTCTGGAGTGTAATAATATTGCAGGTTATAGCTACTCGAGATGGGTCGTTGATCCAGGGAGTTATTCTGATTGCCTGATTGGAGTCAGGAAAGAATTTATTTCCACTAAAATGAGGAAATGTGGCTTCTACCTTAGAGGGGTTTTTTTTTTTTTTGGCCTTTCTCTGGAGCAACTTGCAGGATAACAGGCTGAATTGGATGGCCAGATGTTTTTTTTCAGCCTTACAAACTATGTTACTTTGTTAACTATGTGTCACGCTCTGGTGTGGAGGGTATAGATACACCGAGCGTAAGAGGGAAGGGAAAAGGACCAAACAAGGGAAACGGTCACCTCCTGTAGGAAACCCTGAAACTAGGCCCTGACTGACTACCAATATGAACAGGCCTAAGTTGTAGGAGAGTTCATACACAGGAACCTAATAAAACCTGACTCTAGAGAACCCTGTCACTAGTGACAGGGGAAGGAGTCAACCCGTTCCTCCAAAAGGACGGACGAACAGGAGACTCCAGAAGGTAAAACCACAACAGGGAAAAGTAGGATAAACACAAAAGGGAAAATGACACTTATCTTAATGCAGATATTGCAGCAACCGGATCTCAGCCGAGATCCACTTCACACACAACAATGTCAGCAGAAAGTATAAACCGCAAGGGATACTGGGAGAGGAAGGGATAAATAGGTGAAAGATAATCACCACACCCGCAACAGCTGAGGGGAAGGGGCGTGGTAAACAGCAACCAAACCAAGAGGAAAACATGTCAAATTATGTCACTTTTGAAAGTCTAGCCAAACGCCTGCAACCTGATGCAGGCACGTTTGTGACACTATGTTACTATGTTAATTGTTTAAACCATCAAATATCAAAAATGGAAAATCTAACATTAAAAGGGTTTTCCAAGATTTTATAACTGATGATCTATCCTCAGTTACACATATACATCCCTGGTGGAAATTCTGTGGGTCCCCTAAATGGCATATATTTGGAAATTAGGAAGGGGAGGTTAAAGCACTTCTTTATGACTTTATGCACTTCTTTTCATGATACATTGGTACCTTGTAGAACTACTGAATATTTGAAAAATTGTAGCAGCTTGGAATGTCTTGTGTGTAACTGCTTAAAAATGGCATTGAGAAGCTAGCACTTTCTCTGACGAATAAGAGGAATAATAAGCAGAGGAATGTAACCATGTCTAAAGAGACACATAATGTTGCAGCCCTAACATTGGGAAAATTAAGGCCACCAACTGGTTTATACAACATGAGCTTCTGTAGTGCCACTATATGAATTGTCTAATCGTTGAGTTTAAAGTTGAGGCCTTTTTTGTTTAACCACTTCATTACTAGAATTCTGAGACTGCAGGCTCACATATAAAGTCGTGCGGTGGTAAGCAAATGGTTA